>CM054144.1:3992399-4024899 GCA_028751875.1 Rapana venosa | reverse complement strand
GTCGACTCCAACCAATGCGGCGAAAAACTCTTCTATTCCAGTAAGGACCTACCAGAGTGTGTGTGTGTGTGTGTGTGTGTGTGTGTGTGTTGTGTGTGTCGCGTGTGTGTGGTGTGTGTGTGTGTGTGTGTGTGTGTGTGTGTGTGTGTGTGTGTGTGCGCGCGCGCGCGCGCGCTTGTGTGTGCGTTTGTGTGTGTGTTTGTTATTGTCATTATTATTGTTAATATGCTCTCTCTCTATCTCTCCCTCCCTCCCCCCTCTCTCTCTTTCTCTCTCTCTCTCTCTCTGTATATATATATATATATATAAAATTATGTATACGGAGAGAGACAGACACAGAGACACAGAGACACACAGGCAGAAAGAGAAATAGAGACAGAGAGAATTTTGTTCTTACTTGATGGGGGGAGGTTTCTTCGATCAATGACTCCACGAAAAAAAAGCAAATGCATTCGTTGGTACAGTGGTCAAGAGAAACATCACCAACATGGAGTGGCATTTATCGTCAGAAAGGAAATAGTGGGGTGCATTATCAGCGGTACACCGGCTTCCAGCAGGGTTATCAGCATGCGGGTGTCGGCCAAGCCCAAGAACATCACCATCATACAAATCTACGCACCATCATCTGACCATGCAGATGAAGAAGTAGAAGAATTTTACGAAGAACTTGAAGAGACCATTATGAAAATACCCAAGAAAGACATCATCATCATTCAGGGGGATTTTAACGCCAAAGTAGGTCCTGACTCTTACAACAAATGGGCCGGAACAGTTGGTCAGTTTGGAACTGGAGAGACCAACGACAGGAGACTACGTCTGCTGGAGTTTGCCTGCACCCACAGACTTACCATTGCCAATACCCTCTATCCCCACAAGCAGTCAAGGAGGACAACCTGGCATGCGCCAAAAGGCAAGATCCATAACCAAATAGATTTTATCTTAACACCACGGCGCTTCAAATCCAGCATCAACAGAGCCAGAACAAGAACCTACCCTGGAGCTGACATAGGCAGCAACCACGACCTTGTGCTGCTGGTATTCAAAATGAAGCTGAAGGAAAACAAACAGCCTGCAAACCCACGTATCAAATTTGACGTGGACAAACTGAAAGATCCAGATGTCGAGGAGATCTTCCAAGATAAGCTTGGCGAACGTTTTGCGGCAATAACCCTCCTGGACAATGACATCAATGACCTCACCAACAACTTTAATGAGGCAGTCCGAGAAACAGCAGAGGAGGTACTCGGTCGTCAGAGGAGTAAACACCAGCCATGGACTACCAATGACATCTTGGACCTCTGCGATACAAGAAGAGCACTGAAACCAACCAGGTCTTCCAACCCTAAAGAATACCGGGAGGCCAACAATCTTGTGAAGAAGTCAATGTTAAAGGCCAGAGAGAAGTGGATCAGTGATCAATGTGATGAGATCGAAAAAAGCATGCAAGTGGGCAACAGTAAAAAGGCATACGACACCCTGAAGAAACTCACAAAACCACTTCAAACCAAATCATCAGTCATTGAAGGCAGCTCCGGAAACCTCCTCACAGAAAGCTCAGCTGCATTGAACAGGTGGTCTGAGTATTGTCAAGAACTATACAACTACCCAATCCAACCTGACAAGAGCATAATAGAAGAGGAAGCAGCAACATCAAGAGTACCCTCGCCATTACCTATACTGAGGGAAGAAGGGGGAGAAGCCATCCGCAGTTTACCAGTAGGAAAGTCCCCAGGAGCAGACAACATACCAGCAGATCTGCTAAGCATGGTGGCGAAACAGTTATCACACATGTTACAGCTATCTGTCAGAAGATTTGGGAGACAAAACATTGGCCAACAGAATGGACACAATCACTCATCATACCTCTGCCCAAGAAGGGGAATTTACGCCAATGCCAAAACTATAGAACAATCAGCCTCATCAGCCACGCCAGCAAGATCATGCTCAAAGTTATTTTGAATCGACTCAAGAAGGAGGCAGAAGAACACCTTGCAGAGGAACAAGCTGGGTTCAGGGCAGGCAGGAGCACTATCGAACAGAGTTTTAACTGCCACATCCTGATGGAAAAACATCTTCAACATCAGAGAGACCTGTTCCATAACTTCATCGACTTCAAGAAGGCTTTCGGCAGAGTATGGCACGAAGGCCTGTGGCAGGTCCTCAGAATGTTTGGCATTGAAGAAGGACTAGTGCAAACCATTCAAACACTATACAACACCGCAAGCAGTGCAGTCCTTCTGACCAATCAGGTCGGAGACTACTTCAAAACCACAGTTGGGGTCCGACAAGGATGCCTGTTATCTTCAGTCCTGTTTATTCTGTTCTTGGAAAACATTATGAGAGAGACCCTCCATGACTTCCACTCTACCATCTCCATTGGCGGCAGACCCCTCAACAACTTGCGGTTTGCCGATGACATTGACCTCATGGGCGGAAGTAACACAGAGCTGCAAGATCTTACGACCAGACTTGAGAACAGAGCTGGAGCATATGGGATGGAGGTGAGCTCGGAGAAAAGTAAAGTACTTGTGAACAGCACGAGCAACGCCACTGCTAAAATTTACATGAACGGCCAGCAAAGAGGAGGTAGACGCTTTTAAATACCTTGGCGCTACACTCACAAAGGACGGGCGATCGACGACAGAAATCAAAGTCAGACTAGCCATGGCAACATCTTCCATGACAAAACTCACCACCATATGGAAAAGTAAAGATATCAGTTTCCCAATCAAACTAAAGCTCTACAAAGCCCTAATTCAGACTATCCTGCTGTACGGAAGTGAAACCTGGACATTGACTGCTGAAATAGCAAAGCGAATCCAGTCATTTGAAACAAAATGCCATAGAAAACTGCTGGGCATATCCTGGAGAGAACGAAAGACCAATGAATTTGTCAAGAGCCAAATAACACGGCTGGCAGGTCCACAGGAACCCCTTCTCACCATCGTCAAGAAGAAAAAGCTAACATGGTTCGGCCACGTCACCCACCAAAACACTCTGCCAAAAACAGTACTGCAGGGAACACTCGAAGGTGGCAGAAAGAGGGGAAGACAGAACAAGTCATGGATGGACAACATCAGAGAATGGACCAGGATGAATGACTCGGCACTACTGCGCAGAGCCGAGGACCGAGATGGATGAGGAGGCTTACCACGGCACCGTCTTTCGTGTCTCCTCCACGACCGCCAAGGTCATGGAACTGATGATGATGATCATTCAATGTAACATGGGGGAAATGAAAATTCAATTTTGACTTTGACTGTGACTTTGACTGTGGCTGTGACTGTGACTGTGACTTTGACTGTGACTGTGACTTTGACTGTGACTGTTACTGTGACTTTGATTGTGACTTTGACTGTGACTTTGACTTTGATGACTTTGACTGTGACTTTGATTGTGGCTGTGACTTTGACTTTGAATGTGACTGTGATTGTGACTGTAATTGTGACTGTGACTGTGACTGTGGCTGTGACTTTGACTTTGACTGTGGCTGTGACTGTGGCTGTGACTGTGACTTTGATTGTGGCTGTGACTTTGACTTTGACTGTGGCTGTGACTGTGGCTGTGACTGTGACTGTGGCTGTGGCTGTGACTGTGACTTTGACTGTGGCTGTGACTGTGGCTGTGACTGTGACTTTGACTGTGGCTGTGACTTTTACTGTGGCTGTGACTTAGACTTTCACTGTGACTTTCACTGTGACTGTGGCTGTGACTGTGACTGTGGCTGTGACTGTGACTTTCACTGTGACTTTCACTGTGACTGTGGCTGTGACTGTGGCTGTGACTCTGACTTTGACTGTGGCTGTGGCTGTGGCTGTGGCTGTGACTTTGACTGTGACTGTGCAGATGAGGGCCCTCTGAAGTGTGTGTACTCCTCCCAAAGCGGCTCTACCTATTACGCCAACGTCTACAACATGGACTCCTCTGTCGATAGTTCCAACACCTTCCGCTTCTCCTGCATCGTACGTACCCTCTGTGTGTGTGTGTGTGTGTGTGTGTGTGGTGTGTGTGTGTGTGTGTGTGTGTGTGTTTGTGTTTGTGTGTGTCTGTGTGTGTGTTTGTGTTTGTGTGTGTGTGTCTGTGTCTGTGTGTGTGATATATGTTTGAGGGATGTTTTTTCTCTCCATTTGCTGCTGAAGCTGGGTGCACATCCCTCATGCTGTACGGTTGTGACAGAAGTTTTCTTTCTCTGTGTAAAATTCAGGCTGTTCCCTCGAGAAAAAAGCCATCGCCGCAGTGCAGCGCAACTTCGTGTTTGTTATTGCTTTGGTTGTGTGCACGTAACTGCTTTGTTGCCCTCCCCCGCCCCTCGGACATTTGCACGCAACAATGGTCATGTTGCCGTGGGTTGTTTTACTTGAGCTAAAATCATTTCTGATGAATCTTTAGTCTTGATATAGCTTCCATGATCAGTTGAGGTGCAAAGAAAATGAACTGAATGGGGAAATATGTCTTGTACTTCGAACATTGATGTAGCGTTTCATTTGAAAGACCACTACTCTTGTTTAGTAGAATCAGGGAGAAAAATTCAATTTTTGACCAAAATCTAGCCAAGAGTCTCTCTCACTGTCTTCTGATAAAAAACCACCGGTAAAGATGTTCCCATAACCTATAAGGTCGTAGGGGAGCGAGGCGTCAGAGACCTCAGCTTCTCTAGGGGCCAGCATATTGAGGGCCGCGCCCATCTCCTCTCCATCGCTGCTTTACCTCCCTGACCCTAAAGAAGGCAGGTACCCATATACAGCTGGGTAAACTGGGGGACTGTACTGAAGCCAAGGCGCGCAAACGGTCACCCATCCAACTGGTAACCACGCTCGACGCTGCTTAACTTGGCTGGGGGAAAGCGAGTGCTCTGACCACTAGCACTGAGCTATCCCGTCCCTGTATCTATTGGTACCATACACTGTTTAAATTTGACTTCGGGGGGCAGGTTAGCCTAGTGGTTAGAGGGTTGCCCGGGTGATCTGACGTCTCAGGGTCGAGCCACCACGGAGGAGCCCGTTTGAGGAGAGATTTTTTCCCCCCACCACCTACTCCACTCCCCCGAAAGTGCTTCGGATGAGACTATGAACGGCGGCCCGCGTGCGAACGCAGGCAGAACAACGAGCACCCAGACCAGCACTGAGGGTCTGCTGGTTAGAGGAGAAGGTCGGCACAGCGGGGATCGAACCTGCACCTCTTGCGTCCTAGGCAGGTGCGTTACTCCTAGACCACGGATCCACAGGTCCTCAGTTTACAGTCTCTTCAGAAATAAAACCACCACCACCACCACCACCACCACCACCACCACCACCACCACCACCACCACCACCTCCACCATCACCACCTCCACCACCATCACCACCACCACCACCACCACCACCACCACCACCACCACCACAAACAAAACAAAAACCATGGCAAGAGTGAGGAATGGGAACTCATGCTGGCCCCCCAGAGCAAAACTCTCGTTAACCGTGGCCTCATCAGAGATTTGAACCGCCGCCCCAATGATTTATTTATTCTGTTACCTTCAGCCAACAAGACGCACGCTTTAACCACTGGGCTGTCTGTTCCCTTCCGCTTCCTAACCAAGATGTTGTTCTTTGCGCCGTCAGCGTCCTTCTGCTCTGCTCTGCTGTGGGTTTCAGGCTGTCGCCTATGGCTCTGACGGGTACGTGTACGCCACCCAGTACCCACGGACGTGTGCGGATACCCAAACGTCCACCAGTGTTCCCAGTTCCCCGTTCACAGGGGGCATTCTTCAGTTGATGGCCAATGGTATGTATGCGTAACGCTTGAAGAGTGCTCTCAATACTGCTGCTGTGTTTGGTTGCCTTTTGTCTTGATCATCGTCCTGGAGACTAGACAAGACAGGACTTAACTGGGCTAGACGAGACTAAAAAGGTAAAGGTAAAGGAGTCCCATAACCTATAAGGTCGTAGGGGAACGAAGCGTCAGAGACCTCACTTCTCTAGGGCCAGCATATTGAGGGCGGCGCCCATCTCCTCTCCCTCGCTGCTTTACCTTCCCTGACCCTAAAGAGGGCAGGTACCCATTTACAGCTGGGTGAACTGGGGGAACTGTACTGAAGCCAAGACGCGCAAACGAGACTAGACTGTATTATTTATTTATTTATTTATTCCTCTTTCAGTCACGACAGATTTCTCTGCGTGAAATTCGGGCTGCTCTTTCTCCCCGAGGAGAGCGCGTCGCCACAAGAGTAGCGCCACCCATAATTTTCTTCTTTTCCTATCTGCAACTGTATTTGTTTCCCTACCAGAGTAGCTTTTTTCTGCAGAATTTTGCCAGGGACAACTTTCTTGTTGCCGTGGGTTCTTTTACGTACGCTAAATAATTATGTGTAACACACAGGACCTCGGTTTGTTGTCTCATCCAAAAGACTAGCACCCAGACCACCACTCATGGTTTTATGGATGGGGGAAAAGTTTCGAGCACAAACGGGGATCAAACCACGCACACCCAACCCGGACTTGTGGGTTTCTAGGCAGGTGCGTTACCTCTAGACCACCGCTCCACCTTTAGGCTTTAAGGACAACTTTAACGTTATCAAAACGGTGCATGAACTTATTGACACGTCATCCAAACGCTTTGAGAGCTTAGATAACAAAATTAATGATGTAGACGGTTCTGCGATGAAGCGCTCTACCTTCCTTCCGTCCTTCCTTGTGTGTTGAAATGTAAAGGGAGGACATTAATATTGGGCTGAGTATTATGCAGAGTTTCTTCCCTTGGTCTTATTGCTTCCTGATCGTGTTTGTGCAAATGTTTCGTTACGCTATTTCTTCTCTTCAGGTTGGTAGTGCTGTATATTTTTTTTTCAACTTTCGTGTATTATATAGAAAATTATTTTGTTTATATGTATGTGACTTGTCTGCATTAGCATCACACGTTAACTCCTGACGGGATGGGGCTCAACATCAGCTGTAGGCTGATGCCTGTCCTGCTGTATTGGTGTTGATTGCTGATGTTGTGTGTGTATTGAATGAGTCATGTTGAAAACCAGTAGAATGGGTTTTGTTTAAAAATGAAGGAAAATGCGTTGAAGGACTGTAGTGCAATAAAGATATAATATAATAAATATAAAACGCTATGATACAATACAACACAATGCAGTAAAACACAATACAGCTCAACACAATGCAATACAATACAATGCAGTACATTACAGTACAGTACAATACAATACAGTATGCCACAGTTCACAACAATACCGTAGTTATGGTCAACTATTGTGGTTGACAAAGTCATCAAATCATCTTTGTTCTCCGTGTTTCATTCACTTCCACGAACCTGTCTCTGCATTACAATGTTCTTTGTTCTCCGTGTTTCATTCACTTTCTTCCACGAACCTTTCTCTGCATTACAATGTTCTTTGTTCTCCGTGTTTCATTCACTTTCCGTGTTTCATGCACTTCCACGAACCTGTCTCTGCATGAAAATGTTCTCCCGTGGGGATGCCTGGGGGCCTGTTAGTATAAACACCACCCCACCTTCTGGAAATTCTGTGCCAGGGATTCCCTCTTTTCAATCCCTCTCTTTGTGTCTGCCTTGTTCCTTTTTCTTCCTTCCAACTCCTCCTTGTCTATTTTCTGCCTTGTTGGTCCATTCTCCTGCCTTTTCCCCCCCAGAAAGGCTCCAAAGATCACACAATTCTCTCCCATGCGGAGGTGAGATGCGCTGGGCCTGACTGGTCAGGTGCTTAACGGCAGCGCAACGCATTTTCGCTCATATAACAAGACAGCAATAGTTGTTGTCTTAGTGTTCTACGAAGAAGAATTCACTTCCTTCCAGTTATTTTTCTCTTCATTACAGTGTGAATATATTTTGGTCATGTTTGTTTCTATTTAGTTATTTAATACCGATGGCCTCTTCATTTTTTTGGGGTCTTTTACCGCGAGTAGATCATTATTTATCAAGTTATGCAGTTGTTGTTATTCATGCTGTTGTTGTTTCATTATTTTAATGGTCATTATCTTGTTGTTGACGACTTTTGTTGTTGTTGTGATACTGTTGTTGTTGTTTTCCTTTTTCATTGATTATTAGGAAACAAAATGAAGAACATTTATTTCTTGCTTTATTTTGTTTCAGTGACGTGTGGTAAGTTTGCTTTTCGGGTTGTGCAACAATAAGAAAAATCGTAATAAACTAATAATGAAAAACAAGAAAGAATAAAAGAGTCAAAGAAAGAAAGAAAAAAAGAGAAGAAAAGAGAAAGAAAGAAAGACAAGCGAGAAAAAGAGAAAGAAAAAGAAAAGAAAGAAAGAGAAGAAAGAAAAGTGAAAAGAAGGAAAAAGAAAAAAAAAAGGAAAAGAAGGAAAGAAAAAAGAAAAGAAAAGAAAGAAAGAACGAAGGAATGAAAGACAAGAAAGAAAGAAGAAAGGCATGAAAGTAAGTAAAAGAAAAGAAAAAAATACAAGAAAAAGGAACGAAATAAAAATAAGAAAGAAAGAAAGAATGAATGAAAGAAAGAAAGTAAGAAAGAAAAAGAAAGAAAAGAAATTACGATAAGAATAAAAAAGAAGAAAAGAAAAAAGAAAGAAAGAAAGAGAGGATAGAAAAACAAGAAAGAAAGAAGAAAGAAAAAAAGGAAAAAGAAAAGAAAGAAAGACAAGAAAAAGAAAAGAAATAAAGATAAAAAAAACGAAGAAAAGAAAGAAAGAAAGAAGAAAAAGTAAGTAAGTAAGAAAAAAGAAAAGAGAGAAAGAAAGAAAGAAAGACAAGAAAGAAAGAAGAAAGGAAAGAAAAGAAACAAAGAAAAGAAAGGAAGAAAAGAACGAAAGAAAGAAGGAAAGAAGGTAATAATGTTAATGCAGAAACAGCAGTGGGGAACACAAGTGCAGATAGCCACTTACAACTTCTCCATCCCTTTGGAACATGATTTTCAAAGATTCATTTTAAAAGAAGAAAAGAAGGAAAAAGAAATGCTAGAACATAAAATCTTTCAATAACAGCAAGGAAAGGAAAGTAAGTAAGAAATAAATAAAGAAAACAGAAAGAAAGGAATAACGAAAGTATGTTACAAGGAAAGAAAGAACGAAAGAAAAGCACGTCACCAACATTCACTCTATGTAACGGTTCTTTGGACACTTCTTCAACAATGCGTTGTCCCGGTTGGCATAGATGAGTTACTTAGTTATCTGCCGCTGGTATTTCATTCACTCCTCTAACATGCACCTTTGTGTTCTGTTTTATTTTGTACACTTGAGCACACTTGTGTGTGTGTGTGTGTGTGTGTGTGTGTGTGTGTGTGTGTGTGTGTGTGTGTGTGTGTTGTGTGTGTATGTGTGTGTGTGTGTGTGTGTGTTGTGTGTTTGTGTGTATGTGTGTGCGTGCGTGTGTGTGTGTGTGTGTGTGTGTGTGTGTGTGTGTGTTGTGTGTGTGTGTGTTGTGTGTGTAGTTGCAAAGTTTTATTCTGAGATGTAGAAATTTTACCAGGTGATAGCCTGTATTTCGTCTTTGCGGTCAGCAGGTTGTTTAACAACAAGATTGGATTGGATTGTGTGTGTGTGTGTGTGTGGGGGGGGGGGGGGGGTGAGAGAGAGAGAGAGAGAGAGAGAGAGAGAGAGAGAGAGAGAGAGAGAGAGAGAGAGAGAGACGCTTTGACCAATTTATTGTCATTGCCCAAAGTGGCCTATTGACAAGGGGGGTTATACACGACTTTCTTTTGTAAATACAAATAAATACAAGAAAATTCACATGATGCATTTAACGTAATGAAAACCAAAAAACCACTATTGGAGAGAGAGAGAGAGAGAGAGAGAGAGAGAGAGAGAGAGAGAGAGAGAGAGAGAGAGAGAGAGAGAGAGAGAGAGAGGAGGGGGAGATAGATATTTTAAAATTTTTTTATTTATTCTTTTATATCGAGGACAATGGAATAAGCACTTATATGCTTTTTTACACACAGACCCCGTGTGTATGCGGTTTTGTAAATAGGTTTTGTAGATAGATAGATAGATAGATAGAGAGCGAGAGCGAGAGCGAGAGAGAGAGAGAGAGAGAGAGAGAGAGAGAGAGAGAGAGAGAGAGAGAGAAGTTTGTGTTATGCAATTATGCAAGCGTTTTGCAGCAATGAACATGCTTAAACCACCATCGCCACCTTAGACTGAACTGAGCAGAATTGAAGTAACTCCTCTCGTCAGCCAGAACACATTTCTAACCAAGATTCAAGATTTATTTTAAAAAAACATAACAAAACCCTTTGGGTTACATGAAATTCAACATTACTACAACTTGCATATGTGGGCGTGTGAAAAAACTCACAACAGAAGTCATTCATTACACAATAATAATAATAATAATAATAATAATAATAATAATAATAATAATGTATGGAATTTATATAGCGCTGAATCTTGTAAAGCAACAAATCAAAGCGCTCAGATTTCATTTCATACCACTTTAAGTCACGGCAGATTTCTCTCCGTGAAATTCGGGCTGCTCTCCCCGGGGAGAGCGGGAGAGCGCGTCGCCACAAGCGCAGCGCCACCCTTTTTTTTTTTCTTTTTCATGTCTGCAACTGTATTTGTTTCCCTATCAGAGTGGCTTTTTTCTAAGAATTTTGCCAGGGACAACTCTCTTGTTGCCGTGGGTTCTTTTACGTGCGCTAAATAATTACGTGTAACACACGGGACCTCGATTTATCGTCTCATCCGAAAGACTAGCGCCCAGACCACCACTCATGGTCTAATGGATGGGGGAAAAGTTTCCGGTCCAAACGGGGCACGAACCGCCGCACACTTCAGACCCGGACTTTTCGCTTTCTAGACAGGCGCGTTACCTCTAGACCACCGATCCACAATATCCCTGAAGTCAGAATGCGGCTGCCTTCGTGGTAGGCAATAACCAGAGGGAAACACAATCTCTCACCCTTGGTAAACCTCGGAGCTCTAGCGGAGGTTAGAAAAAAAAATCATCACACCATGAAGTTCACCCCTCTCTCCTCTTTCTTCGTGTTTTCTGGTTTACATTGTGTTCAGTTTCTTTATGGAATAGAGTAATAATTTAATTGATATAAGTTTTTCTTATCATACAGCATTTTATGAAAATTTGGTTTATGCCATGAAAATGCGTGCGCATATCTGCGAATGTTTCCTCTGTGTGTGTGTGTGTGTGTGTGTGTGTGTGTGTGCGTGGCGTGGGTGCGTGCGAGAGCTGTGTGTGAGTGTGAGGATACGTGGACATACTGATGCGTGGCGCATATGAGTGTGATTTTACTTGGTTGAGTTCATAACTAGCTGAGGTATTGCTGATTTGTGGGTGCTTTTCATAATAATAATTATGATGGTGCGTGCTGATGTTGGAATACTGTGTTGTGGTGTTCTGTTCAGTGATATCGTGCTTACATGGTTACAGTTTTTATGTGTGGCGTGTAACCCGATTGAATTTCTCTGTCTCTGAGATACTGAAGTGCTTGAATTTGAATGTGAACTCTCCCCCCCCCCGTCTCCCTGCTCTCAGTGCCCACCACCGCCAGCGACGACAGCAACGTGGGCGGCATCGTGGCGGCGGTGATCGTGCTGCTGGTGGTGGCGGTGCTGGTGGGGCTGGCCGTCTACCACCTGGGCTACCGCAAGCGGTGGCCGCTGGTGCGCCAGAAGCTGCCCTGCCTCAAGGGCCAGGTGGACCCCCAGCCCCCAGTGGAAGCCGCCCTGGAGGAGGAGGGGGAGGAGCCCAGGCCCGGGGACACCTCCACCTCCCCTCTGGCCGGACAACAGGTGGTGAGTAGGGGGGGTGGTGGGTGTGGGGGAGGGTGTGGGGGAGGGTGTGGGGGAGGGTGTAGGATGGTTAAGGTAGGAGGTCAGATGCCTCAAGAGGAGCAAGAGGTGACGTGTGAAGAGGCAGAGACAATATTGTGAAGGAACAGTGAAAGAGAAGATGGCTTCAGCGGCGCCCTCATTTCAACAGCAAAGATGACTGCTGCTACTACTCCCTCCCCAGAGAAGACCAAGTGACATTGTGAGGCTGAGGACCGGACACTGCAGACTCTGACATCACATGTTCACCAAGTTCCACATTGGTGATTCTGAGGTGTGCCCCTGTGGCACTTCTCCCATGACAGTGGAACAATTCCTCCAGACCTGTCTGTCCAACACACCCAAACCTGAGGGCCGATATCTGGCCTACTGACCTGCCGATGAGGGACAAACTATATTGCCCCACGGAGGGCCTTCACCACAGGGCAGCATTTGTCAGGGCTCAGGTGTTGCTGTGTGAGCGTTCAATGAAGAAGAGGGAGGATGGTTAAGATTTGCAAGGTAGACGTTTAGGGTTGAAATGCGTGAAGCAGAAAGGAAATGGCCATTTTTTTGTGTCCTTGATTACTGTCTTGACATATTGCTGTGATGAAATAGTGTATGTCCATCCAAGATGTTCAGTTAGTGTTATTTATTGATGTTTTGGATTCCTCCATATCCATAAAGAGATTTAAGATAAAATAATATTTGAATTAGACATTGAATTTAGTATTGTTATGTACATTGCTTTAGATATTATATTGTGATTTCCACGTAGTCGGAATGCGGGTACCTTAATGGTGGCAAAAACGAAAGTATACGCAGAATCTCCCCGTAAATGAAGGTCGGAGCTTTGGCCGAGGAAGCAAACAATGTGTGACTGATGTTTGTCCCTGATCCGATTCTCTAAATCAGTGCCTGAGGTCAGTGGTGTTCCTGCCTCCAACATTACAATGTCCATGTCATAATTATAATTATTATCCGCCTTTCTCACGATCATTTCTGTATAATTGTATGCTGAAAATATGCGGGGCGGGATAATACGCAACCTTGATGGACTCCCTTTATATCAAAGAACTCACAGCGCTGACCATTACATCAGACAGCTACCTTCTGATCTGAATACCAATTGACTATGAGCGAGATCAGCTGCTTTGGAAAGCCCATTCTGACATTGTGATAAACAGATGGCGATGTCTGACACTGTCAAAAGCCTGACTATGACAGTTATCACTGACTCAACCTAAACGATAACCTTATTTGGTTTTCCTGATACCTACACCTCAGTAATTTGGGGGAGGGGGGGGGGGGGGGGGGCCATCTGAACGATGTAGCGTTCTAAATGGAGTTTGCTTTTAAACAGAATGGAGAGGGTTGGGCAATCTCCTCGGGGAGAGCAGCCCAAATTTCACGCAGAGAAATCTCGTGACTTAAAGTGGTATAAATGATATAAAATAAATGAAAATCATCATCATCATCAAACAGAAGCAGCAGTTATTGGTCCTAGTAGTGATAGAAGCAGTAGCAGTAGCAAAAGTAGTAAGTTAGTAGCAATATCATCATCATCATCATCATCATCATCATCATCATCATCATCATCATCATCATCATACCAACCACCACCACCACCACCACCACCACCACCACCACCACCACCACCACCACCACCACCACCACCACCACCATACTAAATCCCTCCCTCCCTCCCTCCCTCTGTGCTGGCCCAGAACGTGGTGACCACGGCGGTGGTCAGCCAGGACCCCGTGCAGAAGGTCAAGTCCTCCAGCAGCTCGCGCTCCATCGTGACGCCCTCCAAGCTGCACCCGGACCTCAGCGAGGGCTCCCCGGAGCAGCAGGCGCTGAACCCCACCCCCAGGCGTCTCCCGCCCCTCAACCCTGCAGACCTGCCCGGTGAGAGTCCGGGGGGCATCAGCCTGCCCCCCTCCCCCCACCACCACCACCACCCTGACCTAGGGTCGCCTGTCCGCCTGATTCAGGCCCAGGGGCCTAAGGTCCCCGCTGTCGAGTTAGCCTGGGAGGAGGGGAGGAGGAGGGGGAGGAGGGGGAGGAGGGGCAGGAAGGGGAGGTAGACAGTGACCTGTCTAGTGATGTGGTGGGTACCCCACCTCGGTTACCGGCCGTGTGTGAGTACCCGGTGTATGAGGGGATTTATCAGAATATGTAGAGGTGGGTGTGGGAGGGTGGGTTATGAGAAGATTTTGATATTGTAGATAAGAAAGGTAATGGTTGGGGTATATTTTTTTCTTCTATGAAAGACGGTGACCAAAATATCATTACACAATGTAGAGCTAGACCTTTCTGAAGTTGAAACATATTTGTAATAAATATAACACCTGACCAAAACTTAAAAAAAAACACCCACTTAAGCAGTGTAGATTTTTTCAAGTTAAACATTTTCTTTAAAAGAACTCTCATCCGACAATACAAAGATACATATAAAATATTCCCCAGCCCCTCCCACCCCCAGATTTAGTTAAAGGAAAAAAAAAGAAAGAAAAAGCGAGAAAAAAAGGGAAACAGAACCAAATGCCAAAAACAAAGCCCTGAAATGGTGCCATACTGCAATGAAGCCGACACACATGAATACAAAGTGCCATTAAGATATCTCTCTCTCTTTCTCTCTCTCTCTCCCTCACACACACACACACACACGCGCGCGCGCGCGCGCGCGCGCACGTTTGGTAACATCTGTTATATCAGATTCATGCACCCAGTTTATTTTACTGTGTACAAAAAAAAGTATCAGACTCCCTTAGCCGAAAGAAATCCTTGACAAAGCTGGACTCACCATACACACAAATTATTGTCGTTCCTTTTCGCTTTTTCTCCTGTCTAAAAAAGAACACCCACACCAAACACTTTCAAGACAATTTTGAAAAAATTGAATGTGACCAATGTAAACTCTTCTCAGAAAATCTTCATTTATTTCGCTTTCTGTCGTCTCTTGTTGTTGTGTCTGTTTCCTTTTCTCTCTAGGTTCTGAGATTTCTGTCTGTACGTTTTCTTTGTTTTGTGTCTTCTTGTCTTTGCCTTGTTTTTCCTGGTCTTTCTCTGTCTTGTCTGTTCTTTCCTTTTGTTTTTGTAAGCTTACGAGAGAGAGAGAGAGAGAGAGAGAGAGAGGTTTATTGATTGATAATCTTTATTCTCAAGGGTTACAGATAAGACTGTATGGGCATACATTTTTCATCCGACCCTTGCCCTGAGAAGTAGTAATCACAAATAATAATTGTTTCAAGCAAACGTAAACAACGTTATTTTTATGAGAGAGATAATTTAATTTAATTTTTATTTTATTCTTTTATAAAATAAGCGCTTTTGTGCTTTTTTACATCCAGACCCCGTGTGTATGCTGTTTTGTGAATTCTGTCATCTTGTCCCACTGGCGCACAATGGCCGACTCTACGAAAAGCGGGAACAGGATTTAACGTGTACGCTAGATGCTCTGCGTGCGTTCGCCCACGGGACCTCAGTTCATAGTCTCATCCAAAGGACTTTTGGGGAGAGTGGAGTCTGCACTGATGTTACCTCCAGGGGAAAATATCCCCTTGAACGGGAATCGAACCCGGGTCGTCAGATTGCGACCACTAGGCTATCCCGTCCCGGGGAGAACTCGAACTCGAACTCGAATGTTTTAATGAGGACAAATGGATAAGCCAGGGGCTTCTTTACACCAGGTCCTCAAAAAAAAAAAAGAAAGACAAAAAGCAAAAACAAACATACAAATGCATAGGATACACAATGATGCGACAATACTTAACACTAGGTTATACTTGCAATGTAACCGCATTATCCTTGCAATTCAATACTATACCCAAATTGACCTAATTTATGTCTAGCCCAGGGCAGGAAGAGAAAGCAGCGAGGGAGAGGAGAGGGCGAATAGAGAGAAGTGGGTGTCTGACGCCTGCGCTTCCCTACGACCTTATAGTTATGGACTCCTTTACCTTTACCTTACCTAAAAAAAAAGAAGAAAAAAAAAGACAAAAAGCAAAAAGCAAAAAAACATGAAGAAATGCATAGCATATACACAATGATGCTGACAATAAACTTAATCACATAGTTATACTTGCAATCAACTACTCACATTAATATTCAATTATATACTATACAAATTGACTAATTTCATGTCTATGCAGAGAGAGAGAGAGAGAGAGAGAGAGAGAGAGAGAGAGAGAGAGAGAGAGAGTTTAGTGTGTGTGTGTGTGTGTATGTATGTGTGTAGTGTCATGAATACAATAATAATGACGTGGATGTTTTCTTCTGTTCACTGCAGAGCTGCCCTCTGTGGTTCAGGACGAAAAGCTCTAAGTATGGTTGTCTCCCTTATGTGTGTGTGTGTTGATGCCACAGAACTGGTGACGTGTGCTTTGTACCTCTTGGATTTAAGCATGGGCATTTGATACTGTGGTGTGTGTGTGTGTGTGTACGTGTGTGTGTACGTGTGTGTGTGTAGTCGGTGATATTTTGCATGTTTTGATGTTGCATTGGTTGTTGTGTGCATGTTTTGAGGTCACGTGGACATGGTTTGATGTCACATTTGTTGTTGCGTGCATGTTTTCGTATCACGTTGTTGTGTGAATATTTTGGTGTCACATTTGTTGTCGTGTGCATGTTTTGATGTCACAATTGTTATGTGCATGTTTTGATGTAACAATTGTCGTGTGTACGTTTTGATGTCACGCTTGTTGTTGTGTGCATGTTTTGACGTCACATTTGTTGTTGTGTGCCTGTTATGATGTCCCACTCTGTTGTTGTGAGTTTGGTGCAGTTAGTTGTTATGTTCATCCACATTGGTCTGCCATGCCTGCTGACAGTGTCTCGCTTGCTTTTGTTCACAGTTTGCACGTGCGCCTGTAATGCCCGCTTCTCATTGTGAAATATTCATGACTCACTTTACATTACATACCATTCAGCTTGTCACCGTGTGTGGGTTTCTTTTCCTATGATACGCGGAATTTGTGTAGAAACTGTGATAGATTAAGTTTTGGTGTTATCATTTGTACATAATTGTCAGCTTGTTTCTTGCGTAAGGCAAATTTTGGGGCTTTTTTTAAATGCTGTATTGGACAGTGTGGGTCCGGTCACTTCAGTCCAGTGGGTTTACAGTCATTCTCCCATGAAGCCACAGTTGTCCAGTAGACAGTTCGGAGTTCACATCTCGGGTTTCTACTAGGTGTCAAGCTGGGGAACGCACAACAACAGTGTCTGTAGTTTAAGGATGGACAAGTCTGTTTTCATGATGTCCAGCGCCTATTCTGACTTTCTTCTACAGTGGCAAGGCCGAGTGATCCGGACCGTTGTGTGTATATGCCATGAGCACTTGGTTCCTGTCATTGTATTGGTCCCCATAGCTGCCAGGAAGGATGCGTGCATAACGTTGGCATAATTTGTTACTTCCCTTTGGTAACCATGGACTCAGCTCTATTGCCTCTTCTACAAACTGCTGAAATTAATATTATTGCAGAAAGTGATGGCTTGAGTATTTCATGCTGCTACTCTCTTTCTCCAAAATGCTTTGTCTCTTACATTGGGGTAACATGAAGACGGGTACGGGATAGCTCATTGGTCAGAACACTCGCTTTCCCCAAACTAAGGTTAAGCAGCGTTGAGTGTAGTTACCAAGTGAATGGGTGACTGATTGCACGCCTTGGCTTCAGTTCAGTTCCCCAGCTGTAAATGGCTACCTGCCTCTACAGGGTTATGGAAGATAAAAGCAGCGAGGGAGAGGAGATAGGTACCATCCTCAGTGTGCTGGTCCCTGGAGAAGCTGAGGTCTCTTGACATCTCGCTCCCCAACGACCGCCTAGGTTGTGGGAACACCTTGACCTTTTCACCTAACGAGAAGACAGAGCCGCGAGCTGTGCTGCATGTCTGTTTATCAGCACGAAGCTGTGGGCGGGAAGACGGGCCATTGCTGTTTTGCATTTACATTTTAAATGTTTTCATATTTATTTGGTTGAGAAATATAACGGCTCTTGATACTGAAGACATCATATTTGGTGTACATGTGTGCGGTTTGCCTTTGTTATGCAATACTACATAACTATATTCACTGACCGGTTGTTTGTGGATGGGAGGTTTGAACTGGCCGTCTTTGCACTCGGTAGGTACAGTGTCGTTTTTTATCATCGCTTTCATGTTCGTTAGATGGCTGCATCATGGCATTTGTCGACCATCGCTGCGTTAAAGTAGAATCAGTCATACAGTTAGAGAGAGAGAGAGCAGGGAGGAAGGGGATGTAAAGAGGGGGTGGATGGGGGTGAGGGTATGAGGGGGCACAACAAAAATGATCAGAATCATCTCATCATCACTTTTTGCATGACACTCATTCGCTCTGTACACAGCTTGTGAACACGGATTACTGTCTGCACGCTTTGTGGTGGTGGGTGCTGTCACTGGTTTGGTCCTTTTAGTATCATTATTTATTATTATTATTATTGTATATTATTGTGTTGTTATTATTATAAATTATTGTTGATAATGATAATTATAAAGATCATCATCATCATCGATTTTCAGAGTATTTTGCTACATAAATTTCTTGGGACACTTTATCAATGATATATGTAATGGTTTCTGCAATGTTATTTCAGATTTATCTGCTTTTTTCTTTTCTTTTTTGTTTAAAGAAAGGGTTTGAAACTTTTAGAATAAGTGTCAGTGCCATCAGTTTTTGTAGCCATTTTGTCATTATCTTCAATGGAGACATGTATGTGTCATTGATTTTTTATTTCCTCGTATTCATGGTTATGGATTACTATATGTACATAGATAGATAAGTAAATGAGCAAACAAATAGAGAGATAACAATAGATCCATCAATGAATATAAGCAGTATAAATAAACACAAGTACGTATATTTTCCCCCTCAAGCTGCACTTATGTATAGAATCTTGTTAATGCTTGCCAGCAAACGTTGTATACAAATTCACAATTTGGTGAAATCGCCTTCACAGACGAGATAGCTTTTGTTAATATTTTGCTGGGAGAAATTCCAAAAGTAAAATCATATGTTCTGTATCAAAATGTTTACTCACTCGTTTTTCGGTTATTGTTGTTATTTTTCAATACTTTCCGGTTTGTTTAAGCGATGTATTATTGAAGAGTGGTAGACGTATACCCGATTTGTGATGACTGTATTTTATATACATAATTGTTATGTTGAGGACTATTACTGAAGATAAATAACTCACATTTTTCTTCCCAGTAAAAAAAATTACATTGGTTTAGAAAGGAGTAAAAGCCTAACAATATCCCCCCCCCCCTCTCTCTCTGATATTTTGATAATTCTGTGTGCTGCTGATATGCTATCCATTGATCACTGTTCGCTTAATAATCAGCGTGGCATGTTTGTATGCGCATGAACACACACAGACCACATGCATGATTATATGCACGTTTGCACACACGAAAACTGTATGTGCGGAAACACCCAAACATCACGCGCACACACACACAACACACACCACACACACACACACACACCACAACAACACACACACAACCCACAAACACACTCGAAACTGTATTTACATATCTTTTATTTTGGTAAACCAACACAAAAAACTGAAAGTAAACGGTCTTTAAGTCATTTCACACACTATGTTTTCTCACAAATATCACAATACTTCATCATCAATTATTTTTTAGTATTAAACATAAGCAAATTCGCCAAAAAGGATACAAGCAACATTATTTTGAAAAAGGTGTAGTCCATTAGCACTTTATTAGGCTAGAATTGGTATCTAATTTACCTGGACTACAATTAATATATTAACAACGTACATAGTTATTTCCATGGTATATGTCTTAAACATATCTTTAAATATATCTTTTGATACATGTATTGTATATGGAGATTCTTGAACACTAATAGATTCAGGGTTTTGTTGTTGTTGTTGTTGTTGTTTTGTTGTTGTTGTTGTTTTTGCTGAACTTCACTCCATTTTAACTTTAAAAAAAAGCAATTGTGTTTGTAGATTTTTGTACATATGTATATATAAGCTTCCTTTACAGTGCATTTTGGTATACACTCCTTGAAATGATATAATTGTAGATTAATAAACAATATTGATAAACAAGCCTTGTATGTTGCCTTGGTAAAAAAAGAAAAACAAAATAGATAACAAACCATACAAAAAGTGTATTTGTACATTATGTAATAGAATTGAATACAAATCGCTGTACATCATTAGAAGGTGTTTATTATTAGAAAACTGAAACCCACACATCACTCATATTATGTACACTGTGGATGAATTGCACACAAGAAATATCATTCATGTACAAGGCTGAGCATTGTGTTAATACATGCTACAGTAATCAGGGGATAAAGTCCGTGTCTGGGGGCTGACAAACGCCGGTGTTGTGCTGTGATCAAGCCTATGTGTGTGGAGATTTTGTTGCGTTTGAAACTCTTACAAAGACTGTGATTTATTGCCCGTGTTTTTATTATTTAATGGCATGATACTTTCAATCTGTGATTCTTTACTGTTGTGCTGTGTTTCACTTTGATTTGTTGCCGCGCTGATGCATTGATACAGATTTGACAGTGATTTAGATTTATAATCGATGATTTAATGTTATCGATATTAAACTTGCTTCTTTTAAAATTTGTTATCAGGATGTATGTATCTATTTTGTTATTGCTGCCCCATTACTAATTTCATTCGAATTTATCTATAATGAGTTATGATATTTATTATTCTTTATCTTATTCCTATTTCTAATTTCTTATCAAATCTATCATCTATCTATCATTCTATCTATCTAATCTATCTATCTATCTATCTATCCATCTGTCTACCTACATAGCTACCTGTCTATTTTCTGTGTGTGTGTGTGCGCGCGCGCGTAAGCGTGCGTGCATGCATCCGTTCGTGCGCGCATTTGTGCATGCATGTGCGGGGTCGTGAGTATGTGCGTTCGTGAGAGCCTGTGTGCGTATGAATGTACAGTGAGGGTGTTTTTCTTTTTTCGTTTTTTTTAGAGGAAAAAATAATCTGAACACACAACAACGGAAACTAAGCTTGTAGAGACTAACCCCCCCCCCCCCCCCCGCCCACTTGCGAGTCCCCCCCCCCCCCCCCCCACTTCTTCATGTTTCAGTAAATTCTAGAGGCGAAGAGGAACAGTGACCAGTATACATTTAATCAAGTAATTTATTGTTACTTTTGTAATTAAATTTTATTCTGTTAAGAGAGAGAGAGAGAGAGAGAGAGAGAGAGAGGGAGAAGAAGAGGAGAGAGGAGAGGAGAGAGAGAGCCACACAGAGAAAGAGAGTAAGAGAAACAGAGATACAGACAGACAGACAGAGACAGAGATAGAGACAGAAACAATTACCCTCAAAAAGTTTTTTTTTTTTGGGAAAACATATATACATTATATAATCAAAACAATATATACATAGAAAATTTCAACAAACAGCTTGACCTTATCCACTGGTTTTCAGTCAAGGCAGGCATACAATCCAACTATCGCGTCACCAAGTTGCGTCCCTTCGGGGCCACCTTTTGCGAGGAGCTATGGGCGTCTTGTTGGCCAGCGTGGCCATGACGGCGTTTTTGAAGGCGCTGTTGCCCCCGTCCTCCGCCCCGAAGGCCTGTTTGACCACACGTGGCGCTGGGGATGTGGCGCCGTGCACCTGGGCCGGTTCGTTGAAGTTGAGTGACGTCTTGGCGCGTTGCATGGAGAGCTCTGACGTCACGTCATTTTCGCCTGAGAGAAGAGATTGTAGGGTACAGATGACGTCATCATGATGACGATGACGATGGTCATTATCGTCATCATCATCATCGTCGTCGTCGTGGTCATCGTCATCACCACCATCTCAACCACCACCACCACCACCACCACCCTCCTCCTCTTCCTCCTCCTCCTCTCCCTCCTCCACCTCTTTGTCATCATCATCATCATCATCATCATCATCATCATCATCATCAAGTCCTTCGGATGAGACTATAAACCGAGGCCCGTGTGCGAACGCATGCAGAACATCTTGCGGACACGTTAAATCCTGTTCCGCTGTTCGAAGAGTAGGCCATTGTGTGCCGGTGGGAACAGATGATACAATTTTAAAAAACACATACACACGCATAAAAAAAATCATCTGAGCGCTTTGATTTGTTGCTTTACAAGATTCAGCGCTATATAAATTCCATACATTATTATTATTATCATCATCATCATCATCATCGTCGTCGTCGTCGTCGTAGTCGTCATCATCATCGTCGTCGTCGTCGTCAGTAATGGCGGAAGCAGCATTTTTCATGTCGTAATCACCACCATCACTAATCGCACTATGACGGAAAATCATGACATGATCACCATTGTCATGACTGTCATGATCATCAGCATCTCCTCATAACACGCACATTCACCTACACAACTGATAATCGTCGTCGTTATCCATATCATCGTTTGTCATAGTCGTCATCGTTTCATCATCACTACCACCACCACCATCACATTCATCATCACCATCACTATCATTATTACAAATGGTGATCATAATAAACATTTTGGATGATTATCGTCGTCCTCGTCAGTGTCGATGTCATCATCATCGTCGTCGTCGTCGCTGTCATTTCATCACCACCACCACCGCTATCATCATCACATTCCTCGTCCTCCTCGTCGTCGTCCTCCTCCTCATCACAAATCATCATCATCATCACCATCATCATCATCATCATCATCATCATCATCATCATCACATCATCACATCATAAACATCATCATCATCACCCCCATCACTCACCACCACCACCACCACCACCCACCATCACCCTCCTCCTCGCTGTCTCCGTCTTCATCAAGAGATAATTATTAGGAAAAAAAAATAGTACCAGAACCACCACCATCACCATCACCACCACCACACCATCACCACCACCACCACCATAACATCTCCACCATCACTACATTTCCACCATCACCACCGCCACCACCACTACCCTCCTCCTCCTCAACACCCCCAGACCAGACCGCCCCCCCCCCCCCCCCCCCCCGTCCCCTAAAACTCGGCAGGCCAACTGACTGAATTGCAGACTCTTGTAGGTCCAGGGTCGCGGCCACTGCATGACCACCTTCAGCCTCTTCTCGATGTCCTCCACAGAGCCTTCCACAGGACTGCCGAACTGGGCGGGGGTTGAGCCTGCAGACTGCTGCCTCTCTGCAACACCACCAGCACCACACAGCAGTCCGCTGTCACGTCACGCCTCATACACTGACTTCTTGACCTCACCCTGAACTCCTTGAGGAGTCTTGGGGGGGGGGGGGGGGGGCTCTGCAGTAAAGTTTTTCAGGCTGTAGGAAGTCCAGGGAACGGGATAGCTCAGCGGTCGGAGCACTCGCTTTCCCCCAGCCAAGTTAAGCAGCGTCAAGCGTGGTTACCTTGGCTTCAGTACAGTTCCCCAGTTCACCCAGCTGTAAATGGGTACCTGCCCTCTTTAGGGTCAGGGAAGGTAAACCAGCGAGGGAGAGGAGATGAGCGACGCCCTCAATATGCTGGCCCCTGGAGAAGCTGAGGTCTCTGACGCCTCGCTCCCCTAAGACCTTAGAGATTATGGGACACCTTTACCTTTACCTTTAGTAAGTCCAGGGAGAGTTGAAGCTGGCGGACTCCATCGTTTTCTAGGTAGACCCAAGTATCAGGCACGAATGACGGTCGTCGAACGCTCTGACAGCAACTATTGTTGTCTGTCATATGAGCAAAAATGCGTTGCGCTGCCGTTAAGCGGCTGACAAGGCAGGCCCAGCGTATCCGACTTCGGCATGGGTGAGATTGTTATCTTTTAAGTCTTTCTGGGAAAAAAAGGCAGGAGGATGGACCAAGAAAGCAGAAAAGAGACAAGAAGGAAGTGGCAGGAAGAAAAGGTACAAGGCAGAAACAAAGAGAAGGATAGAAAAGAGGGAAAGCCTTACACAGAACTTCTAGAGGGTTGGGGTGCTGTTTATACTGACAGGGCCCCGGCTTCCCCACCGGGGAACAGGAAAGATGGATGACATGCTGTTTCAGTGTGTAACAGCGGATGCTAGCAGCAACGAACTGCATCACACCTTGCTTAACGTCTCGCTAATCTCTGATCAGTCATTGGGGTTCTGCATTTTCATTTTCAGGCAGTATGTTTCCGGCAAGTTAAACTCAGCGGGTCCATGGCTCTCCATGTCGTCAGTGCATGCTGGGCACGTTCGTGCCATCCACACCACTGGCCATATCTGGGCGACTGTTCTATAAAAGGTGGATGGAGTTTAAACATGTGTAGCAGGATGCAGAAGAAGAAACATGGAACAGATCGACTGGTACCATTCCATCAACAGCTCAAAACGAAACTTCAAGAAAGTATAAACTGAACAAAGCATGATTTAAAATGCAAAGTCAAGAGCGTTTCTATAGTTCAAGAAAAAATAGCTGGTAAAAAGATTTTATTTACATATTCTTCCCAATTCTTCAGATATACTTAAATAAAACTTCTTCTTTCCCAGT
The DNA here is from genome assembly GCA_028751875.1 of Rapana venosa. Lineage (NCBI taxonomy): Eukaryota > Metazoa > Mollusca > Gastropoda > Neogastropoda > Muricidae > Rapana > Rapana venosa. The sequence goes on along the minus strand of CM054144.1, from coordinate 4,000,656 downwards.
TTCCAATAAACTTATCATTATTTTCAAAATATCGATGTGTTCCCAATTGTCGATCGATATTTTCAGAACAGTCCGAAATGCGGTACTATTTATATCAAAATGAAAATCTGATTCATTGACGCTTACAACCTGCACTCTCCTTTAAAGGAGGAAACAATCCTCTGAAGTCGGAGTATGGCTGCCTATGTGGCTAGGTATTTTAAAACAGTCATACAGGCAAACTTCTCATTCAAAGTGTGCAATTTCTTTAAAAACAGTCATACACGCAAACCTCTCATTCACAGTGTGCAACTTCAATCTCACAGCGATTCCCAGGTGGGATGATGAGTAAGTCAAGAGTGCACATTCTGGGTGACCCCCCCAGAGCGTTAAGCTGGGGAACGCACAACAACAGCAACAACACCACCACCATCTCACACACCTGCTGTGGGGGCCTCGATGGGCACCGGCTGCAGCTGGGGGTCGGGTGTGCCCCTGATGCTGGAGGTGACGAGGGTGGGGTGGACCACACTGGGGGTCACCACGTTGCTGTCCCGGGGCGTGGTGGTCCGGGGGGTGTGCACACCGGGGGTGTGGGCATGGGGGGTGTGGGCATGGGGGGTGTGGGCATGGGGGGTGTGGGCATGGGGGGTGTGGGCGTGGGGGTGTGGGCGTGGGGGGTGTGGGAGGCCGGGGTGCTCTTCCCTGACTCCCCGCATTCGTAGTCCATGTTGATGCTGGGGTCAGAAGAAACAATCTATGAGGTGACGGAAGGAAGGAAAGAAAGAAAGAAAGAATGAACGAATGAAGGAAGGAAAGAAAGAATGATGATTAATCAATCTAAGAAGAAGGAAGAATGAATGAAGAAGAAGGAAGATAAGATGAATGTGAATCAATTCATCAAAAAGAAAAGAAGAAGGAAGAAAGAAATGAAAGAAGAAGAAGAGAAGAATAAAAGAATGATAATGAATATCAATCAATCTAAGAAAGAAAGGAAGAATAATGAATAAAAGAAGAAAGAAGAATGAATAAATGAAAAAGAAGTAAATAGTAAAGAAAGAAAGAATGAAAGAAAGATCAAGAAAGAAACGAATGAAGAATCAAGTCAAAGTCGATAAAAAACAATCTAATAATCTAATAAAGGGAAGAATTAGATGAAAAGAAAAGGAGGAAGAAGAAAAAAGAATGAAAAATGAAAAATGAAGGAAGAAAGAAAGAATGAAAAAAAGAAGCAAGAAAGAACGAATGAAGAAAAAAAGTCACAAAAACATTTTTTAAAATCCATAAAGCGCTTGAGATAGATCAGTGAGAAAATAAAAAAGAATGAATGAAAAATAAAAAAAGAGAGAAGAAGAAGGAAGAATGAATGAATAAATAAATGAATAAAGAAATTACGTTTAAATGAATGTTCGATCTGAATGGTGATAAAAAAAGACTGAATAAAAAAAAAAAGAAAAAATAACTAGTTATGAAAAAAGATAAATAAATGATAAAAGCACGAGAGAAGAATGAATGAAAGAGAGAGAGAGAATAAAAGAAAAAAGAAAAAATAAGAAATAAGAAACGGAAGCAAAAAAGAAAACCGAGAGAGAGAAGAGAGAGAGAGAGAGAGAGAGAGAGAGAGAGAGAGAGAGAGAGAGAGAGAGACAGAGACAGAGCAGAAGAACAGAGAGAGAGGCAGAGAGAAGAGACGAGAGAGAGAGAGAGAGAGAGAAGAGAAGAGAGAGAAGAGGAGAGCAGAAGAGACGAGAGAAAAGGAGGAGAGAGAGAGGGGAGAAGAGAAGAGGAGAGAGAGAGAGAGAAGAAGAGAAGAGAGAGAGAGAGAGAGAGAGGAGAGAGAGAGAGAGAGAGAGAGAGGCAGACATGCCGGCAGAGACAGAGACAGAGAGACAGACACACATACCGAGAGAGAGAGAGAGAGAGAGAGAGAGAGAGAGAGAGAGAGAGAGAGAGAGAGAGAGAGAGAGACAATTTTAGATACAGCGACAGACAAAAAAAACAAACCCAAAAGAGACAGAGGCAGACAGACAAAGAGAGACAGAGACATATGGAAAGACTGAGAGAAAAGGACAGAGAAAGAGAGACAACAATGTCTGTTTGACAATAAATATTGGCTGGAAAAGAACAACAACAACAACAACGAAAGAAGACACACGGCGTTTCTTGTCTGCTCTGAAAGCCAGGCTCTGACATGACGTCACCCTTCTCTCAATGAGCTACTTTCGGGTTTGGTTTAGGTTTGAACGCTAGGACAACATGGCCCAAGGACCCATCATCCCACTCAGCCATAGCGCGAATCTGACAGTGTACAGCAGTAGCAGTGTATGATTTATTGACAAAATACCTGTACATCTTACATCATCACAGCAACTTTCGAATCCCATAGGGTACGTAAAAGCCGACTTTGTAAAATAATGTAATATGAACGTTGAAGATAAAAGTTCCACTTTAAAATGGAAATGTCTAACTTTTTAAAATGAAATTCTGGATACACTATTACCATGAGAAAATGTGTTTCTGATATCTATGATCACCCTCAATATTTTGTTATCTTTGAGCAACAAGAAGCTGTCGAGGTTGAGGAAACTGATAAAGAATAGCAACGTTTCTTACAGCAGTTTAAATTTGACTTAAGTTAATTTTTTTGACGCATTCATTGTATAGATATGTTTGTAATGCAAAGCCACATACTTTTTGTTACCATTATAACAGGGTTTGGGTTGTTGTTTTTTTTTGGGGGGGGGGGGGTGTTTGGGTTTTTTTTGGGGGGGAGGGGGGTGTTAGGGTGGAGATGTCCTTGGTTATTGATCCGAGGTTCGCCAAAGGCGAGATTTTGAGTATGCAACCATTTTCCCCATTATTCAACATCTTTTTTATCCCCAAAGTAGGGACGGTTATACAATATGTTCTATTACTGTTCCCTTACTTCAGGAAATCTTCATGTCCCGAAATGAACACATGCCAATGAATCTTGAATGCGCGTCCCAACATCATCCATTCCTGGCAAACCAATGTGACAGACAGACAGACAGACAGACAGACAGACAGACAGACAGACAGACAGACAGACAGACAGAAGCGAAACAGAACAACAGAAGAGCAGACAACGAAACGACAAACCGATGTACCCAGCACTCACCCTTCATCCTTCTCCAAAAACACTTTAAACATCCCATGAAGGGCAGTTACAAAACATACCCAGCACTCACCCTTCATCCTTCTCCAAAAACACTTTAAACATCGCATGAAGGGCAGTTACAAAACATACCCAGCACTCACCCTTCATCCTTCTCCAAAAACACTTTAAACATCCCATGAAGGGCAGTTACGAAACATACCCGGCACTCACCCTTCATCCTTCTCCAAAGAAGCCACGCTACCGGAAGTCTGAGTGCGTTTGCCTTCCAGGTCATCCTGAGCGGCCTTGACCTTGCTCTCCAGCTCTTCCTCCCGGATGTGGGCCGTGTGGGGCTGGTACTTCCTCTGCACGGAGGTGGTCGCCGTGGTGACACGCGGCGTGACGTCCCCGCCCTGCACGGAAGCCTGGTCTAGGCGGGCCGTGGAGAGCTTGTCCCACTGGTCCTCCAGCTTGCGCCGCCTCTTGGCCTCGGCGCTCTCCACCATCACCACCGTGGGCAGCAGCACCACCTTGCTTCCTGGCCGGGTGGCCTCCCCAGGTCTGTTACCGAAAGTGATTCCCGAAGGTTCGTTCTGTGCAGGGGAGCTAGCACCTTCTGCCTCTCTGCTGGTTTCAGCTGGCGGTGCCGGTTCTTGCTGGTCAGGGGCTTCCTGGCTGTCTTCCTTTCCTTTCGGCTTCTTCTTTTTAGTGGCTTGCTTTTTGTCTTTCTTGGCTGGAGGCTCTGCCTGTGGCTCCACTTTGGAGGAGGCTTTGTCTGGCTTGGCCTTCTCTTTGACGGTTGCGGTTTGGACGACGAACAGGTCTGCAGGTGTCGGTGTCGCTTTCGTCCTGCTGTTCTCTTCTTCAGGACTGTCTTGGATTGGGCTTGTGGTGGCTTCGGTGTTTTCTGAACCCTGCGGTGGCTTGGACTTGTCAGCTGTCTTAGGGTCTGTCTTGGGTTTCTCTGAAGTCTGAGGGGTTTTAGGTTTGGTGGCTGATTTTTCCGCTTTGGATTTTTCCTTAGCTGTAGCGTCTTTTGTCTTGGCGTTGTTCTTCACTGCCGATTTGTCCACTGTGGATTTCTCCTTGGACGGAGGAGCAGCAACCTTTTCCACTGTGGATTTCTCCTTGGATGGAGGAGCAGCCTTTTCCACTGTGGATTTCTCCTTGGACGGAGGAGAAGCAGCCTTTTCCACTGTAGATTTCTCCTTGGACGGAGGAGCAGCTTTTTCCACTGTAGATTTCTCCTTGGACGGAGAAGCAGCTTTTTCCATTGTAGATTTCTCCTTGGACGGAGAAGCAGCCTTTTCCACTGTAGATTTCTCCTTGGATTGAGGAGAAGCTTTTCCACTGTGGATTTCTCCTTGGACGGAGGAGCAGCAGCTTTTTCCACTGTGGATTTCTCCTTAGGTGCAGGAGCAACGGATGATTTTTCTCTTTTGATACCCGCTTTGCTGACGTTAGATTTTTCTCGGGTGGCTGCTTTGGGTGCCGTGGCCTCGGATTTGGCTGCCTTCTCCGCCTTGGCGTTGCCTTTCCCTTTGCCTTTCTTCTCTTTCTCCTTTGGTTTGTCTGTTTCCTTCGTTTCTTGAGGCGTGGCTTCCTTGGCGTTGTCCTGATCAGAGGGTTCCTCGGAGTTGTCTGCGGCGTTCACACTCTGAACGTGGACGATGGTGGGGATGGCGGCAGCAGCGGCAGCGGCAGCGAGCGGCAGGTTCTCCTGATTCTGGAGCGTCATCAGGCTCCGGTGCAGCAATTTCTAGGGTCTTCTCCTCGAACCCTACTTTCTTCTTGGTGGTTTGTTTCGTGTTGGTCTTCCTTTCTCTTCACCAGCTTTGCTCGCTGCTGTTGCTGCTGTTGTAGTTGCTGCTGCTGTTGTAGTTGCAGTTGCTGTTGTTGCTGCCTGTTCTTTTCCCCCTGGTGTCTCTTTTGTTTTTGTCTTCTTCGTGTCCTTTTTCTTTCCTTTTCCATCTTGTGTCTGCTTAGATTTTGTTTCTTCCGCGCTTTTCTTTTCTTCCGCAGTTTCTGTTGTCTCTGATGCTGGTTGCTGGTTTTTGACGTTGCTCTGGTCTTTCTCCTCTGACACTTTCTGTGCCGCTGCCGCTGCTGTCCTGTTTCTCCTCTACAGCTACTTTCTTCTCCTCCGCTGCCTTTTCCGCTGCTAACCTTTTCTCCTCTGCCACTTTCCGCTTTTCTTCCGCTTCTTTTTCTGCCGCGGCCCTTTTCTCCTCTGCCACTTTCCGCTTTTCTTCCGCTGCCTTTTCCGCTGCTAATCTTTTCTCCTCTGCCACTTTCCGCTTTTCTTCCGCTGCTTTTTCTGAAGCCACCCGTTTCTCCTCCGCTGCTTTTTCAGCTGCAAGCTTTTTCTCCTCTGCCACTTTTCGCTTTTCCTCCTCTTTAGCCGCTTTTTCTTCCGCCTTCTTTCGCTCCGCTTCTTTCTTTTTCTCCTCTTTCTCTTTCGCCTTTTCTTCCTTCGTTCTGGCAGCTGCTGCTGCTGCTGCTGATGCCGTTGCCGTTGAAGTAGCTGTGTCCTCCGGTTCGATGGCAATTTCCTGAGGCCGCTTTCCTCTGGAGGAGGGGATGATTCTCTGAGAGAAGCGAGCTTTGGCGCTCTGCGGGTACTTGTCATGGCTGGCCTCCACGTCTTCAGACTCGGCCAGCGTTGTCCTGTCCTCCGCTTTCCGCTGTTTCTTCCGCTTCAGTTTGGAGCGGATGCAGCAGCAGAGGATGATGATGCCCACAATGAAGACGAAACCGCTGACTGAGCAGGCGATGATGAGGGTGTAGTCTTCTGAGGAAGACACCACAGGAAAAGCTGTGGACAGAGAAAGAGAGAGAGAGAGAGAGAGAGAGAGAGAGAGAGAGGAGGAGAGAGAGAGAGAGAGAGAGGGGGGGGGGTGTAAGAGTTAGGGGTGTGGTAATGTTTTGGGTTCAAGATGAAAAAAAGTGTTTGATTACGATTTTCATATAAGATAACTTATCGATGTAAACATAGTGGAAACCCAAACGCAACGTCAAAACTTCATCAGTACAATCTAAAAAGCTGCCCTTTCCTGCAAAATCGTTGTTGTCACAGTGACATGGCAGTTATATGTTTTTATTATGTGATGTGTTACAGTGTAGGACTTTCCGTTTGCAAACCCAATACATTCAATTCTTGTAATGTTCCTTTGGTGACAATGTTAAAGCATCGGTGATTTATATGGTAGAATGGATGTGTATACCATTCAAAAAGAATTTTTAAAATATTTGTAGATGTTACTCTAAAACGATAAAAGAAGTCTCAAGTCATCCAAAAATACACACACACACACACACACACACACACACACACACACACACACACACACACACACACACACACAAGAACGAAATGTAGGAACGAATAGATTATGAATTTGCATACATGCATGCACATATATATGTAATCATGACACTTATTCTCGCAAACAGTCACATATGCTTTCTAACACGAAAACAAACGTGCATGTGTGTACATGTCTATGCATATAAGTATACGAACACGTAAACATACAGAAGCATGTGTACCTGCACAGAGAGAGAGAGAGAGACAGAGACAGACAGACAGCGACAGAGAGAGAGAGAGAGAGAGAGAGAGAGAGAGAGAGAGAGAGAAGAGAGAGAGAGAGAGAGAGAGAGAGAGAGGAGAGAGAGGAGAGAGAGAGAGAGCGAGAGAGACATAGAGAGAGAGAGAGTGACAGACAGACAGCAACAGAGAGACAGAGACAGAGACAGACAGAGACAGAGACATAGAGAGAGACAGACAGAGACAGAGACAGAGAGAGAGACAGACAGAGACAGAGACAATGACAATGGCAAATTCTGTTATTTCGAGGATAATGAATAAGCACCCATGTGCTTTTTTACATCCAGTCCCCGCCCTTAGGGATATAATAATGATAATAAAATAAAATAAAGACCATAGAGAGAGGCAGAGAGGCAGAGACAGGGAGAGACAGGGAGACAGAGAGACAGAGACAGAGACAGAGAGAGACAGACAGCCAGCCAGCCACACAGCTACACAGCCAGCCAGGTAGCCAGCCAGCCAACCAGCCAGTCAGCCAGCCAGAGAGACAGCCAGTCAGCCAGCCAGAGAGACAGCAAGTCAGACAGCCATACAAACACCCAGCCACCACACAGACAGCCACACACACAGCCAAACAGCCAGCAAGCCAGTCAGCCAGGTTAACACCCAGCCAGCCACACATCCAGCTAGCCAGCCACACAGCCAGCCACACAGCCAGCCAGCCACACAGCCACACAGCCAGCCACACAGCCACACACACAGCCAGCCACACAGCCAGCCACACAGCCACACAGCCAGCCACACAGCCAGCCACACAGCCAGCCACACAGCCAGCCAGCCAGCCAGCCAGACACACAGCAAGCCACACAGCCAGCCACACAGCCAGACACACAGCCAGACACACAGCCAGCCACACAGCCACACAGCCACACAGCCACACAGCAAGCCACACAGCCAGACACACAGCCAGACACACAGCCAGACACATAGCCAGCCACACAGCCAGACACACAGCCAGCCACACAGCCAGCCAGCCAGCCAGCCACACAGCCAGCCACACAGCCAGCCAGCCAGCCAGCCACACAGCCAGCCACACAGCCAGCCACACAGCCAGCCAGCCAGCCAGCCACACAGCCAGCCACACAGCCAGCCAGCCAGCCACACAGCCAGCCACACAGCCAGCCACACACATAGCCAGCCAGCCAGACAGCCAGCCAGGCAGCCACACACACAGCCAGCCAGCCAGCCACACAGCCAGCCACACAGCCAGCCAGCCAGCCACACACACAACGCCAGCCACGCCACACAGCCACACAGCCAGCCACACAGCCACACACACAGCCAGCCAGCCACACAGCCAGCCACACAGCCAGCCAGCCAGCCACACACACAACCAGCCAGCCACACAGCCAGCCACACAGCCAGCCACACAGCCACACACACAGCCAGCCAGCCAGCCACACAGCCAGCCACACAGCCAGCCACACAGCCAGCCAGCCAGGCAGGCAGGCAGGCAGAGAAAGGCCCAACTCACTGCCGGAGAGGTAGGAGAGGGAGAAGCCAGAGGACACGGTGCCGTAGTCAGACCTGAAGACCACCAGCATCTGACTGCC
>CM054144.1:3984899-3989899 GCA_028751875.1 Rapana venosa | reverse complement strand
AAGCCAAAATAGATGTAAACACATTCGTTACTGCACAGGCAGAAAGCCAAAATATAGGTAGAAGTATTCGTCACTGCAAGGAAACAAGGACATAATAGACCTAAAACCAATATTCACTGCAAGGAAACGAAGACATAATAGACGGAAGACCATTGGTTCCTGCAAGGAAACGAAGAAACAACGTCCATGTTTCCATCCTTCCAATGCCTGATGCTGTTGTATCAGCTACATTACAGCTACATTACAGCTACATTACAGCTACATTACAGCTACATTACAGGACACAGGAGATACTGCTGTGACTGTGCTGGGTGTCACAGACACATGGGTCAGACCACTGGTTCCTACACTCTAAGATCCCGAGCTTGCAGATAGCTGACTGGAATCTTGTCAGCATTAGGTCAAACCAGTTTGAAAAATAAGTCCTCCACGTTAGCATCATGTACAGAACTGCCAGTGCCTGACACACTATTGTGAATACAGCACGCTGTCCAAATATGCTCCTTGAAAATCCAGTCACTCATGTCAGTGTTTGGTGAAGTGCAAAACCAGGGAAAGAACTGACAATGTTTCCAGGGTACCACTTCACAGTGGGCTGCTCTGCAGCTGGCTCAGCCTCTGTTGAGTGAACAGGCACCAGTGAACAGGCACCAGTGAACAGGCACCAGTGAACAGGCACCAGTGAACAGGCACCAGTGAACATGCACCAGTGAACACCACCAACGTCACCCAGCAGCGGTACAGGCCCCTATTGCTGCTTGGCTTTTGACCACTTTATTGACAACCATCCAGGAAAGACTTCACGTCAGCTGAGTCATGTCGTTAGGCCATGTGGAGTGTAGAGGACCATCTGACAGGATACCAGGAACAAGGCAAGGCCAAAAGCCACACCAGTGAAAGGATGGCTTGATGCCCGCTGACTGAGAGAGCAGAAAACAGAAAGATATACATTATTCATTAACCTCCGCCCCCTAACAACAAAATGTAAATCCAGTGAAACATCTGGGTCGACAGGACCTAGCTGAGTACCCACTTTTGTCGAACCCTTTCACTGCTGGTGGTTGGTTACCCGACTGGACATCCGTTGCTGACCGACTGGTCTCTGTCCATGTTCAGCAGTGGTCAGCACGCTGTTTTTGTTTTGGGTTTCTTCCCCTAACGGTCACATTGGTCCGCTCCTCTCTCTCCTCCTCTCAGATCTGGTTTGGCTCCTACGGTTGATTGCCAGGCCAGTACATTCCGGGCACGTGACAATGCCCCTGTCGCTTTCCTCTCACTCTGTTATCAAGATCTCTTTGTGAAACCAAACGTGATGCTTGCTGTCCTTACACAGATCTTTGTTTGTAGCAGTCTTTAGCTCGATTAACTGATTGGAATGTCTTCTTCTTCCTCGTCGCACGCTCAGACAGCAACTATTGTTGTCTCTCATATGAGCAAAAATGGGTTACGCTGCCATTAAGCGCCTAACATGATTGATTGATTGAGACAAAATTTACAAAATCGCATACACACGGGGACTGGATGTAAAAAAGCACATGAGTGCTCATTCCATTATCCTCGATATAAAAGAGTAGATAACTAAATAAAATAAAGAAAAACATTTCAGGCGCATCGCATCCGACTTCAGAATGGGAGAGAATAGTTATCTTTTAAGTCTTTCTGGAAAAGGCAGAAGAATGGACCAAAGAGGCATAAACACACAAAACATAAGTGACAGGAAGAAAAAGAACAAAGCAGAAACAAAGAGAGGAGTAGAAAAGAGGGAAATTCTAGCACAAAATTTCCAGAAGGTGGGGATGCTATTTATACTGACAGCTCCCTAGCATCCCAACGGGGCAGATTTGAATGTGAGATCGCAGTCTCTGCAAACTGCCTCTAGTCTGGCCACCGCTGATGGTGCTGAGAATCTTCTGTCCCTGTCTGTCAGCTGGACGTTTCATCGAAGACCCCCACAGCAACAGACTTGAAATGCAGCTTCTTCCACGTGGGGATGGCGGGGCTGTCAGTATAGAGAGCATCCTCACCTTCTGGAAGTTCTGTGCAGGAAACTCCCTCATTTCTATCCCTCTCTTCGTTTCTGCCTTGTTCCTTTTCTTCCTGTCTCTTCCTTCTTGTCTGTTTTCTGCCTTCTTGGTCTATTCTCCTTTTTTGCTCAGAAAGACTTTAAAGATAATAATTCTCTCCCACGCCGAAGTCGGATGTGCTGGGCCTGACTTGTTAGGCGCTTAACCGCAGCACAACGCATTTTTTCTCATATGACAGACAATAGCTGCTGTCCTGAACTTTCGGAGAAGAAGAATCGCAGCTGTATCTGCGATGGTGGAACGAAAGGCATCACTCTCCAACAGCTGACTATTGATGGAGACCTCAAGTCCTGTGTCTTGGAAACAGTCATTAGCTTTGTTTTCTTGGAGCTAGTTTTGTTGTCTCTGTCTGTCGTTGTGTTGATACGTGTAATCATCCCGAAGTCGAAATCCGGCTACCTAAATGGTGGGGAAGAAAGACGGTCACATGCGCAAAAATCTCACCATTGGTGGATCTCGGAGCTCTAACCGAGGAACGAAAGAAATAATTCTGTACAATCAGTCATTTCGTTCTTCATTGTTGACATTGCCATCAGTGTCATCAAAGAAACAGGGGTTTGCCATGAAGCACCTTCCCGTGCTGATGGTTCCTGTGCCATCCTCGTTGCCTTGATGAGCAGTCGGTGGAAGAACACTCTGAACAATGACCGAGACAGACGGCAGCCTGCTTTTATCCCTGTGTTCGCTTGGAACTATTGCTTAGGTTTGTCTGTGCTTTTGCTTCTTTCATTGTGGGGGTTGACATTACTCTATGTTGTATTTTGACAGAAGAATCCCTTTTTTATTTGCAGTTTTGTATCAGTCTTTTGACAAACAGTTCTGACATCAAATTGAACAAAAGGCAGAAAACAAAATGTCTTCATTCCATCAAGCAAGAGAAAACGGCTGAAATAAAAACACAGTACATAAAAAAGGCGAAAAGAGGCTGCACTCCAAATGAATATTTTAATGAATCAAAACAGAATAAAGGAAGAAAGAAAAAAACACATAAGAAGGAAAGGAAGAAAGAACGAAAGCATAGAAAGGAAAAACAGAAACTAAGGAAAAGAACCAAAGTAAAAAGATCATCAACAACAACAACAACAACAAACAACAACAACAACAACAACAACAACAACAACAACAACAACAACAACAACAACAACAACAACAACAACAACAACAACAACAACAACAACAAACAGTACCACTCCACCACCACCCTTAAAAATACCGACAAAGAAAGACTGTGCAGCAGCCAGCAGAGGACAGTAGAGGACAGCAGTGGACAGCAGAGCAGAGGACAGCAGAGGACAGCAGAGCAGAGGACATCAGAGGACAGCAGAGCAGAGGACATCAGAGGACAGCAGAGGACATCAGAGGACAGCAGAGGACAGCAGAGGACAGCAGAGGACATCAGAGGACAGCAGAGGACAGCAGAGGACAGCAGAGGACAGCAGAGGACAGCAGAGGACAGCAGAGCAGAGGACATCAGAGGACAGCAGAGCAGAGGACATCAGAGGACAGCAGAGGACAGCAGAGGACAGCAGAGGACAGCAGAGGACAGCAGAGGACAGCAGAGGACAGCAGAGCAGAGGACATCAGAGGACAGCAGAGCAGAGGACATCAGAGGACAGCAGAGGACAGCAGAGGACAGCAGAGGACAGCAGAGGACAGCAGAGGACATCAGAGGACAGCAGAGGACAGCAGAGGACAGCAGAGGACAACAGTGGACTCACATGCCATAGTCGGAGGGGTAGTTGGGGGAGGTGAAGGTCTGACTGGTGGTGTTGGCCGTGTAGTAGGTCACCCCCGCACACACCGCGCTCTCCGCTGTCACACAGAGACAGAGACAGAGACAGAGAGACAGACAAAGACAGAGAAAGACAAGACAGGGAGACAGAGCGACAGCGAGAGAGAGAGAGAGAGAGAGAGAGAGAGAGAGAGGTCATAGCTGAGTCATCCTTTAATGGCTATGGTAAGCTGCAAAGTGAAATAGCGCTTTGTATCATACTGAGAACCTGAGGTACATTTTATGGTATTGTCTTGAAATTACTTGTTCGTTCAAGACTTGAAACTAGCATCACCTTATCACCTGTCGGAAAAAAATCGATTTTGATAGTAGCCACTGATGCATGCTCCATCAGCTGTCTCCATGCCCCTCTGTCTTCAGTCCTTCTGTAGATGTGGTCTTTCAACAACTCTCTTCATTTTACTGTGTTCCCACATGGGATTTTGGTGGTCTTCCCTGCCGTCTCTTGCCTCCAGTTTAGCCCTGGGCCATAGTCTCCCTGACATAGCAGCTCGGATGTCTCATAGCATGTCCAAGCTATTTCCTTTTTCCTTTCCTTGCCAGGCCTAAAAGTTCAGGGTGTTTGTTCACTTCCCTCATGACAAGCTAATGTTCACAGTGATCTAAGTTTAAGCTCGTTTCCTCAAGATCTGTCTTTCCAAATGCTAGTAAGCTTGAGTAAATCTTGCGGTAATGTCTGGTACATGAGGCATCAGCTAATTTGTATGACTCAAGGTATTTGAAATAGTCAAGTCAAGTCACGTCAAATTCTTTTATTTCGAGGAGAATGGACAAGCATTCGTGTGCTTTTTTACGTCCAGTCCCCGCCCTCATCGGGGTGTTCCACAAACGAAGCATCATATCTGTGTAAAGGGGGAAAACTGTCCGTGATTCCTATTAATATTCTATCCCATTACGAAATGCTTGGTTCTAGTGGGAGAAGTGGCTCAGTGGTTAATGTGGAAGGAAGGATGTGCTAGACGGTTAGACGTTCGACTCCACATTCGAGCATGGTTGTTCCCAGCTGACTTTTTTCCATTGTAAAATCGTAACTGAATGTCAAGTCTCGACTGGGCTATAACGAGTCCCCTTTCGACGCATGCAACATCTTGCGCACTGGTGTAATACATTCACATTTTGGAAGG
>CM054144.1:3969899-3979899 GCA_028751875.1 Rapana venosa | reverse complement strand
GAGGAAGTGTTCCATTGTCATGGGAGAAGAGTCGCGGGGTAACGTCGCAGACTCACCAATGTGGAACTTGGTAAACATGTGATGTCTGAGTCTGCAGTGTCCAGTCCTCAAACTCACAATGGTCACTTGGTTTTCTCTGGGAAAGAGGTAGTAGTCATCCGTACTGTTGAAATCAGGGTGCTACTGAAGCCATCTTCTCTTTTGCTCCTCCTTCTCTATTGTCTTTGCTTTGGAGGTGTAGAAATATTCTACTACGTTATTTTACCTACAGCAACAAATCCACTCTTCAGAGGTTTCACCAACCTGCTCTCCTCAATCATCGCAGACATGCTGGGTATTTCTGCTTTCTGTCAAACGCTTAAACATACATGCCTAACAGTCTGCTAGACTGCACAGAGAGGGAATCAGACACTATGCCAGCACACTCTGCATACTAAGCTGACCCGAGCGATATTGACATGTTCCAAGCTCAACCCTCTCAAAGCTGCATAGGATTAATCCTCAAACTTTAGTTAGATTTAAAAGGATTTTATCCATATGGCCATTTTGCCCGTAAGAAAATATGAGGTGGTAAGAACGTTTCGATCTTTCTGTTTTGGTCATTTTGTTCCAGACTAGCATGTTAGTGAGCTATTGTGTGAAGAACAAATCATATCCGCTACAACACATTTTATTGACAGAGGCCACTTGATGAAACATGGTCTGAAGGTGTCCCACATGTCTGTATAATAATAATAATAATAATAATAATAATAATAACAACAACAACAATAATAATTATGATGATGATGATGATGATAATAATAATAATAATAATAATAATAAAAAAATAATAGTAATAGTAGCTACTTTAGGGCACTCCTTTGGAGTGCCAGAGCCTTTTCTAAAGAAGCCCCCCCTGCACATTTTTTGCAAGTTTTTCCTCTTTTCTGTTACTCTCTGTCCCCGACTGTTTCTGTTCACTCTTTCTTGCTCACTGTGCACCCCAATGCTCTTTTTTCTTTGCATTTTCTTAAACAACTCTTTACACAGATAAGATGATTTGTAAACTGTACTTTATTGTTTTCAATTTGTTTTTTGTGTTACACCTTAACTGTGTGAGCTGTTGTTTTGCTGTTTCAGGTTGTTCATAACCTGTTCCTGAGACTACATTCAATGATATGATGTGATATCATGTACAAGTTTTAACATTTAAGTTCGTGTTTAATAGATTTTGGTGGATAAATATTTTTGCCTTTAAGGCGCCTGCACTACAAAAAATACAGCTAGAAAAGCCTACGTCACAAACACACGGTATCCATAGCTTCAGTGCAGATAGATAGTTTTCCCCCCTCTTCGTTCCATGGTTTTCAGACACAGTATCTGCTGGTTAGCAGACGAATCCTTCGTTTGGTCTGAGTGCTGTCACAATGGATGCTTGTTGTGTGTAAGCAGCTATTTTTCTTGTTGTGGGGTTTTGTTTTCTGACTTCCTCTCGTCTGTTGTACAGTTTTCAATGCCCTTCCTTAAGGTCGCTAGGCAGCTAACGAAACGCACAACAACAGCAACAAGAAGGAAAAGCAACGACAACAACAACAACCACAACTATAGTAACAGCAATAGCTACAGCGGGGTGAACAACAAGCTTCAACAAAAACAGTGGTTAACATTTACCAATAAAATTTACAAATCGTCAGACCAAAGTTCTTTCTATGCACACGTTTTGAAGAATGTCAGACTTAGAGCTCACCAACCAGTCAACCAAGCAAAAACTCATACATCAGAATTCTAGAAAATTCTTTTCTTGGCACAAATATCTGTACACAGTGGGCAGAGCTTTTTTTTTATTTTTTAAAAAATAACAGGAATCGGAAAATGTGACTAAAACATACAAAAACACATAAACAAATAAGTAGAGCAAAAACAAACAAACAAAAACAACAACAATGAACAAACAATTGAAATAAACTAACAAACACAAAACGATCATATAAGCAAAGACACAAATACTATAAATAAATGAACGAATAAGCAATTAAATAAATAGATAAACGACTGAATAAATGACTGCAGTACAATCACAACAAACAAAAACTCTTCCAGAAAAATGTCTATCAATATCTTCAGTCCATTTTTTCTTTTACCTCAAACAAATACAGTTCCCATGAAAACACTTCAAACCAATACCGGCCAATAACGAAAACTGACGACGCTCCAACGAAAATGATTTCACAAATTTTTTTTCACAAGAAAGAAAAAAATGCAGAGCGAAATCCCAGTTTCCCACACTTTGAATCCCTCACTCACTCACACACACATTCCCACAAACACACAACGCCTCTGTCAGCACCCCACCCCAAGCCAGCATACCATCAAGGACTGACTGTAGTTTCCAGGCCAAAAGAGCGCTACAATGGCGGATTATCGGAGTGAGGGGGAAGGGGAGACTAGAGGAAGGGGGATTAGTTACCAGATCAACACACGATTGTCGTCCCCTCAGTGAACAATCAGTGTGCTGGTCAATGCCTGTGACGCTCTTATGGCCATGTTATCAAAACATTCCCTAATGCTTTCGGCGGGGTTGACCTCTCGGTGAAGGGGGAAGAAGCTCTCCAAGTCATTTTTGACCCCCCTGAGATTAGGCCAGGGTCGTTGATTGTTTTCTCTCTCAGAATGATGATATTAAATACCAGTGAAAACAAACAACAAACAACCCCCCAAAAAAAACCACCAAAACACCCCAAAAAACAACACCCCCACTTAAACTGTGAAATATTAATTTTTGTGAGCACTCCCCCCACCCCCTACCCCGGGAGTTTTACCGATCAAATAAAACCAGCTACTAAAATGTTTTTGAGGGAATAAGTAAAAAAAAAGTCTGAGGAATGTGCATGCCATCTGTATTGAAGGAAGTTAAATTGAGAGAGAAATGGTTTCTCCTTTGTCAGATTTATTTTTAAGAAACACGTAACTTACAACAGTTGTCTTGATATGTGCATGGCCTGTCAACCTGAAAACGACAATAAATCCTTGATACACACACGCTGTATACCTGCCATTTTATTTTATCCAAAGAAGAACGAGTCCAAAGGCTCCAGGTTTTCCGAATACTCTTCGTATTTCGTGAATCTCTTTTCTTCTGTCACTGTCTGAGGGGTCAGTATGGGAGGGTACTATCCTGCCTGAAGAACCGGTCAGAAGTTCACGCCAATGTCGGTTGTACGTTAGTCTGTTAACCAACCAACCAACAAATCACAAACATCTCCCACGAATCAATGATTTACAAATTCAGTCCAAAACATGAACAAAAACATGGTCAATGCGTAGCTAGCTGGATAAATATATACAAATACTTACTTTTGTAAAATTAATTTCAGACAATGTAAATAATCATTAAAACCGACAGAAGGTGTACAATCTCTCTACCCAGGTATCGTTGATCCAAGATCTATTTTTAAAATGACCCCCCTTTGCAGTATGCCTAAGAGGGACTGCTTCGTCTCTCCTTACACCGGAGCTAAAACCATACTTATGCAAACATACATAGAGCAAATGAGTTTTTACTTCTTCATTGCGTAAACCACTATGGCAAATGTACCCCCGGTAAGAAATAAAATCACCTTTTGCCATTTCAGAATCCAAAGGGTGCAAGTCAGTGTGAGGGAGATATACCCATTTAATGTAGAAGGGGTGTGAATTGGAAATGCGTGACTCTTGCCAAGAATTATGACTGAATATTGAATGGCGGCAGGACTGGCAATGACAGTGATATAATGGACTGATCATGATTCATTACCTTTTGTACTCTGGTAGTAGTCGTTAGCTATTTATTCCATTATCTATCATTTAAAGTTTTTTGCGTACTGTTGTGTATTATTTGTTCAATTTTTCTTTGCGTTTAGTTTAACGTATATTTTGATGATCATTCAAATTGTTTGTGTTGTCAGTGCTTATTACACATAATTGTTTTCTGTTTTCACTTTGTTTTGATGAACTGGTTTCTCAAGCCTCACACGCTGGAAGGATTACCATCGACAGCAGGAAAACAAACAAACCACGAGGCGTTGGTTGGTGACAGTGAAAGTCTGCTCGCCTTTGTGTACCTGCCTGACTGACTGACGTGGGCAGCAGTCTTGTCCATCTCCAAGATTCGGAGTTTTGTCATCAGCTTGCCCCTGAGAAAGAGAGATAATTCCTGAACGTCCTCCTCCCTCCTCCCTCCCTCCCTCCATCCCTGTCTGTCTGTCTCTCTCTCAAGGGTTGGATGACAAAAAGTTATGTAAATGCTTATCTGGAACTCTTGAAAAATAAAAAAATCCTTCAATTCAATTCAATTCCCTCTCTTGGTCATTTTCTGTCTGCCAGTCTGTCTCTGTCTGTCTCTGTCTGTTGTGGTTTAACCAGGGATTTTAGCTGCCATAGAGCCAGGTCCCATGCTGAAAGGAAACTGTACAACACAGGTATCACTGTACGTGTCATTGTTGTTGGCAAAGAGCCAAAAGCCAAACATGGTTAGTCTCAGCTACACAGGCTTCTTTGAATTTAAAAACGGCGAGCCTACTGGTTCCATCCTTGAGGAACGAGTACGATCCCTCTGATGTCTTGTCAAGTACGGGCAACCTAAAATCGACAGATTGTTTACAAACTTTAAAGAAATAAAACTGCTCCCATGAGATATGGCCTCACAGATGACAGACAGGACGTGACGTTGGCTGTTATTTCCTATTTCCGGTCCTGGTGGTGTGTCTCTCCCCTCGGTTCAAGCTGTTCAACCATGACCAACATCACAAACTAATCCTGTAAGCTAACCGACCGTGTCCATTTTCCGTTATGTCTTCGAGAAGTTTGTTCTTCATTTTCTTGCCATGTTTCTGCCAGTTTTTGAAAACATAATCAACTCGAGCATTCAGTCCGTAACTGAGCCTCCAGCATAAAAATCTTACATCATTTTCACCTTGAAAAAGTCTGGATTAGAAGATCCTGAAACATTGAGTAATTAATGTCCCATGTCAAATTGTCCTTTCCTATTGAAACCGCTTGAGCACTCTGCTGCAACTTAGTTGGGTAAATGTTTGCTAAGATAGAAGAATTGTGTGGGCTACACTCCAGCCTGCACACAAACCTGTCCACAGTGCTGAAAGGGCGGTCATTGGAGTCTTCAGAGATTTGTTATCATTGCTGATTTTGATGATAGATATCACATTTTCCCTTTGTTCTTTTTGATTTGAGCAGTCTATGACCAAATCGACCTCACTCTGTCCTTCAGCAGACGTCGCGCTGAAATTAATACAGAGACACTGTATTGGCAAGGGTTTCTTTATAACTAAAGGACGATATGAACACGTCCAGATTAAAAATCGTGTCTAGTTTGACTTTTGTTGGTCATTACACAAGGATCTGCGTTTAATCTACTTCTCTTTTCTGTATTTGCTGGACAGCTCTCTGATTGGATCCATAACCTTCCCCTCAGCTGGGGGGGGGGGGGGGGGGGGGGGGAACCTAAGTTGATGGATTTACGAAGTGAAATGAATCTGTTCCTAATAATGTCAACAGTAGACAGAAAAGGGCTAAACAAAGATAACAACAAATAAATACATGAAAAATGCTAATACAGCTTATGGTATAACTATAACAAATGTGTGTGTGTTTGTGTGTGTGTGTGTGTGTGTGTGTGTGTGTGTGAGTATGTGTGCGTGCACACGACGCGCCCGCCCCCGTGTGTGTGTGTGTGCTGTGCGCGCGCGTGCGTGGGTGCGTGTGTGGACGTGCGTGTGTGAGTGAGTGTGTATGTGTGTGAACGATGCTGCATTACTGACAGAAACAATACAGAGCTGCCAGCTAAAAATTCAAGATTTGGGGCTAACTATACGAAAAGCAGGAATCAACTGCGGCACATGGACACTTTTGCAATCAGTGCGCGCTTACTGTCACGCTGTACCTCCCAGGTGTTGTGGATTAGACAGAGAACGTAACTATTCTGGGTGACCCCCAGGGTGTGAATAGAAAATATGAATTTTTGTTGTCTATTTGATGTGGAACTTGGGAATGATTTCGTAAGTTATGCCATCAGGGATTGCATAAAATCTTCAGTGATTGTTTGTAGCGCACTGAACAGGTCTGTGTTTATCGCCAACAACGACAATAACAACAAGGGGTGGCATTGCTCTTGCGGCAATGATGTGCTCTCCAAGGGGAGAGCAGCCCGAATGTCACGCAGAGAGTTCTGACGTGACTTTAAGTGGTATACAACAACAATAATAAGTGTTTATACCATACAGAAACATGGGGGAGAAGGGAAGGAAGGGGAACAGAGAGACGAAAACACACGGACAGACAGCGACAGGCAAGCGAGCACACAAGAGCCATAGTCCTGCTTTGTTAAAGGGTCACCAACTGTCCCTCCATATCAAAACCGTGGACACAGGACCAAGTCACATAACCAGCGCTGTTTCTGTCCCAGCTCTCAGTGACCGCCATAGCGGTGGTGTTGATTGGATTGTTGATTGATTGGGCCAGCACGCTGACCAGGTCAGCGGACACTGTTGATGCAAGGGATCAAGGGCTCGAGACTGGGGGTCACCCGCTTTGCAGCCTGGTGTTATGTCCCTTGTTCTTGGCTCTCCGCTCCCTTCATCGGCTTACCTCCCTTCCCACCTGCACCCACCCTCCAGTGGCTTGGTGTGTGTTCTCTTGTGCTTGTTGGATAGACGGTTCCCCTTTCTGGCCACTTTTCTCACAATCATGATAATATTACCTCATGCTGTCTTCCAACATTCCTCTGTTCCATCCATTCCTTTCAATGATGATGATGATGATTATATTATGCTTATGGGAGACTTGTATGTTTTATTCATTGTTTACTTAGTTCTTAACATGACTCAATATTCGCCTATTTTGTGATAGATTCATAATTTTCATAGCTCCACTGACCGCAGAAATGATAGCAATTCCACTTCTTGTGTCCAAGAAAAACTCAGATTAAAATCGTGCAGATAATTACAAACAACATCTGGATCAGTATCCAGTCCTTCCTCACCTAATTTTGTGGACTGCGTTTACTTGCTATATATTCTGTTCATGAACCAATTTATCTGTCTTTTTGCAAAGAGAAGGGAGTTTTGTTGTAACTAGATAAGTAAAGACATGTATCTTTAACTATGCAATGCCTGAGCTTCACATCAGTCGGCTTACAGGTAAACGCCGGCTACATCTACTGCTGTTGTTGTTTAGTTTCGAGTTTCCTCAGGTGTGTGTGTGTGTGTGTGTGTGTGTGTGTGTGTGGTTTTGTTTATGTCAGTTATCGAAGTCTTGGAGGCTTAAGGTTAACAAGTAGGAGAAAGAGAGAGAGAGAGAGAGAGAGGAGAGAGAGAGAGAGAGAGAGAGAGAGAGAGAGATAGAATAGAGAGAGAGACAGAGAGAGAGAGAGAGAGAGAGAGAGAGAGAGAGAGAGAGAGAAAATATATTTATTTTTAAAACATACCAAGCCTCTAGAGCTGTTCATATAAATACACACATACACGCACCTTTCTTTAGTCTGCCAACGATGTGTATAATGCCTCTTCAGCGTTTCCTTAACCCCTTCTCTCTCTCTCTCTCTCTCTCTCTCTCTCTCTCTCTACTCCTCTCTCTCTCTCTCTCTCTCTTCTAGTTTATATGAACTTATGAGTTATGATTATTAAAGATAGTTCCTACTCAGACCAAGGGCCGGATGAAAAGAAAGTATGTGAACAGTTATTAAAAACGCTTGGGAATAATGATTGTAAGTCAATCAATCAATCAATCAATCAATCAATCAGTCAGTCAATCAATCAATCAATCAATCAATCAATCAATCAATCAATCAATCAATCAATCAGTCTCTCTCTGTGTCTCTGTCATCTCTCACTCGCTCATCATCTCTCTCCTCCTTCTTCCCCTCCTTCCCTCTTTCCCCCCCTCCCCCCCTCTCTCTTTTTCTCCACATCCTTCCCTCCCCTTTCTCTCTCTTTCCAGTCACCCCCCTCTCCCTGCCCGCTCCCTACACCTCTCCCTCCACTTCTCTCACTCAGCCCCCCAAAACGCACGAAGCATGCCTGGCATGAGCAGATCACTGCCATTACCCGTATTGTCGTGAGGTGATCCGGCCACAGCGCATTAGGCAGCGCATGGCTACAATATTGATGTAGCAGCAGCGGCTAAGTCTTTGGTCAAACACAGCCACGGTCCGCCGCGCCCACAGCCTCTGCCCGCAGCTCCTGTGCATAATTACACACAGGTCCCCGACCTGCACCCCATTTTGACCAGGCAGTACAGCTCACAGGGATTTTTTTTTTGGGGGGGGGGGGGGGGGGGGGGGGGGGAGGAGGGAGGGTAAAGCAGGGGGGAGGGGGGTGCGACTTTGGTAAGATCGATCCTTTGTGATGTAATATTTTCTCAAAGAAGTTTTGTGGTTACTGCTCTTTAAGGGTTTATTTATTGTTATTGAGATGTTATCTGTTATTATGTTTTTTGCTACTGTGGTTTATATGCAATGAAAAGTGTGTGTGTAACAATAACAATAATTTTAATTCAGTTTTTGCAGGCCATATGGCCCATAGGAACAACAGTTAATCATATACTTTCATGTAAGGTGAACATCCTTACTTCTGATATCTAAACATTTAGTAAGAAATATTCCAACTTTAAACATCAAACTAGGTTTAGTGTTCATACAAAGAAGCTGCACTTTCAGATTCGAAGGAAATCTGTAATATACAGAGGAATACATGTGTGTGTGTGTGTGTGTGTGTGTGTGTGTGTGTGTGTGTGTGTGTGTGTGTGTGTGTTGTGTGTTTCAGCATTTGTGTAAAGGAATTTTGTTTTTATCATGTCCGGCACAAAGATTCAAGTACTTCAAAAAGTCTTGTGTTACTGCTCTGATCCTAGATGCCCATTTTCTGCCATTGACTCCTTGATAAACAATCACGATTGCTCTGATGGTTTGTAGTGTCGCCAAGTGTGGACAGACTTTGAATTGAACTACATCTGATGCTTTGTTGCATGCTGATGGTCGGCTACTCACTCTATTGCTTATATTATTACACAATACGTTCGTGTCAAAGTTCCATATCACAAATAACAGACGAGGCGATCAATGGCGGTAACTGTACCTGACGGTCTGCCAGCTGTGCTCTTTCTCTTCTAAGCAACTTCCAAACTGACCCTGAAAGCTAAAAAATCACATCCTCATCCTCATTTTAGACCTTTCTCATGGAGTTTGTTGTTGAATTTCTTGTTTTTGTTCCCAGTTTGATAGCAGTACATGAAGTCTGAATTCAGTCTATGACTGTCACTTTAGCATTCAGAAAAGGTGCTGCCTTTCCTCTCTTAAAAGCCTGGTTTTAATTTGAAAAAAACAACAAACCCACACGAGTAACTACACTTCACGGTACCATATGCATAGATTGAGGTTTGAGGACCACAAAGCGGTTGGGTGAACAGGTTTTCAAACACGACACATGGGCTAACTTCTTGTCTGCATACAGACCTAATAACTGTATCAAAACAACACGCGTGGTGTTGACCATGTGTTATCGATTATAGTGATAACATTGTTCTTGTCCTTATTGATTTGAATACAGCGTTTGGTATTATTGACAATGTCCTGCTCTTAAACAGACTGTGTTAGAATTTACCTAAACAAACATGATAACGGCATGGGTTTCTATATATCTGGACATAAGCTACCAACATAGTCCATTTAAACGTTGTCTTTTTTGACGGAATGTGGCTATCTTTACGGTGGGCTAAAACAGTCGCATACGCAGAATCTCACCTTTGGTGAACCTCGGAGCTCTAGCTGAGCAATGGAAACACAACTTCTTATTAGTTGTAAAATCTGTGGATCGGTGGTCTAGAGGTAACGCGCCTGTCTAGAAAGCGAAAAGTCCGGGTCTGAAGTGTGCGGCGGTTCGTACCCCGTTTGGACCGGAAATTTTTCCCCCATCCATTAGACCATGAGTGGTGGTCTGGGCGCTAGTCTTTTTGGATGAGACGATAAACC
>CM054144.1:3954899-3964899 GCA_028751875.1 Rapana venosa | reverse complement strand
TTGTTGTTTCTGTAGCTATTGTGTTTGTTGATGTAGTAGTTATTATTGTCTTTGTTTTCTGCCATTGTTGTTCCTTGTTGCTCATGTTGCTGTTATTGATGTCAGTGTTATATGTAACGAAGATGATAAACGAAGCCAGAATGCCACAATGTCTGCTAGTGCACTACTGTTGCTGCTGCTATCCACAAGGGTGGTTTGCTCTGAACAGTCATAGCAAATTTCAGCGAGCCACCCAGCTGCTGCCCACACACGTTCAATTAGACATGGTTCACCGGGAGTCTTTGGGGCACTGCGCTGAGTTTTTCCAGCAGTGTGTTTGTGGGCAAGCTGGACCTGGCAGAACCCATGGTAGAAACAAACAGGACACGGAATTACAATCAATCTTGGTTGGAAAGACAGCCCACAGCAGCAGTGTGGGGTTTTCCCTACCTGGCCTTCCTTACTGCCGTACTTCTTCTGTAGACTTCTGCCTTTACCTCTACCACAATACCACCACCACCACCGCTATTCCCACCACCAACACCCCACCACTACCTCCACCACGTCCACTACCACCACCACTAATACACCACCACCACCTCACCACTACCCCTATCACCACCCAAATCCTCCATCTCCACCCCCCCCCCCCCCTATCTACCCCCAATCACCCCCTCCCCTATCTACTTTCAATCCCCTCCCCCCCCCCCCCCCCCCTATCTATTTTCAATTCCCCCCCTCCCCAATCTCAGCCCCTTCCAGCACTAAAGACAGACAGGCAGCAGTGCCAGGAACAAAGGCCCTACGGCAGGTGTCTGTCAGTCATTGCGGATTACAACCTTGGAGGAGGGGTGGGGGAGGGAGAAGGGAGGAAAGGGGGGAGGGGGGAGGAGTGAAGCCCTGCAACATTCCGGGGCCCCGCCAGTCTTTGTTTACCCAGACGCCTTCCTCAGCCTCGTTTTGGCATAAACAAAATGGCGTCCGCCCGCCCCGGCCCCGGGCCTCCCTGGTCCCAAAATAGCGGGGAGGTGGCCATGTGCTGTGGCCATGGCCTAAACAAACGCCGGGACGTTTTCTTGACAGGGGAGGCAGCAAAGCACAGATGGAACCGGCTAGCTGTGGGATAGGTAGAGTTCGTTTCGCTTTATCTTGTCTCGTGTGTGTATTAATTTTGATGGACGCTGCATTCTGGGGGTTTTCTTGTCAAATTCAATTCAAATTCAAGTTCAAAAGCTTTATTATCTCAAAGACAGAGAAATTCCGGCGGGTTACTCGCCATACATAAAAACAATAAACATTTAAACATAATATTTTTATATTATATTTGTCATATTATAATGTCATATTGTTGATACCTTTCCTTTCTGTGTTTGTGTGTGTGTTTTGGTCTTATATTCATTTCGTCAGTTGTGTTGCTTCCTCCTTTTATTTTGACGTAACTGATTTTTACAGGTCATCTCTTGTGCTCCAGAGTGGGTGTTTGTTGTTGCTTCTGTTGGTTGGGTTTTGTTGTTGTTGTTGTTTTCATATGAGCATGATGGGAAAAAAAAGCTATGTAAACTTACTCTTTTACTCCCAGCGAAGATCCTTTTTGACCTGACATGAAAGTGAAAATAAGCGTGCATTTTTGTCTGGATTTGTTTTATTTCAAAATAAATAATAATAATAATAATAATAATAATAATAGTAATAGTAATAATAATATATGGAATTTAGAGCGCTATATCTTGCAATTACAAATCAGAGTGCTTCCATTCAATCCGCTCACACACAACCAACCAACAATGATTAACAATATTCTAACAAATTCAAATGTACACACACACACACACACACACACACACACACACACACACACACACACACACACACACACACACACACACACACACACACACACACATACACACACACACAGGTTGTACATTTCAGCAGGGTGATGGAATTTTGGCTTTCAAAGGCAGGGACAGACATGAGATGAAACAAGAGGGAAAAATCTTAGGTTTGAAATAGGTATATTTTGAGGCTGGATTTAAAGCTGTCGTAAGTAGGCTTTTCACGAAGGGAGAGAGGGAGGTCATTCAAGATTGATGGACCAGAAATAGAGAAAGAGCGACGGCCAACAGTGGATTGGTTAAATCTAGGGATTCGTAAGCACAAGGTATCTGCAGCAGAGCGGAGGGAACGAGAAGGAGTGTACAGGTGAAGACATTCACAGAGGTAGGAGGGTTCTGTTTTGTGGAGACATTTGTAACAGAGGGTACAAATAATCTAGTAAACATATTTGCTGACTACCTTCTGAACAGAGTTGGAAACAGAGGAGAGAAACAAGCCAGCATGCTCCTTTAGAAATGTTGGTCAATGCATTTGCTGATTACCATTGAACTGATTTTGAAACTGACCAGGAGAATAGAATATCATATTCGTACTTAGTGGCTAGAGCATCAGACTTGAGCACCGACAGTACTGTGAAGATGCAGGTTCAAGTCCTCTCTGAGATGTTCATTTTAGAGATCTTTTTATTTTAACATTGCTCATGATTTCATTGTCCTCCAAATTGCTGGATGAGACCATAAACAGAGGCCTCTAAAAGCTTACAGGGAGCAGTACAAGGAAGGAGACGAAGAGGCAGACAGAGAAAACGATGGGAAGACAACACCAGAGAGTGGACTGGCCTTGAGTGGAACGACTTACTACGGAAAGCTGAAAACCGCGAGGAGTGGAGGAAGCTGGTTGCAAAATCTCCAGTGGTGCTCCAACGGTCTACTAGACTAAGAGTTAGGTAAAGGTGAAGGTGCAGGCCAGATGAGGTCAGTGGTATGGATGGATAAGACGGCCTAATTAGCTGGCATGCAGTCGACAGGAAGGGTGGGGTGGGGTGGATCTTAAGTATAAAAAATCTGTCTGCATTGTGAAAGTTCTATCCACTCCCGCAAAATGTCTTCTCTCCCCTTACCATACTTATAATCTCCAAGAGCAGCTTTTTCATCTTATCTCATGCCGAGAGGTACATTTATTGACCACCCCCAAAACCAACAACAGTAACAACACAACAACAACAACAACATAAATAGCAACAACCCCAAAACAAGAAACACAATCAAAGCAAAAAAACAAGCCCTAGGCATTTTCAATTTGGGAGAGGAAATGTTAATTCTGTTGTCCAAAGTGGTTGGAAACGGACTGTACCTACAGTTTTCTCCTTCCTTCGCTGCTCTTTGTGTTGTGGACGTGCTGACTGCGCTACACACACAGCCAGCCCTGTGGGAAGTGGTGTTGGGGTGAATGCATCCACCCCCCTGGTGCAAATACGAACATAATGTTAACAGTAATCATACATCATGCCTACGCTGTCCGTGTTTGGACGTGCTATTCTGCATTACACATAGCAGCCTGTGGAGAATGGTGGTTGGAACCGGGGGACTGCGCCATCCACCCCTGCCGCAAAATACCAATAAGATGTAAACAGTAACATACATTACAATGAGTACCCGCTTTCCTGTTTACTGCTATCTCTTATTTTCATCATGGATCATCGTCATCGAAGGATAGGTGTATCTGACATGTACCGATGATATCTTCTATCTATCCATTATACTATGTATGTACCTACCTATTACCTATCATCCTCCATCCTCCATCATCATCACTATCCATCACTCTATCCATCCACTCCACATCCACATCATCATCTGCTCTCTGACCTACCTGCCTTCATATCTATCTATCTATCTACTACTACTCTATCTATCTATCTATCTATCTATCTATCATCTATCTATCTATATCTATCTATCTATCTACTATCTGGAAGTGCAGGTATGTTAAGAGTCGCTGCCAAAAGTTACCGTGAGGTTATTGAGTTTTCAGCCTCCCCTCTTCCCAGTTTCATACAAATCGAACTGAAATTCGAACTATCAAGTCCTTCGGATAGAATAAACTGAGGCCCCGTGTTCGAACGCATGCAGAACATCTTGCGCACACGTTAAATCCTGTTCCGCTTTTCGAAAGAGTAGGCCATTGTGTGCCAGTGGAAACAGATGACAAAATTTACAAAACCGCATACACACGGGGACTGGAAGTAAAAAAGCACATTAGTGCTTATTCCATTATCCTCGATATAAATAAATAAATAAATAAATCTATCTATCTATCTATCTATCTATCTATCTATCTATCTATCTATCTATCTATCTATCTATCTATCTATCTATCTATCTATCTATCTATCTATCTATGTCTGTCAGTCTGTCTATCTCTGTCTGTCTGTCTGTCTGTCTGTCTGTCTGTCTGTCTGTCTGTCTATCTATCTATCTATCTATCTATCAAGACGGAGACAGGTATAGAATGAGAGTAGAATTGAACGTTGTCAATCAGCATGTGTAATAAGCAAGACCTGAGGGCTCCTTCAGTGGAAAATATACTACTCCATCTGAGGGATTAAGTCCGGTGGGGCTTGAGCACTGCTGTACATGTGTATGGTGCTGGAGGGAAATTCATCACATCACCCACTGCAAACACCGTCACCACCACCTCCACTATCACTATCATCAACAACAGCAGCAAAGCAAGGCAAGACAAAACAAAACAAGGCAAGGCAAGGCAAGGTAAGGCAAGGTAAGGCAGAAGAAGACAAGGCAAGGCAAGGCAAGGCAGAAGAAGCCCAAGGCAAGGCAAGGAAAGGCAGAAGACATAATAAAACCCAACACAAGACATATAAATGGCGGCAGCAACAGCTACAAACCCCCCCCCCCCCCCCCCCACCCCCCACCCCTCCGTCAAACATTTGCCCGTGAATTAAACTCTAATTTCTGTTCCTTTTGTGTCAGCAGACAGTAATCTATATCCAAGTTCACTTGCCCTGCAGGGAAAGGTAGTGCAAAAGTGGGTGATTGCCTGGATACAGTGACAATGTTGCAGTAGCAGGAGGAGGAGAAGAGAGGTGGGCCACACTCCACAGATAGGTCCCGCTCTCCAGTCTGTGATGGAGATTTCGTGCTCTGTCTGTTGGCCCGGAACTCAGCCAATCAGGCGTAGGAAAGGGGACATACATCTGTTTTCAGTTCCGAGCATACATAGACAGACAGAAAGTCAGAGAAACAAATAGACAAACAGACAGACAGACAGACAAATAGATAGACAGACACACATACATACACATACACACGCAAACGCTGCACACACACACAGAGTTTTTTGAGGAAAATTTGATCATTGACCCGCAAAAACACACACAGACACAGACACAGACACACACAGACACACACAGACACACACACACACACACACACACACACACACACACACACACACCCCACACACACACACATACACACACACACACACACACACCACGAACCCCCCCCCCCCCTCCCCCCCCCCCCCCCCCCCCCCCCCCCCACAACACGAAACACACACACACAATTACAAACACACACACCAACCCCACCACCCACCACCACCACCACCCTTTTACATACACACAGGGATTCTAAAAAGGGGCAATAACGTGTGAAGCAAAGTGGTCAGGCAGAAGATGCAAGTTATGGAACATGAGGCCGAGGCAGAACCCCCTAAATGGTCAGTCTGCATGTGAACGTAGTCTTCTTCCCCCAAGCAAGCAAAAAACCCTTTTTCCCCCTCCTTTGAATAGGCGGGGGTTGTGTGTGTGTGTGTGTGTGTGTGTGTGTGTGTTTTGTGGGGTGTGTGTGTGAGTGAGTGTGTGTGTGTGTGTGTGTGTATTTAGTGTGGTTTTGTGTGTGTGTGTGTGTGTTTGTGTAAGTGATGAGTTATGAAGTGTGTGTGTATGTGTGGTAAGTGATGTGTGTGTGTGGTGTGTGTGTGGTGTGAGTGTGTGTGTTGTGTGATTTTGGTGGTGTGGTGATGTGTGTGTGTGTGGTGTGGTTGAGTGGGGGGGGTTGGTGTGTGGAGTGTGTGTGTGTGTGTGTGTGTTTTGTGTGAGTGGGTGTATGTAAGTGTTGTGGGTGTGTGTGTGTGTGGGGTGAGGTGTTCTGTGGTGTGAGTGTGTTGTGAGGAGTGAGTGTGTGTAGTTTGAGTAAGGTGTGTGTGAGTGAAGAAGGGAAAACCTTTGAACTTTAAAAATTGTGTAATGTACATCGGTCTTGGGCCACAATACCTTTGGGGGGAAAAAATGGAAAGGCAACGAAACTGAATAAATTTCTCGTAAACTTTGGTAAAACCCTTTGTAGAAACAAAAACTGGCGTGCACTCAAATATGGATACCTTTAAAATGATATTCCCAAAATCATACAAATAAAAAGGGTGCCGTAACCCCAAGGGAAAAGTGAGGGTGGAGAGAGAGAGAGAAGAGAGAGAGAGAGAGAGAGGAGAGAGAGAGTTCTAAAAACCTTTTGCCCCAATAACTGTAAAAAAACTGACGAGAGTCAAAACATGTATGTGGGGGTTCCCGTCGGATCGACGGGTGGTAGGCAGGAGGTTTTTCGTCAGAATGTTCCTCAAAAGGGGGAAGGGCCCATAGGATGCACAGCACTTCCCACAGGGTTGCAAGGGAAAACGTCTCCCGAAGTTACCCTGTAATTTAAACCCGTCAATCATAGGGACTAACCCATCGTTCTGCTTTATATGCCCAACACTACATACTATTACCCCACCCCTTCTGACCCCTATTCATTTTGACGTCACCATCCCCTCCATCCCTGATGACCTCTGACCTCACAGCACACGTGACCACTGGTGGCTGGGACCACTCCTCTGCTGGCGTCACATCTGACGTATGGTGGCTACCTAAATTCCTGAGGTGAACAGTTTGGTCCAACGTGACGTTGGAGGAGAACCACGTTTCGAAGTAATTCTGGACAGCTAGCTAGCTGCGGAAATACAGCCACTCTTGAAAGTTTAGACTTACACACGTTATCTCTGTCCCTGTCATTTTGTCTGTCTGACTGTCTGGCTGTCTGTCTATCTCTGTCTCTGTCTTTCTCTCTCTCGGTCTTGTTGTCTCCCCTGTATTTTACTTTATCTAATTTACTTGATTCTAATCAGTGTAATTGTTTTGATATTAATGTTCGATTCATTAGGATTTTTATGTTTTATTGAACTCGTATCTCTTTTCTCAAAATAATTATAATCTATGTTTCTGTTGATATTAATGTTCAGGTCGGTAGGGGATTATGTATTAATAAATATACACTTTTCTTAAGTCATGTTGTCTTTGTTGTAGTAGGTTTTCCCCCTTGTTTTGTTGATAGTCCCTAATCAGGGCTAGGGCCGTATGAAAAAAGGTATGCGAGTGCTTATTCTGTTACCCTTGGAAAATAAAGAAAGATTCTCTCTCTGCGCGCGCGCCTGTGTCTCTGTCTATATCTGTCTAGGTATGTCTGCCTTTTTCTATCCGTCTATCAGTGTCTGTTTCACTAATGATATCCATCCATCCATCCATCCATCCATCCATCCATCCATCCATCCATCCATCCATCCATCCATCCATCCATCTATCTATCTATCTATCTATCTATCTATCTATCTATCTATCTATCTATCTATCTATCTATCTATCTATCTATCTATCTATCTATCTATCTATCTATCTTCTCTCTCTCTCTCTACGTCTATCTTCCTGCTTGTCTGTACGTATGTCTGCCTTCCTGCAAGCCTGTCTGTCCCTCTGCCTATCTGTCTGTTCCCCTGCCTGTCTGTCTGTCCTCCCTTTCTGTCTGTCTGCCTGTCCTATCTCTGTCTGTCTGTCTGTCCTCCCTGTCTGTCTGTCTGTCCTCCCTGTCTGTCTGTCTTCATTGACTGAAGCTAAGTCATTCCAGTCTGACGATGGTGCAGTCACAATACAAATGCTCATTTCCTTGGTGCCCTCTGCACAGCTGTCTTTTCCTGGCGCTTTGATGCGCGGAAGGAGGCTCCCAAACTAAATGCCTTCTTCCCAGCAGTGTTTGGAGAGCTGCAAGATTGATGCCCTGTGCGCTCTCTACCTTCCCCTGCCCTGTCCTGCCCCTCAGGTTAAGTGGCCTGTTGGCATCCTTCTCCCGGCTGCTTGAAGTTCAAAGAGTTTAATGGGAGCTGCCATCTTTGCGAGGTTCCTGTTTCTGTTAATGACAATTTATTTCTAAAATTATAACATGTTCTCTGTAGAGGGTTCATCTCTCAAGTTGTTTTTAAAAGTGGAAAGAAAAAACCCTCTTGTCTTGAGCAAGTATTTTGTGTAATCATTCCCGTCTTGTGGCAAAGACCTCACGACCTTTCCAGAACCCCGTTTCTACTTTAAGATTTCATTTTTTTGGCTGAAAAACAAATAGGAAAAGTCAGCTTGTACATAAACAATACTCTATTTGTGGATGTGCAGTTCGCACCGTTCCCTTGGGACATGAAGAAGCATTAGCTGCTGTCGCTGTATCTGCCCCTCACAGGCAGGTGTAGGGGACCGCTATTGTGTTGACATGTTGGGTAGGGTTCCATTGGAGATGTCCTTTGCCCTGCTCCTTCTTTTCCTCTTATCTTAATGCACGTCTACTGCTTTGTATTCTTCTTGGTTTTCTTGTTCACACACACACACACACACACACACACACACACACACACACACACACACACACACACACACACACACACACCACACACACACACACACACACACACACACACGCGCGCGCGCGCGCGCGCGCGCGCGCGTACGCACGCACGCACGCACGCACACACACACACTATTGAAAAAAATCCAAAGTTTAGATTGTAGAGCGTTATCTATTGAATCTTGTATCTATTGAACAAAATCCAAAGTTTAACCTTCCGGATTGCTTTGGGAGTTCCGTTTCATGCATCTTCTTTAGGAACATACAGATAAATAGGAGAACTACCTCTAGAGGATTATCGTAACTTAGCCGTTTCAAAGTATATCTTACGAAGTTCAACAGTCGAAAATAATATTGCATCGGAAATTTCAATTAGATCTGACATAGATTTTCCTAAAAGAGCTAAAACTATATCTTCTCTTGCTACAATTGGCACATACACTTCTGATCTCCTCAAAAAGTCAAGTATTAATCTTAAAGATTGGCAAAAATCCACACCTCTTTTAACGCCTTGTCCAAAATAGGAACTTCAGAAAGCATATTTTGGTATCAACCATTTCTCTTTAAAAACAAAAGAAGAAAAAGAGCTTATTCTTGGCTCGTATATAAATGTGCTCCTAGAAGATACATATCCTTCTCATCTTAAGATATACACTGACGGATCCCTTCTTGAAAATAAAGAATCAGGAGCAGCATTCATCATTCCAGCTTTAAAGGTTGAAAAGTCCTATCACATCGGCAAAAACCATTCCATCTTTACTGTTGAACTCACTGCTATTGTGATGGCTTTGTACTTTCTGCCAGATGTTCCTAATATTGTTTCACAGTTTGTTCTGCGTTGATTCTAAATCTGCATTGCAGTCTCTTAGTAACTCAACGTCGACAGTTAGGCAAAATCTCATGACTGAAATTAACTTGTTGGTGCGCACCTTCTAATTCTGAAGGGTCCGCAAGTTACTTTCTGCTGGGTTCCATCTCACTGTGGTATTTACTTCAATGAAAAGGTAGATAAAGCAGCCAAAGAGGCAGCAAAACATTCTAGCTGTTCATCTGTTTTAGATATTCCTCTTTCTCTAAATAAAGGTTATGCTTTGCTTCAAAATGTTTGCTGGAAAGATGTAAAAAAGAAACAGGAAGAGGCTGGATATCCCCAGCATACTTGTTCTGTTCTGGATATTGAGAACATTCTTTGTACTCAGTATGGCTCTCGAAAATCTTGTACTAGAAAAATTGTTTCTTTAATCCATAGACTGAAATTAAATGCCTTTCGAACAAAACTTGTAAGAAATATACAATGCATATGCGGTGAAAAACTGTCCAATGTTCATGTTTTATATCATTGTCGAGGTTTAAAAAAGTTCCTACCAACATTTCAAGATAAGTTTCTGCACGAAGTTTTAACCAATTCAAAGTTATTGTGTGAGATAGCATTGTCTCTGATGCGATCTCCAGTATTCTCTTTT
>CM054144.1:3924899-3949899 GCA_028751875.1 Rapana venosa | reverse complement strand
TAGCGTAGTAGGCTCCTT
The DNA here is from genome assembly GCA_028751875.1 of Rapana venosa. Taxonomy (NCBI): domain Eukaryota; kingdom Metazoa; phylum Mollusca; class Gastropoda; order Neogastropoda; family Muricidae; genus Rapana; species Rapana venosa. Next base: position 3,949,881 of record CM054144.1, on the reverse strand, counting down.
AATTATGACAAGGAAAAACGATAGCATCAAATTAAGAAGACAATAAACACAAATTACACAACTTAACATAGCCACTAAATAATTCTTACTGATAAATTTGAGAGAGAGAGAGAACTCTGAACTCTGAACTCTGAAATGATTTAATGTACATTGGCCTTGGACCACAATACATTTGTTGGGCTCAGGATGGAACAGTGAGTTCATTCATATCACTGGCAAAACAAATGCACAAACAAATAATGATTTATGACTGATTAAAGAAGAAATACACACAAATATAGATATCGAACTCATACAAAAAGATGATGTCAGTAACAATTTATGACTGAATACAGAAGAACCATAAACCAATCATAGAGAGAAGATGCTATCTAAGAAAAGTCATCCATTTTGAATATATCAAATCGTAGCAGTTTTCAATAAAGTGTTTGAGAGAGAGAGTGAGAAACTCTCTCTGAAACTCTGAAATGATTTAATTGCACATTGGCCTTAGGCCACAATACAATATAGAAAAGAAAATAGGAAAATATCTTATTTAGCAGCACCTATCTATATTATACTATCATTGGTTACCTGAAAATCATATACATCTCATACCTACTACGGTTCAAATTTTAAGGATAGTTGTCAAATCACAGTTTTCATTTCACATATACTGAAATGATCAGTCATAGACATCAGTATAAAAGGGGTAGATACAGAAAATCATGATCATGTTATGCCACAAATTCTTGATAATACGCGATATATACAAAGGTGAAAATGTTTACGTGGTTTAACAGACGTACATCATAGGATTGATTACCTTGTAGACTTAAAGTGTTTTCTTCCGCCTAGTGCTTGCATAAAACACAAATCTAGATAAATTGTATCTGTGGATAGGATCAGTGGCTCTAAGTAACATGTGCAGAGGAAGTTCTTTTGACTCTTTTAGAAATTTTACCCTTAAATCTTCAAACGTAGCACAAAATAACACAAAATGTTTTTCATTTTCGATCTGATTTTTACAAAATGGACAGAATTTATCATGAATAGATTCGCTATAGCGATGTACATTGTTATTAAGTGGGAGTACATTAAACCTCAACTGCGTGATGGCAACACGAAAACAATAATTTTCCATATCTAGAACACAACTTTCTTTTACGAATATAGTCTTAAATGATCTATATGGTTGATATCTATCTCGATCTCTTATAGTTCCTGACCATTCTTGAATAAACATATCGATGAGCCTCTGTTTAAATATGCTTAGAAACTTTTTCACATCTCCAACACCCTGCTGCAACCAAACAATGTTAAATCCAGTTAAGCATAAGATTTCTCGTATTTTCGAAACCCAGCACTGTTTTCCGGAATTGTCTAGCTGCAACAGCATTTGATACGCCTTAGAGAGAGAGAGAGAGAGAGAGAGAGAGAGAGAGAGAGAGAGAGAGAGAGAGAGAGAGAGAGAGAGAGAGAGAGAGAGAGAGAGGAGAGAGAGAGAGAGAGAGAGAGAGAGAGAGAGAAGGACAATGACAAATTCTTTTATTTCGAGGATAATGAATAAGCATTCATGTGCTTTTTTACATCCATTCCCCGTCCGTAGGGATACATCTTAATAATAACCCAATACTATACTCTCACACAGTAGAAACAAAGGGAAATAACCCTTTTCAAAACCAAAAAAACCACAAAACAACAACAAAAAACCAGACAAACAAACACAGAGAGAGAGAGAGAGAGAGAGAGGAGAGAGAGAGAGAGAGAGAGAGAGAGAGAAGGTGGTGGTGGTGGTGGTGGTGGGGGGGGGGGGGGGCACAAGATGAAATACATGCAAAACTACTTAAGCTGATAGAAAAAAACCCAGACACTAGAATGCAATAACATCATCATCATCATCATCATCATCATCATCATCATCACCAGCAACAGTCGTCGTCAGAATACGGCTACCTTCATGGTGGGAAAAAACCTGGTGGTGAACACAAAATCTCACGTTTGGCCAACATCGGAGCTGTAGTAGCCGAGGAAGGAAAAAAACCACCCAACAACAAAGCAACACCACCAGAAAGCAAGCCCGGCAGTGTGCAGTGGTCCACACTGGAGCTGGTCCTCACTTCTGGAGCACAGCCACCAGTCTCTGGAGGCCATGTCTGGAGTGTCAGGGAAGCGGGAGGGTGGGTGAGCGGTTGGGTTGAGGGTGGGAGGCAAGAAGTATTATTATTATTATTATTATTTATTATTATTATTATTATTATTATTATTATTATTATTATTATTATTATTATTATTATTCACTCTCTTTGAGTATCTCTAGTGTCCGTCTGTCTTCATAGACTATGGCCCCTGGTTACCTACATTACTCTCTTTTCTTTTTCTCTCCCCTCCTCTGGTTAGCAAGCCTTGTTCCATCATGCTAAGATGTTTGTTCTGTGCTGTGAAACTGTGGGCCTTGCTTGTGTGGATGTTTGTTCTGTGCTGTGAAACTGTGGGGCTTGCTTGTGTAGATGTTTGTTCTGTGCTGTGAAACTGTGGGCCTTGCTTGTGTGGATGTTTGTTCTGTGCTGTGAAACTGTGGGCCTTGCTTGTGTAGATGTTTGTTCTGTGCTGTGAAACTGTGGGCCTTGCTTGTGTAGATGCTTGCTCTGTGCTGTGAAACTGTGGGCCTTGCTTGTGTGGAAGGTTTTTGTCTGTGAAGGGTTTCTGAGAGTGTGTTATTCTTTGTTCACGTTAACGACACCTCTTCTTCTTCTTCATCAAGTGTCCGGTCTGGTCCTGCAGACATCGACGATCATGGCTCTCCATTCTTCCCTGTTCTCGGTCCCTCTCATGAGCTCATTGTTGGTGCCCTCTTTATTCGTTGTGAATTTGTTTAAGCTGTCTGTGAATTTTGTGCGTTGTCTTCCTCTGCTCTTGTTTCCACAGATTTTGCCACTCCATAACAGTTTCTCTAGTCCGTCAGCCCTGATTATATGGCCGAAAAATTTGAGCTGTCTTTCTCTGATGGTGTTGAGAAGGGATCTCTTGTACCCAGCCATTTCCATTACTTCTGCATTAGTTTTTCTTTTTGTCCATGAGATTTTCATGATTCTCCGGATGAACCACATTTCCACTGCTTCTAGTCGCTGTTCTGTGTCCTTGGCTAGGGTCCAGCACTCACATCCGTACAGAAGAATGGACCATACGTAGGCTCTCAAAACATGGATCTTTGTCTTGAGGCTTATCTTACTGTTGGTAAAAATGCATTTCATGTTGTTAAAAGTTGCCTTATATTGACCGATTCTCTTCTTGATTTCTGTGTCACACTTGCCGTCCGGGGTGATAGTACAACCAAGGTATTTAAAGGTGTTTACTTGTCTGATTCTCTCTCCTTTACAGGCTATGTTGCATTGTGGTGTGGACACCTCAAACCTCAATATAAAACCCCAAGGATTGACTCAAGCGGGTCACGTACTCAGAAATTTTGTTCTTTCATTTCCAGGATAATGTTTAAACTCTCATGTGCAGTCACAGTGTGTTTGCAGATTTGTAAATTCTGCCATCCGTTCCCACCGGCATACAGTGGCCTACTCTTTCGAAAGTCCGAACGGGTTTTAACGTGTGCACAAGATGTTCTGCGTGTGTTCGTGCACAGGACCTCGGTTTATAGTCTCATCCAAAAGACTTTCGAGGAAGTGGGGTCAGCACTGAAGTTAAGTCCGGGGGTAAAAAAAAATGCCTTGAACGGGCGTCTCGGGGGTGGCTCGAACCCAGGCCGTCAGATCACGAACACAACAGTCTAACCACCAGGCTATCCCCTCACATCACGAGCTGGACGTTCTAACCACCAGGCTATCCCACCGCTATCCACAGACCTCCGCCCCTATCCACAGCCCCCCTCACAAACCCAGCTGTACTTTGGTGGTTTTAAACTGTGCAGTGGGCTAGTGGTAGAAGCAAGGGAGGGAAGTCTGATCTGTTCTGAATAAGGTTACACTCCACCTTTAGCTTCCGAGGCATGTAGTATTTTCTATAAAGTGATAGTCGGAAAAAAAATTCTGCTGATTTTCACAAAGTTTTTAAAGTACAAAAAAATGCACTGTGCACTTGTTTTTGGGATTGGGGAGATAGGATCAATACCAGATAGTCACGAGAAAGTTGGAAATGATCATCAAATGAGGATTGCTTGTGTTCTTACAGTGTTAGCCTCGTGGATGTAGGAAGTTAGCAGATGACAAAGGACTGAGGGGTTACAGTGTTTACAGAAGAAAATTCAAACATACCACATTTGTATAAAATCACATAACTTTTGAGTCAGAGGCTAGTCTTTCGTAAAAAAACGTGATTAATATTTCCGTGGATGCCTTAGTACGTGCGTTATGAATTTAAGAATAATATTATAGGAAAACAGAAGGAAAAGTGGCAAAAAGTAATAGTGGTGTGTGGCCCTAAGCTCAAAGGATGGTGTTTAAAGGTCTTCTTGATGCTTGGTCACTGGAAAAGGAACTGCTTGAACTTTGTCTCCACATGCATCCTGTGAGCCTGTGAGCCTGTGAGCCTGTGAGCCTGTCTCTCTGTGAGCCTGTGTACCTGTGAGCCTGTGAGCCTGTGTGCCTGTGTACCTGTGTGCCTGTGAGCCTGTCTCTCTGTGAGCCTGTGTACCTGTGAGCCTGTGAGCCTGTGTGCCTGTGTACCTGTGAGCCTGTGAGCCTGTGTGCCTGTGTACCTGTGTGCCTGTGAGCCTGTGAGCCTGTGAGCCTGTCTCTCTGTGTTGCCAGAACAGGAAATCATTAGCTTTAAAACGATCGTGTGATGTAAACAACAAGGTGCAGTTCCTTTTGTTTCTTTGTATCATTAATTTCTTACAAAAGTAAATCGCACGCGTGTGCGTGTAACTAGAAAGTCGACCTTCACCTTGCTGCTCCAAGGCCTCTCCTCAAAGATATATATATATATATATATATATATACCTGGAATGACCTCCCTCTTTCACTTCGTCAAAAGCCTTCACTTGATTCCTTCAAATCCAGCCTCAAAACACACTTATTTCCTACCTGAGACTTTCCCCCCACATATCTGTCCCTAATTTTCAACAGCATCTTTCACCGTCTAAGTGTTGTTCCGTGTGTGTGTGTGTGTGTGTGTGTGTGTGTGTGTGTGTGTGTGTGTGTGTGCGTGAGTGTGCGTGCGTAGTGCGCGCGCATGGATTTCTCATTATGTTTAAGGAGAGTTGCATGCCTGTAAATGATTGAGTGCAAGCGCTTCGATTTGTTTGTTTTTTACAAGATTCAGCGCTATATAAATTCATATATTATTATTATTATTATATATATATATATATATTATAGAGAGAGAGAGAGAGAGAGAGAGAAATAAATAGAAGAGAGAAAGAGAAAGAAAAGAGAGAGAGAGAGAGGATGAGAGAGAGAGAGAGAAGAGAATAGAGAGAGAGAGAGAAGAGAGAAAGAGAGAGAGAGAGAGAGAGAGAGAGAGAGAGAGAGAGAGAGAGAGAGAGAGAGAGAGAGAGAGAGAGAGAGAGAGAGAGAGAGAGAGAGAGAGAGAGAGAGAGAGGAGAAAGAAAGAAAGAGAGAGAGAGAGAGAGAGAGAGAGAGAGAGAGAAAGAAAGAAAGAAAGAGAGAGAGAGAGAGAGAGAGAGAGAGAGCGAGAGAGAAAGAGAGAAAGAGAGAGAAAGAGAGAAAGAGAGAGTTTTCTTTGATGTAACATTTATGATGTAATTTTATGTTGTTTTGTTGGAGGGTTTGAAGAAGCGGAAACTCTAAATACCCATCTTACTTCTTGTCTGTTATTTTTCTTCAAAGAAATTGCTCGTCCGGTAGCATGTGAACTTTCAAGAAATCGCTCGTGCTAAATTAAAGTTAAGATCTTAGCACTATGAAAAAAAAGTCTGTGACAATTTGTTGCATTAGCACATTTATCAACGGTCAATTTACGTTAAAATATAAACAAGTAAGTCAATGTTAAACATGTGCGTCTGAAGTGGATGATGTAACAAAAACTGACGTGACTGCATTTTCAGAACTACCCAACAAGAGTTTTGGAACATTGGCATTTGGGGAGTAAGAGAGTGGTGATGTGAAGTTGAAAGATGAATCAATGACTTGCAGAGGGAGGCATTTTCTGACATGCAAATCTGTGTGCCTTGAAGATGCCACCCTCAATAAAAGTCTTGTTTTTAATAGTAGATTTGAAGCAACTCATTGATTGGATCACTCCATCTACGGATGCTCTCGGCAAAACACCTAGTACCCCATGAAAGTCAGCTTCTTCCTCCCGTAGTCAGTCATTCAGTAACGACTGTTGGAAACTTGTGAGCAAAGTTTGGGTGAATTTTTTTCCCTGATTGTAAGAAACAGGAGTTAAGCTAATCCCTGACTGCTCTGTGAACTGAAGACGAGATCTTCTACTGAAGCCATTCAGCCCAGTTGCCGTTCTCTTTACTCTAGTCTATTGGATGTGCTTTGGCAATGGTTGATCTGTGCTTTGTGCAATGGTTGATCTGTGCTTTGTGCAATGGTTGATCTGTGCTTTGTGCAATGGTTGATCTGTGCTTTGTGCAATGGTTGATCTGTGCTTTGCAATGGTTGATCTGTGGTTTGGACAATGTTGATCTGTGGTTTGGACAATGAATGATCTGTGGTTTGGACAATGAATGATCTGTGGTTTGGACAATGGTTGATCTGTGGTTTGGACAATGGTTGATCTGTGGTTTGGACAATGAATGATCTGTGGTTTGGACAATGATTGATCTGTGGTTTGGACAATGAATGATCTGTGGTTTGGACAATGCTTGATCTGTTGTTTGGAAAGTAACCAAAGCTTTGGCTGAATGATCTGTGTCTGACAATGCCAATGTCTCGTTAATAGACTCACTGGTGACGTCAGGGAAAGTTGACTGTGGTTGCAATGCTCTAGATCAGAGGTTGGGAAATGCCTGCTGTGTTAGAAAAAACCCAACACTCTGCGTGCTCGAAAGGCTTAATCATCGTTTGTTCTCAGCGACTGAGTGTTATGCCTAAGAGGTGGAGTATGCCAGTTCAGTTAAAAAAACACTCGGGGCGAAGATTTTCCAGCCAATCTGTAGTTGCTGAGTTTGCAGGGTGGTAGTTATCAGTTCACTTGGACATTTTAGAGAGGCGAGTTTTATGGTACATCTGGGTTTTGGAAATGGAGAGTATAGGAGGGGGGCTCACTGGCCTGTAGGAAGCGAGTGGTGTGTGGAGAGGAGAGGAGAGGAGAGGAGAGGAGAGGGGAGGAGAGGAGAGGAGAGGAGCAGAGAGGAGAGGAGAGGAGAGGGGAGGAGAGGAGAGGGGAGGAGAGGGGAGGAGAGGAGAGGAGAGGGAGGAGAGGAGAGTAAGGGCAGTGCTGTAGGACCAGAATGCTCCCCGGCTCTCTGCCCCCTGCAGGGCAAGTGTCGTGTTGGCAGAGGCCCGGGATGCTGGGAGGTCACCCAGGCTGCTGACTGCAAGAGGCCATCTTTGTTTGACTTACAGCTCTGAAAGCTCTGCAGTCAGCTTCAAGTCTCAGGGGCGCTGACAGGTTCGGGGGTGGGGGTGTGGGGCGGTGGGGGGGGGGGGGGGGGGTGGGGGGGCGAGGCGTGGAGAAGGGGTGGTACTTTTATGAAAATTGCTTAGTTTAGAAAAATGCCTAGTTTAAGAAAATTGCCTAGTATTGCCAAGTTTAAGAAAATTGCCTAGTTTAAGAAAGATGCCTAGTTTAAGAAAATTGCCCAGTTTAAGAAAATTGCCTAGTTTAAGAACATTGCCTAGATTAAGAAAAATGCCTAATTTAAGAAAATTGCTTAGATTAAGAAAAATGCCTAGTTTAAGAAAATTGCCTAGATTAAGAAAAATGTCTAGTTTAAGAAAATTGCCTAGATTAAGAAAAATGTCTAGTTTAAGAAAAATGCCTAGTTTAAGAAAATTGCCTAGTTAAGAAAATTGCCTAGTTTAAGAAAAATTCCTAGTTACTGTCTTTCTGTGTGTCTGATTGCTTGATTAGAATAGGACTGTAGAACTACATTCTTTTTCGTTGACCACATCCTCCCCTTTCTCCTCCTCTTCTTTTTTCTTTTCCTCCTCCTCCTCCTCTTCATCATCATCCTTTACTTTATCCTCCTCCTCCTCCTCTTCATCATCATCCTTTACTTTATCCTCCTCCTCCTCTTCATCATCATCCTTTACTTTATCTTCCTCCTCCTCCTCTTCATCATCATCCTTTACTTTATCTTCCTTCTCCTCCTCTTCATCATCATCCTTTACTTTATCCTCCTCCTCCTCCTCTTCATCATCATCCTTTACTTTATCTCCTTCTTTCCTCTTCATCATCATCCTTTACTTTTCTTTCTCCTCCTCCTCTTCATCATCATCCTTTACTTTATCCTCCTCCTCCTCCTCTTCATCATCATCTTCCTTTATCTCCTTTCTATTCTCTACTTTATCTCCTCTCTCCTCTTCATCATCATCCTTTACTTTATCCTCTTCTCCTCCTCTTTCATCATCATCCTTTACTTTATCATCCTCCTTCCTCCTCTTCATCATCATCCTTTACTTTATTCTTCCTCCCTCCCTTCTCTCTCTTTCTTCATCATCATCCTTTTACTTCTATCCTTTACTCCTCTTCTCCTCCTCTTCATCACCATCCTTTACTTTATCTCTCCTTCTTCTCTTCATCATCATCCTTTATTTACTTCCTCCTCTCCTCTTCATCATCATCCTTTACTTTATCACCTCCTCTCTCTTCTCACACATCCTTTACTTTATCCTTCTCTCCTCTTCATCATCATCCTTTACTTTATCCTCCTCCTCCTCTTCATCATCATCCTTTACTTTATCCTCCTTCTCTCCTCTTCATCATCATCCTTTACTTTATTCCTCCTCCTCTCCTCTTCATCATCATCCTTTACTTTTTCTTCCTCTCCTCCTCTTCATCTCTCCTTTCTTACTTTCCGTTTCTTCCTCTTCTCTCATTCTTTGACTTTATCCTCCTCCTGTCTCTCTTCTTATCTCTTTTTACTTATCCTCTTCTCCTTCTTCTTCATTACTTCTCATGCTCCCTGTCCCACTTTCCCTCTTTTCATCTCTCATCTTTTCTTTTCTCTTGACTTGTCTGCCTGTCAAGTTCGGGTCTCTTGGGTGCTTTGCAGGATTGCTGATTGTTCTTCATTCATGGATTCTTCCCTTTCACCTCACTTCTTCTTTCTGCTTGGCTTGTCTCTTTCAGGTTCTGTCTTCTGTGCTTTTCGATGAGTTGTTGTGTCTGTTCTTTCTTCTTTTCTTCTTCCTTCTTCTTTCTCTTTTTCTTTTCTTCTTTCTTTCTTTTGCTTCTTTCTTGCTTTTGTTTCTTTCTTCTTTCTTTATCTTCTTTGCATTCTTCTTTCTTTCTTTCTTTCTTTGCTTCTTTCTCTTCTTTCTTTCTTTTCTTTCTTTCTTCTTTTCTTTTTCTTTCTTTTTTCTTTTTTTTCTTTCTTCTTTTTCTTTCTTTTCTTTGTTCTATTTCTTTCTTTCTTCTTCTTCTTTTCTTCTTTTCTTTCTTTCTTTCTTTCTTTTTCCTTCTCTTTCTTTTTTCTTTCTTTCTTTTTTCTTTCTTTCTTTCTTTCTTTCTTTCTGTCTTTCTTTTCTTTTTTCTTTCTTTATTGTTTTTTCTTTTATTCTCTCTCTCTTTTGTTTCGTTTTTTCTTTTTTCTTGTCGTCTTTTTTCTTATTTTCTTCTCTCTTCTTTCTTTCTTCCTTCTTTCTCTTTCTTTCTTTCTTTTCATTTCGTTTTTCTCTTTCATTCGTTCTCTCGCATTTCTTTCTTTCTCTTTTCTTTTCTTTTGCTTTCTTTCTTCTTCTCTTTCTTTCTTCCTTTCTTTCTTTTTTCTTTCTTTCTTTCTTTCTTCTTCCTTCCTTCTTTCTCTCTCTCTCTCACTTACTGATTTCTTCCTCAAGAGACATAACTTTGGAGCTGTAAAATCACTCTTTGAGCCTTTTCTTTAGGGGCTTTGTTTTCCTCTGCTTTTTTTTCATAGTCACGACAACTATGGTTGTACTGTTCTGGCAACAGAAGCAAAGGTGAGATAATCTGTCTGCTATCTGCATGCAGTTACCTCCCTGGCACAGTCGAGGAAAAATGGTTATGGCGTCTGGTCATGTTGAATTTAAGAGCAAAAACCCTGCCAAAGGTTTTGACTACACTCTGCACGCCTCTGGAGAGACAGACGTGGAGTTTTGTACTGAACAGTTTGGCGTGTTCCCTCCCTTCCTTCTGTGTCCTTTCTTAAGAAGTACAGTTACCGGGTATGAAATACTCTCTGGCTTTTTCCTTGGAAGAGTTTCTTTTTCTCTGTTTTTTGGTCATGATGGTCGCTCTGCGCCAGTAACAGAAACAAAGATGGGATAATCTGTCTGCTATCTGCATGCAGTTAACTCCCTTGACACACTTGAACCATGTCTATGGCGCCTAGCAATACTAAACTAACCCCCCCCCCCCCCCCCCCCCTCCATCTACCTACTTCATGGCGCTTTGTCTGGATGTACATTCTTCCAGTGTTAGCCCAAGGCCCTGGGGGAGGTGAATCTTTCTCTAAAAGAAGGTTGTAGTGAACAAAACATAGCTGTTCGTCATTTTTTCCAACTTTTCTTCGTATTTTTTTTGTTTTGAAACAAGGACGCCATAGCTATCTATCTATTTTGTCAAACTTTTTCTTTATATTTGGTTTGTTTTGAAGAAAAAAAACCCAACGCCATAGCTATGTATCATTTTGTCAAACCTTTTCTTATATTATATGTTGTGTTTTGAAGCAGACCGTTTGTGTTTTTGTGTGTGTGAAAATGTTCTGATGCTTCAAACACCTTGCTATTTTACTGTACACAGTGACTGTTCCTTCAGGAATCAACTCTTCTATTGGAGCTGATGGTTAAAGTGTTTCCCCCTGTACACAGCTTTGTTGGAAAAGAAAACTCAAGGTTGTAGAAAAGGTAATCCCTGATTACCGTTCCTGTCTCCGAAGTTGGAATGTGGCTACTATACCGGAGGGAAAAAGGGAGGGGGGAGGGCATACGCGACATCTCACCATTCGTGAATCTCAAAGCTGCAGCAGAGGAACGATAAAGAAGGGGGGTAAGTCAGTCAGTGACTTCTGTTGGTTGTTGCCTTTTCTTTGTTTTACTTTCGGCTACACACGGTATAAATTTGGAAGTAGAGAGCATAGAGGACGAGTGAAAAAGTGTGAAGAGAAAGATGAAAGAGCAGATGACTTGTTTTTGATTGGACTGAGCATACCAGGTAGCAGAGAAGTGAGAGAAGAGAGAGAGAGCGATAAGGAGGAGAGTGGAGAAAGAGAGAGTGAGAGAGAGAGAGAGGATGAGAGGGTAGAGATTTGGAGAAGAGTAAAAAGCTGAAATGCAGAGTAGAGAGATGAGAGAGGAGAGAGAGTGGTACTGTGAGAGAGTAGAGGAGAGTATGAATAGAGAGAGAGTGAGATAGAGAGAGAGAGAAGAGAGAGAAAGAGTGAGAGATGAGAGGGTAGAAAGGATAGAGAGAGAGAGAGAGAGAGAGAGAGAGAGAGGAGAGAGAGAGAGAGAGAGAGAGAGAGAGAGAGAGAGAGACAAGAAAGACAAGACAAGACAAGCAAATCTTTTATTTCGAGGATAATGAATAAGCACACATGTGCTTTTTTAATCCAGTCCGCCGTTAGGGATACATTTTAATAATAATAACCCAAGAGAGAGAGAGAGAGAGAATACCATCTTTGAAGAGATCATCAAGATATTTACAACCATTAACTATGAGGGGCATAGTCAATGAGCAATGTTTCTGTTTGTCTTTTGAGTGGGGGTGGGGTGGGGGTAAGGAAAGGGAGTGGAGGTTCTTCTTCTCTGCGTGTTTGGTGCTGATGGCTGTACTGCGCTGGTAGCAACAGCAAAGGTGGGATAATCTGTCTGCTATCTGCACACAGTTAGCTCCCTGGACGCTTGTGGGAAACTGTTTGTGACGTCTGTTGATTCTAAAAAAAGAGAAAATCCTGAGAAGTGGCATGTTCCTGTCACTCCTCTCTCTCTCTCCTGCACCTCTGGGGAGATAGGTGTGCTGGTCCGTAACTTTCCTTGTGCCTTATCTCTTCTTCTGTTTTCCTGCTTCATCCTCTGTGACGTTCCTGTCCTGCTGTCCCACGCCACTCATTTCAACCTCTGCACCCAAGCCATACCCAGATTTGTTATTCACATCCTCAGAGTCAGGAGTCCACAGGGAGCCCATCAATACCAGGCCGCCGTGAGGCCACCAGCCAGAAGGCTTTTCCCGTCTTTTTTTTTCATTCTTAACAACTACGGTTTTGGGGGTGCGAAGTTACTCCTTGGGAGAATTCTCTTTCTGTTGGTATTTTTGGTGGTGAAATTGGTTGTACTGCACTGGTAACGCAAGACAAGGTGACATAGTATGTCTATCTGCAAGCAGTTATCTCCCTGGGCACTTGTGAAATAGGTTTATGACATCTTTCTGTGCTACATTGAAAACGAAAACTTGTGGCTTTTCGTCTGAACATCGATCTTTCCCGAGTTAGCGGCTGCGCTAACCCTTGGGGAATATCAACCGTAAAGGAGGATTGTAAGGAACAAAAACGTCGTTGTCAAACTTTTTTTGGCATTTGATTTGTTTTGATTTCCCCCGTGGGGATGCTGGGGACCTGTCAGTGTAAATAGCATCCCCCCATTCTGGAAATTCTGTGCCAGAAATTTCTTTTTTTCTATCACTCTCTTTGTTTCTGCATTGTTCCTTTTTCTTCCTCTCACCTTCTTGTCTATGTTCTGCCTTCTTGGTCCATTCTCCTACCCTTTTTTTTCCAGAAAGACTTAAACGAAAACAATTCTCTCTTATTCCAAAGTCGAATGCGCTAGGACTGACTTGTCAGGCGCTTAACGGCAGTGTGACGCATCTTCGCTCATATAACAGACAATAGTTGCTGTCTGAGCGTTGGACGAAGAAGAAGTTTTGTTTTGATGCAGACTGTTTGATTTCTCCTAGGACAGCTCTGATCCTCCTCCACCAACGCTTGCTCCTCTTTGTACACCGTGGCTGATTCTTGAGAAACACAACACCTTGACAAAATTTACAAAACTGCATACACACGGGGACTAGATGTTAAAAAAGCACACGAGTGCTTATTTCATTATCATCGAAATAAAGGAATAAACAAATAAAAAATGTAAATAAATAGATCAATATTAAAATGGTTCGCATAGTGCACAACTAATCCATGAAAAGGAAAGCTGCAAGTTGACGGCTGTACTAGAGCTGGTGATGGAAAGGGTTCCCTTAGTGCACACACCACTTGAAGAAGAAAACTGTGAGTTCCTGAAGTGTACAGGATTGAACACAATCCCTAAATAAGTCGACCTTCAGTCTACAGCTATTCCTTTCAGTCCTCTCTTACTTTTTCCTTTCCATGCACGTGTACTCATGAGTGCACAGAGAGAGAGAGAGAGAGAGAGAGAGAGAGAGAGAGAGGAGAGAGAGAGAGAGAGAGAGAGAGAGAGAGAGAGAGAGAGAGAGCCATTCCACAGTTTTGGAAGAAGTCCTCGAAAAGACCATAACCAAAACTGGTAGAGGAAGCGGAAATTGTCAATCACCATAACTTGTTCAGATTCTAACGCTGAAGCCATTCCCTGCAGGGCTGATAGTTATCTCCTCTTCATCCCTGGCCTTTGCCCTCTGACCTCACAGCACACACACGGGACCACTGGTCACGACAGCGAACTAACCTCCTTAAGCCAGTCCTAACCTTTACAGCAATGCAAACTCTGCCAATAATCCTGAAATGACCAGGAGTTCAAGTTTCCTTAAAGAAGGAACATGTGGAAGAGTTAAACCTCCTACGTACCAAAGAAGCGCTCAGCTGGAAAAGCTTGCTGAAAACCCATTGCCATGACGATCTACATCGCCACCCCACCCACTGCCAGGAAAGCATCTTCCACGTCTCTGTTCCCGCAGTCACTTCACCTTGCTCTGAGGTCTGTAGGGTTATGCCCGGCAGGGTACTTAGGGGTGCTTTGGTGAGGAGATGTACCTCAGCTAACGAGGTTGTACTGAGCAGCATTTTGGAGAGCTGCAAAATGAATGACCCTCTGCTATCTGCTCTTAAAAAAAGGGTCTGTTTGGTATAATTGCAGCTTTTGGGGGGCTTCAAAGAAGATAATGACATTGTAATTGTAATTGTAAATGGCCGTTTTGGAAAGGTCGCTATCATATTTTCTTTTATCCCCGAAGTCAAAAGGCGGCTACATTAATGGTGGGTATAATGGTCGCACACGCAAATACTCACCCTTAGTAAACCTCATTGCTCTGGCCGAGGAACGAAACTAATCTGATAGGATATGTGTCCCTGAACTGGAAATATTTGTCCCTGAACTGGAAAGGTACCCCCTATGTGAAGAGACATTCCTAGTGAGGGGAAGACAAGAAAGAAAAGACAGCACCAAAACAAAAAGCTTTGAAACGAATATTCTGACGCGATGAAAAAGAATCTCCGGGTTCACCAAGACTTCGACAAATGAGATAGGACAAAAGCATCATAGATTTAAAAAAAGGTTTTATTTATTTATTTATTTTATTTCGAGGATAATGGAATAAGCACTCATGTGCTTCTTTTCATCCATTCCCCGTGTGTGTGCAGTTTTGTAAATTTGTTGTCCGTTCCTACTGGCACACAATGGCCTACTCTTCCGAAAAGCGGAACGGGTTTTAACGTGTGCGCAAGATGTTCTGCGTACGTTCACACACGGGACCTCGGTTTATAGTCTCATCCGACAGACTTTTGGGAAGAGTGGAGTCGGTACTTATGTTAACTCCAGAGGGAAAATCCTCTCCAAAGAGAATCGAACAGCAGTAGGTGACAGCAGATTTGCATGCAATCTACTAGTCCACATTTTCCCCCCAACTGGTATGGTTTTACTATGTAGTATGGGACTTTTTTTTCTCTGAAGCATTTTCTGTGACCAAAAACACCTGACAAAAATAAGTCAACAAAGTTAACCTGATATATTCAATATTTGTTTGTTAAAACTTGAAAAACAAGTTGTTCCATGGTGACCGATCAATTTTCCCCTGGAGTTAATATCAGTGCACACTCCACTCTTCCCAAAAGTCCTTCGGATGAGACTATAAACCGAGGTCCTGTGTGCGAATGCACGCAGAACATCTTGCGCACAAGTTAAATCCTGTTCCGCTTTTCGTAAGAGTAGGCCATTGAGTGCCGGTGGGAACAGATGACAGAATTTACAAAACCGCATACACACGGGGACTGGATGTAAAAAAGAACATAATTGCTTATTCCATTATCCTTGATATAAAATAATAGAATAAAGAATAAAGAAAAAGCCTTAAAATACAGGGTGTGGGAACAACATTACAGAGGACCCAATGCAATATCTGCCTTTGTCATGGGGGAAGAGAAGTTTCATTTTTAAAGACCACCTTGTTCTGAAACAAAGAACCAATCACGTAATGTGAAAAGACGTTACATTAAAGAATCAAAGAAAAGATTGAGAGTTACTGAACAGGGCAACATGGTTCCACGGTGTAAATAGTCACGTTGTCAAATAATGATATTGTGATACTACTACTACTACTACTACCACTACTACTACTACTACTACTACTACTACTACTACTACTACTACTACTACTACTACTACTGCTGCTGCTGCTGCTGCTGCTGCTGCTGCTGCTGCTGCTGCTGCTGCTGCTGCTGCTGCTGCTGCTGCTGCTGCTGCTGCTGCTAACAATAACAATAATGATGACGACGATGACGATGATGATGATGTTAATGATGATAATGATAAGAACAACAAGAACAACGATGACAATAGTAATAAGTCTCAATACATATTTATTTCAAACGTAAGATTTTCCTCTCCTGCTTCATCTCATACTTTTTCCCTGCCTTCAACAGCCAAGATTCTATCACCCTGCCAGGATGTGTAACCTGTGTGTGTGTGTGTGCGCGCGCGCACGCGTGCGTGCGTGCACATTTGGACTTGTTGGAACTATTAATCGTTACTGGTTGTATGATTGTAAGAATGGGTTGAGTGCAAGCGCTTTGATTTGTCACTGCAAGATATAGCGCTATATAAATCCCATTTATTATTATTATTATTATTATTATTATTATTATTATTATTAGTAGTAGTAGTAGTAGTAGTAGTAGTAGTAGTAGTGTAGTAATGATAATAATGCTACTACTACTACTGCTGCTGCTGCTGCTGCTGCTGCTACTACTACTACTACCACTTCTACTACTACTACTACTACTACTACTACTACTACTACTACTACTACTACTACTACTACTACTACTACTACTACCACCACCACACCACCACCACCACCACCACCACCACCACCACCACCACCACCCACCACCACCACCACCAGAGCTGATCTTGTAAAGCAAAGAAATCAAAGTGCTTTGGGAGAAGGTAATCATGTAAAGGTAGAACTTCTATATAATGACGAAGTAGCTCTTTCTCTACTCTGACAATGCTCTTGTCTCTAGTACATAATCATATCCTATGGTTCCAAGAGCTTTGATTGGAAGCGTAGTATTACTAGAAAACTACAGTGGTCAGAAACCTGTTTTTCACTATTGCTGGCCTGCTGCTTTGCTTTCTGTGAACTGGACGTATCAGCAAGGTCTGTAGAAGCCTGGGAACAATCTGTCCACCAAAGGATGACCGAAAACAACCCCATCAAACGACCCCCCCCCCCCCCCCAACCAAAAGAAAAAACAAACCAAACCAAAGCAAAACAAAAACAACAAGAAAAAACAAAAAACCCCAAACCACAACACAAACAAACCCCCCCTCCCCCACCCCTCCAACACCCCAACCCCAACCAAACCAAAACAAAAACGGAAACCAAATACAAACATCCCCCCCCCCCACCCTCCTCAACTTGTAAAAAAGCCAACCCCGCAAAAACACCAGAGCAAAAACAAATCCTTGCTTACAATCCAATTTCTTTGTCAAAGACAGATTCCATAAAAAGAGACCATGCCATTACCTTTAGAAACCAGGTCAGGCCACCTCCAGGCCGGAGAACAATCTGGCTGATGATTGTGTAGTCTGCTTCCCTAATCAACTTCGGGCCGCAAATAGAATGAAACAAAGCAAAACACAAACAAAATTGAATGAAGAAAACCACAGCCTGCTTGTATTGTGTTGTATTGTAATGTATTGTATTGAGTACCACGTTAAGTCACGTCAGAGTTCTCTGTGTAAAATGGGGGCAGCGCCAACCGTTATATTTTTTCTTGTTTCCTGTCTGTGTGTGTATCTGTTTCCCTATCCGAGTGGCTTTTTCTACAGAGTTTAGTCAGGGACAACCCTCTCGCTGCCGTAGGTTCTTTTACGTGCGCTAAATGTGTTACACACGAGACCTGTTTATCGTCTCACCCGAAAGACTAGGACTCAGACCACCACTCGCAGTCTAGTGGATGGTGAAACAGTTTCCGGCACAAACGGAGATTGAACCATCATACATAAAAGAAAGAAGACTTTACACCAGGACCTACCGACCGTTGTCCCCTCTCTTCTCTGCAGTGGACAGCAGTGTCTGGTGTGACGCGGACAAAGAGTTCTGTCATTCTTTCTTTGGCTTCTTAAAGAAGAGTCGTTTTCACAGCCGCTTCTGTCCTTTGTTTGATTCTGTGTTTCAGCGCACCAGCCTTACTGCCTTTTTGCGTGTGGACCAAGTTTGAGAATAATGAACGGCTGTGGAACTGAGGGAGCAAGCGCCTGGACCATTAAACTACTTTTTAGATAACGTTAGGTACAAAGAAAAAAAAAACAACCGAAAAGAAACTGCCCTGTTCAAAAAAGGAAAGCAGGATGGTTAAACCTCATACATTTGTTGTTTGCTTTTATCTGTCTAGCTGGTGGCTTGGCTGTTATTTGCTGCCTCGTCTTCTGTGACGTCCCTGTCCTGCTGTTCCCACTCCCCTCAGTTCAATCTCCCCCAACCCTCACCCCACTCCAGCCCCTTTAACTCATGCCCAGATTCGTTATGTGGCGTCCTCAGGGTCGGACGTCGACAGGGAACACATCGATGCCTGGCCGCCGAGAGGTCACCAGCCAGAGGGGCCCTGCACTGCTGCTGGGTCACTTTTGTGGTGTTCAGAGGTGCCTGTTCTGGGCTAACATACGCAGGACACCACCTCCTAAGCCCCCTTCTGACAAAAGTCACAGCTCAGTCGCGGAGCCAGACTGAGTGAGACGCCCACACAGGATGACGACCACCATAACGTCCGCCAAAAAGCACGTACGACTTTCTCCTGTGAACCTCCAACCCTGAAGGCGTTGACACAAACTCAACACAGACGTTAAACTGTATACCAGCCAGCCAGCCAGCCAGCCAGCCAGCCAACCAACCAGCCAGCCAGCCAACCAAACAGTAGGTCTAGCAAGAACCACTCATTTTTGGTGAAGCAATTTAAAGAAAAAGATATAGAATATAAGGAAACCAAGCAAACACCCAGCCAGCCAGTTAGCCAGGTAAGGAAGCAACCAACCAATCAACAAAAACAAAGGAAACAAACACGATTGTACAGATACACCCCCCTGCAAACCAAAAGAGAACAAAACCAAGACTGCCCTGACATTACGAA
The DNA here is from genome assembly GCA_028751875.1 of Rapana venosa. Lineage (NCBI taxonomy): Eukaryota > Metazoa > Mollusca > Gastropoda > Neogastropoda > Muricidae > Rapana > Rapana venosa. The sequence goes on along the minus strand of CM054144.1, from coordinate 3,931,262 downwards.
CACCAAAAATAACCCTAAAACCTAACAGTCAAACCAACCAACCAACCAAACAACTATAGGCAAAGTAGAAAAATAAACAACCAACGAAACAAACAAAAAACCCACAAGAAAGGGGAACAGATAGAAAGGACAATGCAGGAAAGTCACGAAAAAAAGACATACAGGCTGATGCAAATAGACTTCGCCGACATCAAAAAGCGGCAAGAAAAAAATGATGAAAACGGTTACACACCAAAAAAGTTCTCAAAAGAAAGGACAGAAAAAAAAGAACTGAGGCTGAAGGTACCACAAAAAACGCAACACAACAGGGAGGAATACAAGAACAGAAGCACTAAAACTGAAAGTAGCGGCGCAGCAACACCATCCACCACCACCACACCAACACAGCAGCAGCAACTACGAACAAACATCACTTAATAATAATAATGTAAGAATTATATCGCGCTGAATCTTTTAAAGCAACATAATTAAAGCGCTCAGATTTATTTCATACCACTTAAGTCACAGCAGAATATCTCTCTGTGGAATTACGGGACTCTCTGGGCAGAGACGGAGAACGCGCGCCATTAGCCCGCCACCACCCTTTCACCCATCCTTTTTTTTTATTTTTTTTTTTTTTTGCTGCAAACCCGTATTTGTACCCATCACATGGCCTTTCTAAGAATTTTGCCAGGGAATTCTCTCTGTTGAACCAGTGGGTTTTTTTAACGTGCGTAAATAATTACGTGACACACTGGGACCTCGTTTTATGTCTCATCGAAGACTAGCGAGCCATTCACTCTTGTCTAATGATGGGAGAAATAATTTCGTTCCATACGGGTACGAACCGCGCACACTTCGACCCGACTTTTCCTTTTGACAGGCCGACTAACTCAGCCACCGATCCACTAGAGACAAGGAAAACCAATGAACTTGAAGAAATCCCTACGACGCAGAGCTTTATTCGAATAACTATGATTTAAAACCTAACACATACAAACCCAAACCACATGAATACAGGAAAACATAACATGTTCCTGGAAGACTTGAACTATTATTGATGGCCACGCACGCACGCACACACGTACACACACACACACGCACACACACACACACACATACCACACACACACACACACACACACACACACACACACACGCACACACACACACACACACACACACACACACACACACACACACACACACACACACACACACACACACACACACACACACGCACGCACGCACGCACGCACGCACGAAGTTCATTATTCATGTGAGGAAACAAAACAACATGTATGAAGAAGTTGTTTTCAGAAAGAAGCTTGGACATACTATAAGTCTCTTAAGTCTCTCTGGCAGTCGGGGCATTTCTTACTCTTCGTCGAACGCTCAGACAAGAACTATAGATGTCTGTCGTATGCGCCAAAATGCGCTGTGCTGCCGTTGAACACCTGACAAATCAGGCCCAGCGCATCCGACTTCGGCATGGGAGACAATTGTTATCTTTTAAGTCTTACTGGAATTAAAAAAAAAGGCATGAGAATGGACCAAGAAGGCAGAAAACAGACAAGAAGGAGGTGACGAGAAGCAAAAAGGACAAGGCAGAAGAAAGAGATGGATAGAAACGATGGAATTCCGAGTATAGAATTTCCTGAAGGTGGGGATGCTATTTATACTGACAGGCCCTTGGCATCCCCACGGGGGACGGATTAAGTATTACAGGCAGTGAGTGATAGACAAGGGGGACGGAACCCATGCCTGCTCCTGCAGAACAGTAAGGCAGAAGGGAGGTAAATCCATGAGTGGCACAATTCGAGTTGTAAGTTAATGTCGTCGCGACACAGATATTCGAGACCATGTTAACCTCTTGCTTTGGCATAAAGATTACCGATAAAAGGATGTGAAGAAGTAAGCCCCCACGATGTGGGATGGCTCTGAGGTTTATATAATACCTTAAAAGTCTGTATAAAAATATGTCTGGAGATAAAATTTGTGTTGAGTGACCCATCCCCTCCTGAAAATGGTTTTTGGAGTGGCAAGGAAACGGTGATCAATGAAGGGGAATGAGAAATAGTGGATAACAAGGAGGAGTGTACACAGACATATTATGTACGCTTTAGGGTTAAGTGTGTGTGTGTGCGCGTGTGTGTGTGTGTGCGTGTGTGTGTGTGTGCGTGTGTGTGTGTGTGTGTGTGTGTGTGTGGGGTGTGTGTGTGTGTGGGTGTCGTGTTGTGTGTGTGTGTGTTGTTGTGTGTGTTTGTGTGTGAGTGTGTGTGTTGTGTATGTGTCCTTACCGACCTGTCTGTCGATCTCTCTTTCTGTCCGTCTATTTATCTAGCTAGCTAGCCTACTATCTGGCTAAATTACGATAATACCTGTGTATGTATGTATGCATGTATGCCCGTCTGTCTGTACATATGTATAATTTATGTCTGTCTGTGTGCATGTATGAATGTATTATATGCGTATGTATGCTCGTATAAATGTATGTACACACCACCACCACCACCAACAACAATCCAGCCATACTCTTTAAATTTTTTAAAAAATGTACAAACCATGGACAATACCAATATACACTGGGACATGATTTCGAGTTCAGAGAAAAATGTCTTTCATTCTCTTCATAGACATCTTCCTTTCTTCTTGCTGCTCATCATTTTTTCGGATGAAACTTTAAACCAATTTTCCATGTGCGAACGTGCAGAACATTTTGCACACATGTCATAACCTGTTACGCGTTTCGGAAGAGTAGACCATTGTGTACTACTAGGAAAGGATGACAACATTTGGAAAACCGCTACCACACACGGAAAATGCATGTAGAAAGGAAGCTGATGAGTACTTCACCATTGTCCTCGAAATAGAAGAATTTGAAAAACACTCCGGTGAAACAGTAAATAATGTTTTTCGGGGTCGTTGACTTTTCCAGCAAAATCTGTTTGTTCCCAAAGTTTGGGACGATCAGTTGATAAAACAATGGACTGCAGGAAACTATCAATAATTGAGACTAATCTTCTCCCCGTCACAACCAGGGAGGGACGTGTACACGCCTCCATAGCTCGCGTCACAGCACGCAATGACTGCACTGACGACACAGAGGGTCCACTGCCATCACCATTCTACATCTCTTGGTCCAGAAACAGGCCATTCCGCTGAAGACTCGCGCGGCAGATGGAAAAATATGAAAGAGAATAAACACACAATATCGATTCAGGTAGAAAATAAGGACAGATAAACGCAAAACATACATCAGAATCATTGATTAAGGTAGATATTTGGTGGGTTTAAAACATTTTTTCTTTTGTTCCCCGGCTAGAGTTGTACAGAGGTTTACAAATGGTGAGGGTTTGACGTAGGAGATCGTGTTGTTCCACCCTAAAGGTCGCCACATTCCCACTTGGGGATGATGATTGTTTCAACACGACACCAGTGTCCATGCGCTTTTTTGGGTTTATCATCTCACCTTACCGGGAGGTACTGGCCTACTCTTCCGAGAGGCAAAACGGGTTTTTAACGTGTCTACAACATGTTCTGCCTGCCTTCACACACGGGGCCTGGCCTCGGTTTATAGACTCATCCGAAAGAACTTTCGGGGGAGTGAAATCAGTACTGATGTTGTCTCCAGGGGAAAAATCCTCTCTAAGGGTGCCTCGGTGGTGGCTCGAACCTTGGCCGTCAGACCCCCAGTTCAACGCTCCAACCACTAGGCTACCCCCTCCCCGAGTAAAGGTCTGAAGGTTCTCCAACGAGGGCTTGACCTCATGCCTCAAAATATTTCAGAAGAAATTAAAACGAAGTACTATTTGATTGTTTATATACACACTACCGTTGAAATATGTGGTTACTTCTAAATGCCACGCCATCATATAACACACACAAAACGGGATAAATTTGATCAAGTGCAATAAAATTACTTTCCAAAGAATTGTATCAACAGTATTTTTTTTAATATTCCAGACAGACTAACATAAAGAAACACAGACGAAAAAGAGACCTGATACTGATATTGAAAAAATCTCACCAAGATAGGATACACCATGAATACTTTGTTTTCAGTTGATAAGAATCTTTCAGTGTTAAATTGCCTTTCTTTTCCTACTGGCACTCAATAACCTTCACTATCTCTGCAACATCATTGAGGAAGCTTTGCCTGCACAAGATACACCATTTTTTTTCTATATGCAAAGCGTGGCTGAATCAGACCTGAAGACTGCACTCGCAGGAATGCATTTTTAGCTTGACTCTGTTCTGTACTGGTAGCCAGAGAAGAGTAAGAAAAAGACGCTGTTTACAGCCAACCCCGTCAACTATTGTGAACAGAGAATACCCAATTGTGGGAATGGGGTGGGTGAGAGCGGGTAATGCTGACATGGTTCGGAAATCTACCTTCCTCTTCTGGCATGAGACCAGCCCAGGACAAGTCTGGATCAGTTTGGCTACACTCCACCATTAGCTTCTAGGTCATGTAGTACCTTCTGTGAAGTGATATTTAGAAAAAAAAAATGTTTGCTGAATTTTTAAATACAGATTTTGTCAAAGTATGAAAAAATGTTTTGGATATTGAGAACATTGAGCAATACCAGGTAGTCTGGAGCAAATTTGGAAATGATCATCAAAAGAGGATTGCTTGTGTTCCTACAGTGTTGATCCCATGCATGCATATTGCGGTTAGGAAGCTAGCAGATGACAAAGGACTGAGGGGGTACAGTGTTTGCTGAAAAAACTAAAACCTACCAAATTTGTCCAAAACCACATGAGTTTTTGAGTTAGAGGCTAGCCTTAAACAAAAAGTTAAAAAAACATTTCTGTGGATGTCTTGGTACATGTGGTATGTGTGCAATAGTAATATAGGAAAACAGAAGAAAAAGTGGCAAAAAGTCAAGGCGACGTGTAGCCTTTCCAGCTTTGATGGTGCTTACAATTCGTCCCAGCCAGGAAGAACAGAAATGTTCACTCTTTAGTTTTCATGTGGGCATTGAAAGCAAAGATGAATTTTGAGATAATCAGCTGCTTAATGATGAATCAATGTTGACATGATTTGAATTAGCAACGAATATAAATATTCCATAGCTTGTTGATTATTCAGTAAAGTAATAGAATGTTATAACTACAGTAGTAACATTTTACTTTTTGTGTTCATGAATTTATAGCCTTATGTAACGCCAATGCCTCATTACGTGATGTACTTCAGTAACGCCAATGCTTCATTACGTGATATACTTCAGTAACGCCAATGCCTCATTACATAATATACTTCAGTAACGGCAATGCCTCATTACATAATATACTTCAGTAACGCAAGGCCTCATTACAGGCTATACTTCAGTAACGGCAATGCCTCATTACAGGCTATACTTCAGTAGCGGCAATGCCTCATTACGTGATATACTTCAGTAACGGCAATGCCTCATTACATAATATACTTCAGTAACGGCAACGCCTCATTACAGGCTATACTTTAGTAACGGCAATGCCTCATTACAGGCTATACTTCAGTAACGCAGAAGAAGGAAGAGGAGGAAGAGAAAGAGGGGAAGAAGAAGGTAGGAAGGAGGAGGACGAGGAGGAGATGTGCTGTTTATCACCAAAGAAAAAAGTGCCTATGATTGTTTAACCACAGTGTAGAACATCACGTACAAAGCTAAGGTATTGCATTGTACCTCAGGCTGATGGTAGTTTATTATACCATTGTAGTGACTCCATAAATGATTTATTGTGTCATCGAATATCTATTACTGCTCTTGATATTCTTTTTAGCAACCACTCGCAGACTAGAAGGTAGACATGTATTTTACATGATATGTCTGGGAGGACTCTAAGCTATCTGTCCCATCTGTAAACTGATACCGACATGTCCTAACCTGCTCTGTTAGCAGAAGAGGTAGATTTATGCAGCGAGGCAGAGTTACTGTGCGTTTCCTGCGCTAATAACAATCAGCGATTGTGAAAAATCACATGCACGCCTAGGTGTGTTTGTGTGTTTGTGTGGTTGTGTGTGTGTGTGTGTGTGTGTGTGTGTGTGTGTGTGTGTGTGTGTGTGTTGATAACACGCACGTTGGAGAGAGAGAGAGAGAGAAAAAACACGACTTTATAGGTATTGATGTTTTAGGCACATTAATGCCAAGGTGATGGTGTTTAGTGTGCAGATCTACACACTCTCCCTCCTCTTCCCCACGATCATAAAGTTGTCATCTGGTGACAGTACTCGTAAACCTGAAGGCGACACTGACACGAGGGACCTAAAGTGTGCCAGATCAGCAAGCAGCTTTCTTAGAAATGTTATTATTTAAAAAAAAAAACACACACAGAGAGAAAAAAGTTAGACTTCCATTTCTCAAACTTTCCACTAAATAATGGACCTAGTACACTTTTTTT
>CM054144.1:3904899-3919899 GCA_028751875.1 Rapana venosa | reverse complement strand
CTGTTTAGTCAGTCGAAACTTGGCAATTCTTCAAGGATTCAGAAATCAAAGGAAACCGTGCACAGTTGTTTGTGTGTTTGCTTGTCTATTTGTTTGTTCGTGTTTTTGTTTGTTTGTTTGTTTGCTTCGAAATAACCACGTGGAGTTCTTGTTCTTCTGTCCCCTAAAAGCTCCGCAGTCACGCTATTTTATTTCTCGGGTGTTGATTTAATCCAGCTTGTTTGTTTGTTTGTTGTTCTTCTGCATTTGTTGATGCTATTTGTTGTTTTTTGTTGCTGCTACTGCTTGTAATTCTTTTTATTGCTTTCGTCCTGGTGTTCTTTTCTGCTCTGTTCTTCTATCGGATTTCTGGAGTGGAAGACCTCTTCCTGTGCTGTTTTGTTGAAACAGTTTTTTGTTAGTGGCTTTTTTCTTAGCATCCTTGTCGTGGGTGATTTCTTAGGCTTTGAGCAGCTGCTGCATCTTTTCTGTGTGACTTTCTGACATTGTGTGTGTGTTTGGTTATGTGTGTGTGTGTGTGTGTGTGTGTGTGTGTGTGTGTGTGTGTGTGTGTGTGGTCTCTGAAAATACCAGTGTTCGTGCGATCAGACAGAATCGAGCTCAAAAACCTTTGAAACACCATTCTTTGCTCTGCTGAAGAAAAAAAAGGACCTTAAATATTACACTATTAAGGTCAAACTTGTATGTGGGTTGACCGTCTTGTTTAGTTCGCCAAAAACACACTTCTTCTGTTGTTTTCTGTCTTTAAAACAAGTTTAATCGACCAGGCTTTTGCTGAGTCGGTTCCAGAGCCATTCAGTATTCTGAAACCACACTACTGACCGCCAAAGGGCAGTTAGGTTAGTGTTCTGAAACCCAGAATGCAGACAGAACAGAAGCGGCTGTGAAAACGACTCTTCTTTAAGAAACCATACAAAGAACTCTTTGTCCGCGTATAACCAGACACCTTTGTTCACCGCAGAGAAGTTAGTGGACAAACCTGGGGACTTTTTTTTTCTTTCAAAAAAAGCGTGGCTTGCATCTTTTGTTTGTTGTGTTTTGCTTGCTTTGCTTTGCAATGTTGTTTCGTGGCGTGAGGTTAATGCAGGAACACAATGTTTTTTAAACTATCATCAACCAGGTTCTTTTCTCTACTCCAGGTAAACTGTCGTCTGCTTCAAGGGTAAGCTACCGTCTTTCTTAGATACCTGTGTAACACAAATGAGGTTACCTTTTAAAAAAAAATCTGCCTAGTAGTTGATTTATTCCTGGTTTTCGGAGAGCGTCTAGATTACTGGAACGCTTTCCATTTCTTTTTCTTCTTTTTTCATAGAAAAATGTTTAGTGTAGGTTTTTGTGTGTCTATGGCGCTGGTTGTTGTAAAATAGCACGTTTGCTTATGCAATTAAACTCGTTAAACAAAATTCATTCAACAGTCAATTCAATATAACTTAGTGAAAGCGATTTACAGCTGGAGTGATGGACTCTTGTTGTCTGTCTAGTAGGTTCTTGCCTGTGCTCGTACAAAACAAATCAGTGTAAAGATGAGGCTGGACCTCTACCATCTCTGAATAAAACAAAAATGACCCCAATACTGGCTCCACCAGACCAATACCTGCTGGATACACCTAGAATAAACTCATTATTGTCAACAATAGGACAGAAGGATGTCGCATAGTGAACTTAAATTATCTATTTATTATTCATATTTATAATTTTTTTTCGAGGGTAATGGAATAAGCACTCATGTGCTTTTCTACGTCCAGTCCCCGTATATATACAGTTCATCATCCATTCCCACCGGCACACAATGGCCTAGTCTTCCGAAAAGAGGCACAGGTTTAAACGTGTGCGCAAGATGACGGATGCGGCGCAGTGAAGAACTATGCATCACAGAGAAGAAACAGTTCCTTTCCCTTTCAGTCCTCCTGCTGCCTCTGGAAATAGGAACAATGCGCTCTAGTTTAGACACCGGCAAAGGTCAAACTTGCCCCGCGCTTTAATGAATGAACGCTGTTGTCCCCCATCTCTCTCTGTTCACTGGTAGGCGTGATGGTCTGGGAGATGGTCTTTAAGGAAACACGAGTGTCCTGTCCGCTTAACAGGCAGATTTCAGAACTTTGTTCCAAAGTTGTTTTTTTGTTTTTGGTTTTTGGTCTTTCTTTTTATAAACATCTCACCACAGAATGTATTTAAAGAGTGGTGGACACTTTCCGTTTGATGGACAGACAGACAGACAGACATTCGGACAGGCAGAGAGAGAGAGAGAGAGAGAGAGAGAGAGAGAGAGAGAGAGAGAGAGAGAGAGAGAGAGATTCAGACAGACAGACGCAGACATTCGGACAGGCAGAGAGACATTCAGACAGGCAGAGAGAGAGAGAGAGAGCGAGAGAGAGAGAGAGAGAGAGAGAGAGAGAGAGAGAGAGAGAGAGAGAGAGAGAGAGAGATTCAGACAGACAGACAGACAAACGCAGACACAGACATACACACAAACACTCAGACAGACACACAGACACACAGACAGAAAGACAGACACAAGCATAGACACAAGACATACACAGAACCAGACCCAGACTCACAAACGCACACAAACGAGCGCAAATACACAAACACACACACGCACGCGCGCACACACGCACACGTTTACATACACATGCGCACACTCACGCACGTACACACATGCGCATGCTATCTATGTATCTGTATCTATCTATGTATCTATGAATGTATCTAAGTATCTATCTGTCTGTCAATCTATCCATATCTCTATCTATCTCTTTATCTCTCTACCTATCTCTCTCTATCTATCCTTCAAAAGAGTAGGCCATTGCATGCCGATTGGAACGCTGACAAAGTCTTTAAAAAGCGCATACACACTAGTAGTCTCGTGTTTATGGCAATGTGACTACGTTATGGGGGACAAGAAGTTACCTACCCAACATTTCATCATCAACTCACCTTGCAACCGTAGCCGAGAAACTCAGAAAAAATAGGAACACCCCAAACATTTGGATATCCACAATTTTCCCGAAATACTCAAAGACTGTTAATTACATCAAATGTTTTCCCTGACACAAAAAACCACCAAAACATAAAAAGTGAAAGTGTTGTGTGATTGAACCGTCTTTTGTTGTCTTGGAAAAGTGGCGTGGCTTTTTCTATTGTCCAGTGTTCTCAAACTATGTTTCTCACGCAAAGGGGCAGTAACGTTGGCGTGCCACAGCGCAGAAACCAGAAAGAACAGGAAGAGTGGGGGCACAGGAATCACCTTTAAATTAAGAAGCCAGCCCTAGACTGATTTAACTCTTTGTGGGCCTAAAAACCAGACCCCTCTGTTCGATCTAAAAAAAGTTGCGAGCCATAGCCTGATTTAACTCTTTGTGGGCTAAAAAACCAGACCCCTCTCTTCGCTTTATGGATAGTTGGGGGAACGAAGTTTGGGAACTATATATTCTAACGTAGACTTTGTGGTTGGCTTCATATGGTTTGTTTGGGTGTTTTTTTTGTGTTTTTTTTGGGGGGGGGGGGGGGGGGGGGTGGTGGTTTTTCATTTGTTTTGATTTTGTGTTGTGCTCAAAGCTTGTTGTTCATTACAGAGCGAGCTACCATCAACCAGCTAGCTCTTTGTACTGAAGATTACCTGTCTTTCGCTTTCAAAGAAATCTGCCTTTGACAAAGAGTGAATTTTAAGTTTGTTTTGTTTTGATTTTTTATTTATTTTCGCTTTGTGGTTGGATTGATTTTGCCTACCACTGGATCACAGCCTACAGTTTAAAGCAGTGTGGTGTGTGTGTGTTGTGTGGTGTGTGTGTGTGTGTGTGTGTGTGTGTGTGTGTGTGTGTGTGTGTGTGTGTGTGTCCTATAGTTAACCAATGTGTGTGTGTGTCCTACAGTTAACCACTATGTGTGTGTGTTTGTGTAAGTGTATGTGTGCATCTATAGATAACCAATATGTGTGTGTGTATGTGTCCTACATTTAACAACTGTATGTGTATGTGTGTATGTGTGTGTTCGTAGTTCAAATCCTTTTTTCCACCCTCTCCTTATCCCGCCGCCTGTTCAGCCCCCTCTTCCAGCAGAACGATCACGTCGCTGGACAGATAGATGTAGAGGTTGCAATGTCTGCATGCATGATACCCACCGCCTCTCCTTCCTTTATCATAACACCCCCCCCCCCCCATTCTATACTTTTCTCTGCTCCCTACATCCTTTCGCCTGTCCTAATTTTGTCCCCCCCCCCCCTCCCATTCCACTTTCCTTCCTCCTTACATCTCTCAAATTTCCCCTTAACCCGTTTTCTTATTTCTTACCTTTTCATCGGGGACGGAATAGCCTAGTGGTTAGAACATTGCCCTCGCAATCTGACGACCCGGGTTCGATTCCCGTTTAAGGGGGATATTTTTCCCTGGAGTTAACATCCGTGCAGACTCCACTCTCCCCAAAAGTCTTTCGGATGAGTCTATAAACCGAGGCCCCGTGTGCGAACGCATGCAGAACATCTTGCGCACACGTTAAAATCTTGTTCCGCTTTTCGTAAGAGTAGGCCATTGTGTGCCGGTGGGAACAGATGACAATTTACAAAACCGCATACACACAGGGACTGGATGTAAAAAAGCACATAAGTGCTTATTCCATTATCCTCGATATAAAAGAATAATTTAAAAAAACAAACTCTTAACCCTGAGATTTTGAAGAAAAAAGTCAAAACCCTGAAACAAAGCCAATATCAGAAGACAGACACCCCATCCATAGAGAATTAGAGATTGGAATGGAATCCCTGTTGATCTGTTATACTCCAGTCAGAAATATCAGCCAGCGAACTTAAGCTACATTTCTACCATCTTTTATGAAAAACTACAATTTGAAAAATGTTAGATGTCTTCTTCTAAAATCGGTCATAGATATGTCATCCTTTTTCTTGAAAAGAAATAAGCTTCGCTGTATATGTAAAGTAAGTGCTATAGAAAATCAGAAACTTGTCAGTTTTGTTGTTGAATATTTTATTGAAATTGTCTGGCCTTCGTGGTAATTTTGGACAATAAACTTTACAGTGACTGTGTCACAGACAATAATAATAATAATAATAATATTGATTATAACGCGTTATATCTTGCAGAAAACAAATCAACAGCCCTTGCATTCATCCAACTCTAACACATGCAACAAGTTACAATCAATAGTTCTTTTACAAATTCAAATGTATGCACACGCGCGCATGCACGTGCGCGCACACACTCACACACACATACACACACAAGGTTGTACACTTTGGCAGGGTGATGGGGGTTTTGGCTGTTGAGGGCAAGGACAGAAATGAGATGAAACAAGACGGGTGAATCTTAGGTTTGAAATACATGTGTCTTTACAGCCACTGTGTCATAGACAGTACACTTTACAGTGACTGTGTCATAGACGGTACACTTTACAGTGACTGTGTCATTGTACCGTGACTGTGTCATAGACGGTACACTTTACAGTGACTGTGTCATAGACAGTACACTTTACAGTGACTGTCATAGACGGTACACTTTACAGTGACTGTCATAGACGGTACACTTTACATGTGACTGTCATAGGGATTTGGTAGTACTGCTTACAGTGACTGAAGAGTGAAACAGGACTGTCATAACTGGTTAACTTACATGTGTCATTAACACACTTCACTGTGTCATAGACGGTACACTTTACAGTGACTGTCATAGACGGTACACTTTACAGTGACTGTGTCATAGACGGTACACTTTACAGTCACTGTCATAGACGGTACACTTTACAGTGACTTGTCATAGACGGTACACTTTACAGTGACTGTGTCATAGACGGTACACTTTACAGTGACTGTGTCATAGACAGTACACTTTACAGCCACTGTGTCATAGACGGTACACTTTACAGTGACTGTGTCATAGACGGTACACTTTACAGTGACTGTCATAGACGGTACACTTTACAGTGACTGTGTCATAGACAGTACACTTTACAGTGACTGTGTCATAGACGGTACACTTTACAGTGACTGTGTCATAGTCAGTACACTTTACAGTGACTGTCATAGACAGTCCACTTTACAGTGACTGGGTCATAGACAATAAACTGTACAGTCACTGTGCCATAAACACTCCATTTCACAGTCACTGTGATATTTAATCCTGTTTTCACACAAAGACTGAGATGGTGTGAACTCGACGTAAAACGGCTAGCTGTTACATACAACTGAATTATGTTGTAACACTAAGCAAACCAAATATTGCTTTGTAATTATAAATAATTCTTTTATGTAGAAGCAGCACTTTAAAAAAACAACAACTTCACTTTAAATGACTCAAGACTCAAGACTCAGAATACTTTAATGTCTCAACTAGAGAAATTATGAGTGGCATTTTAAAATTTTAAATACACAGCATGCATTATTAAACAATACAAACGAGGAGAAGAGATGAAATTCATATTCGGCCTGTTAGTTTTTTTCTAAAGGGAAAACACTTTTGGAATAAAAATCTTGATTCTGCACTCAGTTTTATTCATAGCTAACAATGATGGAGCCGACAACGGATTTAGTAACACTGGCTTCAGCTGCACTCTCTTCCACACTGGGATGCTAAAGACTTGACAAGAAAATCCTCTTTCTCTCCCAGAGGTCCGAGGTTCACCAATGTCGAAACTGTTGTAGTATACGACCTCGTTTTTCCACAGTTAGAGGCGGCTACATTCCGACTTCGGAGAAGATGTATAACCACAACACCAGCATGTATAACCACAACACCAGCATGTATAACCACAACACCAGCATGTATAACCACAACACCAGCATGTATAACCACAACACCAGCATGTATAACCACAACACCAGCATGTATAACCACAACACCAGCATGTATAACCACAACACCAGCATGTATAACCACAACACCAGCATGTATAACCACAACACCAGCATGCATAACCACAACACCAGCATGTATAACCACAACACCAGCATGTATAACCACAACACCAGCATGTATAACCACAACACCAGCATGCATAACCACAACACCACAATGTATAACCACAACACCAGCATGTATAACCACAACACCAGCATGCATAACCACAACACCAGCATGTATAACCACAACACCAGCATGTATAACCACAACACCAGCATGTATAACCACAACACCAGCATGCATGCGTTTTTAAGTTTTGTCTTCTGTTCCTACCGGTACACAATGACCTACGATTCTGAGAAGCGGAACGGGAGCTAACATGTGCACACAAGTGCACTCTAACACAAGACCTCGGTTTATAGTCTCATCCGAAGGATTTTCGGGGAGAGGAGTCGGCACTGGTGTAAACTCCAGGGGAAAACCCCGTGATCGGCGCCTCCCTGGTGGCCGGAAGCCAGACGGTCAGGCCGCCAGCTCCACGACACCACTAGGCCATCCCTCCCCTGACTGAAACCATATTTTATTTTATTTTTATTTTATTTTATGCCACTTTTAGTCTCGAGATTTCTCTGCGTGAAATTCTGGCTGCTCTCCCCGGGGAAAGCGCGTCGCCACAAGAGCAGCGCCACCCTTTTTTTCTTTTTTTTTTCTTTTGGTCTGCAACTGCATTTGTTTCCCTATCAGAGTGGCTTTTTTCTAAGAATTTTGCCAGGGACAACTCTCTTGTTGCCGTTAGTTCTTTTACGTGCGCTGAAAATTTTGTGTAACACACGGGACCTCGGTTTATCGTCTCATCCGAAAGACTAGCGCCCAGACCACCACTCATGGTCTAATGGGGATGGGGAAAAATTTCGGGCCCAAACGGGATACGAACCACGCACCCACCCGACCCGGACTTTTCGCATTCTAGACAGGCGCGTTACCTCTAGACCACCGATCCACAGAACACTCAGCAATAATATATAAAAACAGGAGTTTTCTGTGTAATTCTGAAGTGGCGAGAGAGGAAACTGATGAGCTCTATGATTAAAACCTAAAATTCCCGGTAGCATACCGGCAAGACAATCTGCGCTGATATAACAGGGATGGGAATTTATTTTTTCTATAAGCGTTTCTTGTATTCGTGCAAATTGGAACCCCTACAGCTTGTTTAACTCATTTGATATAGATGCATATTTTGTAACTTTTGTAACAAAAAAACAACAACAACAGCAGCAACAACAAGAAGGAACCCAAGAATAAACCCAGGAGTGACTAAAAAGAAAACATCTTTTTTTGTAAGTCATTGTTAACTGAGCTGAAGAAGTAGTTAAACACACGCGGGTTTTTTGTTGTTGCTCAGCCTGATCCACTAATTGAAAGTTTCTTATTTATTGAAAATGTAATCTTCCCTCTCTCTCTCTCTCTCTCTCTCTCTCTCTTCTCTCTCTCTCTCTCTCTCTCTCTCTCTCTCTCTCTCTCTCTCTCTCTCTCTCTCTCTCTCTCTCTCTCTCTCTCTCTCCTCTCTCATCAGTTTTGATTATGTTGTCAACAGAAAATCTTCCCTTTAAGATTGAAATAAACTCCGTAAAACGTGTTATATTTCCTGCATTATTTCAGAAGATTTTCTGTTGTTTTTTCTCCCTCCTCTAACAAGTCGGCAAGCCAGTAGTGAGGCAAGCCAGTAGTGAGGCAGGCCAGTAGTGAGGCAAGCCAGTAGTGAGGCAAGCCATGAGGCAAGCCAGTAGTGAGGCAAGTGAGGCAAGCCAGTAGTAAGGCAAGCCAGTAGTAAGGCAAGCCAGTAGTGAGGCAAGCCAGTAGTGAGGCAAGCCAGTAGTGAGGCAAGCCAGTAGTGAGGCAAGCCAGTAGTGAGGCAAGCCAGTAGTGAGGCAAGCCAGTAGTGAGGCAGGCCAGTAGTGAGGCAAGCCAGTAGTGAGGCAAGCCATGAGGCAAGCCAGTAGTGAGGCAAGCCAGTAGTGAGGCAAGCCATGAGGCAAGCCAGTAGTGAGGCAAGCCAGTAGTGAGGCAAGCCATGAGGCAAGCCAGTAGTGAGGCAAGTGAGGCAAGCCATGAGGCAAGCCAGTAGTGAGGCAAGCCAGCAGTGAGGCAAGCCAGTAGTGAGGCAAGCCAGCAGTGAGGCAAGTCAGTAGTGAGGCAAGTAAGGCAAGCCAGTAGTGAGGCAAGCCAATAGTGAGGTAAGCCAGTAGTGAGGCAAGCCATGAGGCAAGCCAGTAGTGAGGCAAGCCAGTAGTGAGGCAAGCCAGTAGTGAGGTAAGCCAGTAGTGAGGCAAGCCATGAGGCAAGCCAGTAGTGAGGCAAGCCAGTAGTGAGGCAAGCCAGTAGTGAGGCAAGCCATGAGGCAAGCCAGTAGTGAGGCAAGCCAGTAGTGAGGCAAGCCAGTAGTGAGGCAAGCCAGTAGTGAGGCAAGCCATGAGGCAAGCCAGTAGTGAGGCAAGCCAGTAGTGAGGCAAGCCATGAGGCAAGCCAGTAGTGAGGCAAGCCAGTAGTGAGGCAAGCCTTCGTATGAGTTGCGGGCCTACCCCAAGTACCTAACAGTTCTGTATAATTATATTGACTACTCTGCAAAAAAAGCAGCAAACTTGCGATCTTCTGAACATCTCTCTCTGTCTCTCTGTCTCTGTCTCTGTCTGTCTCTATCTCTGTCTGTCTGTCTCTGTCTCTGTCTCTCTCTCTGTCTCTCTGTCTCTCTCTCTCTCTGTCTCTCTGTCTCATCGGCTTGGTGTCCAGCACGGTGAAGCAGGATCATGTGAACTTTCCCCATCAACTTACCAGGCGCCGAACTCAGACTTTATTTTTGTTCTTTTTAAAAAGCATTTCCTCTTTGTCTTCCTTTCATGTTTTTACATCTCACAGAAGCACTACAGATATAAGGAAATGCCTGTTCACAGTTTATGGCCCTAATCTTAAGAGACATGGCAGGAAAACCTTACGAAGAAGGCCACTTACATTATCTTTGCACTCCTTCAACCCTCCATGTCTGTGAGTGAGCCCCAGCTCCCGCCAAGCTTTTGATTCCAAGGACAGACATCTGACGAGCCATTCCTCTTTCAAACAGGACACTGTACAAGCCAGGAAACTTCGGTACATCTTCTCAAAGCAAGTTAACTTCGGTACCTCTTCTCAAAGCTAGTTACGTTAAGCACATCTTCTCACCAAAGCACCAATGAGTGCCGTTCTGGACATAAAATCTGCAGACTTCAGAACACAGGGGAGGTGACTTTGGGCTGGCTAAACTGGACGAGCTGTCAGGGTGCTGGGTGGAGGTGTGGGCTGTTATGGAAATGGGTTTCAAACGCGTTTCCAGCGATGTTTCTTCTTTAGCGGCTACATGTCTTCTAAATGAATATGAATGACTGCATGATTGACAGAAGGCATAAAACCCATGTACTCCCATAGGCATAGATATAGCGCTAGGATAAGAAAAAGATTGAGAAGAAAATGTATTCCCCTGTGGGGATGCCCGGTCCTTATCAATAAAAATAACACCCCACCTTCTAAAAAGTATGTGCTTGGAATTCCCTCTTTTCCATCCTCTCCTTGTTTCTCCCTTGATCTTGTTCTCACTGTCATCACCTCGCCTATTGTCTGCCTTCTTGGTCCATTCACCTGCCTTTTCCCCACAGAAACACAAACGATAGCTCTTCTCTCTCATGCCGAAGTTGGATGCATTGGGCCTGACTTGTCAGGCGCTTAACGGCAGGGCAACGCATTCATTTCGCTCGTGTGACGGACAGCGGTGGTTGCTGTCTGGGCGTTCGACAAGGAAGGAAGGAAGAAAGAAGGTGTGGGGAAGGGGGGGGGGGGGGGGGGGGTGAGAAGGAAGGGCTAAAAGATATGACAACAAACACACGCGTTTTTAAAAAAACAACAACAAAACAAACAACAACAAATCCAACTTCCCCCTCCATAAAAAATGCAGAGTTGATAGACCAGGCGCCTGCTCAGCCAGCTGCAGAGCCGAACGTTGCCACCGCACACAGGGCAGTAAGGTTGGTGTGCTGAAGCACAGACACAAGATAGAACAGGTAAAGGTTAAGAAAGGGGGGGTAAATGTGTCCCATAAACTATGTGGACATTGCGGAGCGAGGCGTCAGAGACCTCACTTCTCTAGGGCCAGCATATTGAGGGCGGCGCCCATCTCCTCTCCCTCGCTGCTTTACCTTCTCTGACTCTAAAGAGGGCAGGTACCCATTTACAGCTAGGTGAACTGGGGACTGTGCTGAAGCCAAGGCGCGCAAATGGTCACCTATCCAACTGGTAACAACGCTAGATGGTGCTTAACATTGGCTTGGGTAAAGCGTGTGCTCTGATAAAGAATAGTAGCGGCTGTAAAAACCAACTTCGTTAGGAAGCTAGCCAAAAAATGATGTCACATTTTTAGATCCCAAAAAAGCAGACACCACCGTTCACTTCAAAGTGGCAAAGAAATGAACTCTTGTGCTGTGTACTGTAATGTAGGTTTGTCAGGAGTTTCATCTGATTTTTTAAAACATGTTTTTGCTTTGTCCAGTATAGTTTTGTTTTGTTTTATTTTGCTTTGTCTGAAGCATGACTCTGATCAAGACATATTAGCCAGATTGTCTCTGTGAGGAAGATTGCCAGTCTTTGGCTTCAAGGGGAAAAGTGATAGACCTGTTCCCAGGATCCTTCTCAAGGGTTTTGTGTTTTTCAGCCAGTGGTGGAATCGTTTGTACAGTACTTAGAGCTTCTGCATCACTAGATCATTGTCCACGATTTACCAGGCTGAATGAACTTTTTGTACAGCTGGAGATAAGCTATCATCCTTTATCTTGTTGTTGTTGTTGTTGTTTGTTGTTGTTGTTGTTGTTGTTGTTGTTGTTTGTTGTTGTTGTTGTTTGTATTCTTCTTCTTCTTCTTCTTCTCTTCTTCTTCTTCTTGCAATTCTTCACAATTCTTCTTCTTCTGCGTTCCCTGGCCAGTTGCATGGCCACAATGGCAGAATGTGTAGTGCCTGTCAGGTCTTCTCCTGTGCTTGTCACTCTGCAGGAGGTCTGCCCGCTGGCCTCAGCCGACACGTTCCGACTTAAGGGCAGCTCATTAACAAGTTCATCAGAAAAGATGTCAGATTTGCTTGAAAAATTGCAGGAGAATGGGCTGAGTAAGCAGAAAATAAGAGAGAGCTAGAGAGAGAGAGAGAGAGAGAGAGAGAGAGAGAGAGAGAGAGATAACCATCACCATCATCATCACAATTGCCATAATAATTATTCAGTGTTATGATTACTAGGAAGCTCTGCATTTCTTCCATGGTAAACTTTCTGGAGAAGAAAGTGTATCCACTCTAAACACAGGAAGCACAGACAGTCACCGTAAGGTCCGTACAGAAGTACCCCCACCCCCTTCCCTCCCCCCATTAACATACTACCAGCATCTACACTACTCAGACTCTTAGCTTTAATTTCAAGACTTTCAGAGCTGTAAGTCAAACAAAGATGGCCTCTTGCAGTCAGCAGCCTGGGTGACCTCCCAGCATCCAGGGCCTCTGCCAACACGACACTTGCCCTGCAGGGGCCAGAGAGCCGGGGAGCATTCTGGTCCTACAGCAGCTGCCCTCCCTCCCCTCCCCTCTCCTCCCCTCTCCTCTTCTCTCCTCCCCTCTCCTCTCCTCCCCTCTCCTCCCCTCCCCTCTCCTCCCCTCTCCTCCCCTCTCCTCTCCTCCTCTCCTCTCCTCTCCACACCACTCGCTGCCTACAGGCCAGTTCGCCCCCACACTTGCTCTCTCCTGGATACCACAGAGTACCGTGATGTACCAACATCCGAGGACGGAGAAAACCAAACCCAAAACTCAAGTACAGAGTTGCAGGGCATACACGATGATTCTCAGCAGGTGGAAGCTATCATCTTTAACAAAATGGGATTGTTTTCAAAGTTATGAAATCTCCTTCTTCATCAGCGAATGCTCAGACAGCAACTATTGTTGTCTGTGATATGAGCCAAAATGTGTTGCGCTGACGTTAAGCGCCTGACAAGTCAGGCCCGGCACATCTGACTTCGGTGTAGACGAGACTGTAAAAAAGGCAGAAGAGCTGACCCAGAAGGCAGAAAATAAACAAGAAGGGGTGACAGGAAGAAAAGGAACAAGGTAGAAACAAAGAGAGGGGTAGAGAGTAGGGAATTCCCAGCACAGAATTTCTAGAAGGTGGGGACGCTATTTATACTGGAATGTCCCCGGTATTCCCCGGGGAAAAAGTGGTTAATACCGTTTGACTTACGTCCCATGAGGTCCGAGGGTTTAAACCTTGGCTGAGACGTCTGGTGAATTTTTTTTTTTTTGCTGCCTCCTCTTCTGTGACGTGCCCCGTCCCGCTGTTCTCACGCCGCTCATTCCAGTCTCCCCACCACAGCCATACCCAGATTTATTATGTCTCATCCTCAGAGTCGGAGGTCCACAGGGAACCAATCACTATCAGGCCGCCGTGGGGCCACCAGCCAGAGGGGTCCTGCACTTCTGCTGTGTCACTTTGATGGTGTTCAGTGGTGCCTGTTCTGAGCTAACATACACAGGACACCACCTACTAAGCCCCCCACTAAGGACAGTATTAGCTCAGTCGTGGAGCCAGACTGAGTGAGTTGCCCACGTCTGGTGAATTAAGTAAGGGTGGGAATTTCTACGATCTCTCAGGTACAACATAGAGTACAGATCTGCCAGCGCCCTCACTCCTTTCTTATATATAAACATGCAGAAAATGATATATGCATGTGAAACGTCCTGTAATTTTATGTCAGCGTTCTGTTGGTTACGGAAACACGATTATACCCAGCATGCATTCTGTATCCCCCAAAAATGAGCTTCTCTGAAGCTGGAATGTGGCGGTAGAAGCCAGCAGGGCAGACCCCCTGCGGAGTGAGCACTGCATACACGTGTGTGCCACCCGATAAAGGAGCTCAGAGGAGAGGCGATAGACTCTTTCCGAGTCATTCTACCCCCCTGGAAAAAGGCTGATAAAAGTGTAAGACCCCCCCTCCCCTCCCGTGCACCTGGATGTCGGCCCCGCTGTCAAACTATCTTCCCATGATAGACGACGACATTGTGCCCGCTCTCAATAAGCGTTCATAGCAGCGCCGCCATGTTTTTCAGGGTCACTAGCTCTCAGCGCTAACAAACACTCTCTTTATCTGCTCCTCTTGTCGCCGTGTTCCTTTACATCCGCTGGATCTACATGCCACGTTATGAAAGGCGATCGTCCGGGAAAAGGGAAGAGAGAAGAGAAGAGAAGAGAAGAGAAGAGAGAGAGAGAGAGAGAGAGAGAGAGAGAGAGAGAGAGAGAGAGAGAGAGAGAGAGAGAGACAGAGAGACAGAGAGACAGAGACAGAGAGACAGAGAGAGAGAGAGACAGAGAGAGACAATGACAATGACAAATTCTTTTATTTCGAGGATAATGAATAAGCACACATGTGCTTTTTTACATCCAGTCCCCGCCCGTTAGGGATACATCTTAATAATAAAAACCCAATACTTATACAGTCTCACAATAAAAACAAGGGGAAATAACCCTTTTCAAAACAGCCCCCCCCCAACAACCCCCCCCCCCCCCAAAGCAAGAAAATAAAAGAAAACCATAAAAATACCCCACCCCCACCCCCAAAAAAACCTTAACCAAAACAAACAAACAAACAAAAGAGAAGGAAAAACCAAACCAACAAAGATGATAAAAAAGAGAAAAACAGACAAACAACAACAACAAGAACAACAACAACAACAGAGCCAAGAAAAATAACACAACCAAACTTAATAAGTCATAAAGATAAACATCTACACATTGTCAAATGGTACACATACTTGTTACACATAATTATAAATCAATTAATTAACAAACAAGATAATTTCAAATAACAATGAAATATTTCACTCAAACTCCCATTCAATTAGTGAAAAATCAAGAAATCGAAAAATCAAATGAATAAACAAAAGAGAGAGAGAGAGAGAAGTATCAACTTAATGGGTGATCCACAAACTTCAGAGAAAAATGTCTGCTCAGCGTGGCAGAAACTTCCAGGGTCAGACAGTTTCTACCTGTAGCCGTCATGTGAAGCAGAGGTGTGAAATCAAGGATCAGATGACGGCATGAAGTGT
>CM054144.1:3894899-3899899 GCA_028751875.1 Rapana venosa | reverse complement strand
CAACAAACATACAAAAAAAACATGAAGTCTGCCCTTGTTTTTTATTTCTTTAAATATGAAAACGTATGAAAAGGGTGCTGCTGCTGCCCCCTATGATGATGTTGATTTCGCTGCTGCTGCTGCCCCTGATGATGTGATGAGTGATGATGATATGCAGGTTGCTGTTGCTGCTGATCAAACAACAAAACACCACACACAAAAAACACTACCTACACAAAAACACCACACACAACAACCCAAAAACCAAAAAACCCACACAAAACACACACACAAACCCCCGCACCACGCACGCTGACATCCCCCGTTAAGGGGAAATTTTTCCCTTGGATTTAACATCAGTGGGCAGACTCCACCCCCCCCAAAAGTCCTTCGGATGAGACTATAAACCGGGCCCCCGTGTGCGAAGCAGCAGAGCACTTTCACACACTTAAATCCTTTTCCCCTTTTCGGAAGGTAGGCCATGTGTGCGTGGGGGGGGAAAAGATGACAGGGGAATTGACAAATCCGCAAACAACGGGGGCTTTTGGGTAAAAAAAAAAATAAGTGCTTATTTCATTATCCCCGAATAAAAGAATTAAAAAAAAACCCCCCAAACAAAAACAAACATAAAACACACACACCAACATTTCTCTGATCATTCTCCCTTTCAAAATTGAAGCTTTCTAACTTTTCCCCCCCCCCCCCCCCCCCCCCCCCCCCCCCCCCCCCCCCCCCCCCCCCCCCCCCCCCCCCTTCCCCCCCCCCCCCCCCCCCCACCCCCCCCCCCACCCCCTCCCCCCCCCCCCCCCCCCCCCCCCCCCCCCCCCCCCCCCCCCCCACCCCCCCCCCCCCCCCCCCCCCCCCCCACGTGCCCCCATCAAGATGGGAGTCAGATCAAGGCACCAGAGCCGCATCTGCCCAGACCATCTGACAGCAGCAGAGTCTCCTGGAACCCAGAGGCACCTAGAACTGCAGCTCTGTCTCTCCTCCATCAATGGCCCTTTGTCTGCTACCTACACTACCCCCACCGCGTTTTCTTCAACTTTTGGCGGAAACATTTTTTCATAGAGTACACTGACCTGTCAGGGTACTTTGAGGCAAGTGGTATGGTGATATGTTGAGATGAAAAGATGATTTGTGTGTGTGTGTGTGTGTGTGTGTGTGTGTGTGAAAACAAAACGCCTTTGTTCGAAACAGTTGTGTTTACCTAAGTATTCCTTACCATAAAAAAATGTCTGGTTTTTGGTAAACGTTTGTACAAAGATTGGTTCTGTTTTGATGTTTACATTTTTATTTTCTTTATTGTAGTAAAGTGTACGCAGTCATTTTTTTTCTCTATCCGTAGAAAAAAGATGAATGTTATTCATTAGAATTATATTCAGTGCATAAGGTAAAATGTTGTTGTTGCTGTTGTAACTGTTGTTGACAGTTCCTCAGCTTAACCGAGGTCCCGTATGCAAACGCACGCAGAACATCTTGCGCACACGTTAAAACCCTTTCCGTTTTTCGGAAGAGTAGGCCATTGTGTGCCGGTGAGAACGGATGACAAAATTTACAAAACTGCATACACACGAGGACTGGATGAAGAAAGCACATGAGTGCTTATTGCATAAGTCCTTCGGATGAGACTATAAACCGAGGCCCCGTGTTCGAACGCATGCAGAACATCTTGCGCACACGTTAAATCCTGTTCCGCTTTTCGTAAGAGTAGGCCATTGTGTGCCGGTGGGAACAGATGACAGAATTTATAAAACCGCATACACACGGGGGCTGGATGTAAAAAAAAGCACATGAGTGCTTATTCCATTATCCTCGATATAAAAGAATAGAATAAAAGAATCCTCGAAAGGAAAGAATACACAAACAAAAGCACACTGGGGTTTCCCCACAATATGCACCGCTTTCACTCAGTATTACATGTCAAAACATAACAACATTAACGTTGATGCAGCCCCTTGCCACGTCACCCGCCTCCCTCTCTGGCACAGCTGTTTAACCTGGGTGAACATGGGATGGTGTGATTCATTTGGGGGAAAGCTGATGCCCTCATAGCTGTCGTAAAGCGCTTTGATTTGTTGCTTTACAAGATTCAGCGCTATATAAATTCCATACATTATTATTCATTATTATTAAAATACTTTAAGGACATTTTGTATGTTTGCGTGTGTGAGTGCGCACAAGACTGTTTGCCTGTCTGCCTGCGTGTCTGTGTGTCTGCCTGCATGTCTGCGTGTCTGTGTGTCTGTGTGTCTGCGTGTCTGTGTGTCGCCGGGGGCCTGTCAGTATAAACAGCATCCCTACCTTCTGGATAAACATTGATACTAATCAGCCGAAATGTTGTTCCACAGGTGACTTTTTCTCAGAGTCAAATGGTCGGACAGAAGAACAAATAAAAGCAGTCTTGATGAACTCTCGGTGCACAGACAAATGTCGGCTATAAATATTGATCAGCGCAGACTGAGATACGTTGGTCATGCAAGCAATTCCTAGCACAGAATCTCCAGCAGGTGGGGATGCTGTTTATAGTGAGGGGTCACCGGCATCTTCACGGGGGTCACTGTGGGTAGAGGTCAGAAGTGGCGGGCATCTGGACTGTTCCCTCTTGGGGATAGGTCCAAAGCCTGGGGAAAACCAGGATCGACTCTGTCTGTCTGTCTGTCTGTCTACCTGTCAGTTTGTCTGTCCGCCCGTCTGCCGTCAGTCTGTAAGTTTGTCTGTCTGTCGATGTGTCTGTTTTTCCGTCTCTCTATCTCTGTCTCTCTGTTCCTATCTCTGTCTGCCTGTCTGCTTTGTCTGTCTGTGCATCTCTCTCTCTCTCCGTCTTCCTCTCTCTTCAATTCCCTCGTGTGTGTGTGTGTGTGTGTGTGTGTGTGTGTGGCGCGCGCGCGCGGTGTGTGAACGCACGTGCGTGCGAGCTTGCGGGTGTGTGTTGTGTGTGTGTGTGTGTGTGTTGTGTTGCGCGTGCGTGCATGCGTGTGTACGTGCGTGTGTGTGTTTGTGTGTGTGCGCATGTGCGTACTCGCGTGCAGTGCGTGCTTGCATGAGTGTGTGCGTGCTCGGACGTGCGTGCGTGTTTGCATGTGTGTGTGTGTGTGTGTGTGTGTGTGTGTGTGTGTGTTTAGTATTCTCCAAGGGATGTTAAACGCTAATGGCCAGTAAGAGGATCTCCAGCCTCTTTCCTCTGATTGTTGTGGCGAAAATCATGATCGTCATGTTCCAAGAACCCACACTAGCGCCCAGACCACCACCCAAGGTCTGGTGGATGAGTAATGAACAGGTGAGTGGGTGGGGCTGGGGGCCGCGGATGGGATGGGACAGGATGGGACAGGATGGGATGGGACGGGACAGGATGGGATGGGATGGGACGGGACAGGATGGGACAGGATGGGATGGGACAGGATGAGACAGGATAGGATGGGACATGATAATGATGATAATAATAATAAGAAATGGAATTTAGATGCGCTAGATCTGTAAAAAACAACGAGAAGCGCTGACCATTCACTCTACACATGCAGAACATGATATAGTTTAAAAGTTCAAATAGACAAACACACGCGCGGCACGTATGGGACAGGATAGGATGGGACAGATGGGAGGACAGGATGGGACGGGATGGGACGGGACGGACAGGATGGGAAGGACAGTATGGGACGGACAGGATCGGGACAGGGTGGGACGGGATGGGACAGGATGGGACGGGACAGATAGGACCGGACAGACAAAATGGACTGGACAGGATGGTAGGATAGATGGGGCAGAGGATGGCGCAGGATGGGATCGGCAGAAAAAATGGGACAGATGGATTGAAGGATGTAGGACAGGATAAGATGATGACAGTGGGATGGGAAGGAAGGATGGAACAGATGGTCAGTAGGAATGGGCAGGATGGGATGGGCAGGATGGTGATGGACAGATGATGGGACATGATGGGATGGGACAGATGGTGGAAATGACGGGACAGGATGGACGGGACAGGATGGGACGGAAGGATGGATGGGCAGGATGGGATGGGACAGGATGGGACGGACAGGGTGGGAAGGGACAGGATGGGAAGGGACAGGATGGGACGGGACAGGATGGGACGGGACAGGATGGGAAGGGACAGGACAGGATGGGTCGGGATAGGATGGGATGGGACAGGATGGGTCAGGATAGGATGGGACAGGATAGGATGGGACAGGGCAGAATGGGATGGGAAAGGATGGGTCAGGATAGGATGGGACAGGACAGGATGGGACGGGACAGGACAGGATGGGACAGGACAGGATGGGACAGGATGGGACGGGATGGGACAGGGTGGGACGGGGCCTAGCTACCTGTCTAACACAACACTGCACCAGGCTGATAAAACATGGAGACAGGCAACCCTGTAAAACGCGTCAATGGAATACCGAACAGCTAAAAAATTATCATAAAAATGATTTGATGCTGTAGGAAATAAACTATACATTCACGTCGTTGTTGGAAATAAACATACATTCACGTCACTGTTGGAAAAAAACCAACCCTATACATTCACGTGGCTGATGGAAATAAACTATAATACATTTACGTCGTTGTTGGAAATAAACTATACATTCACGTCACTGTTGGGAAAAAACCCTATTCATTCACGTGGCTGATGGAAATAAACTATAATACATTCACGTCGTTGTTGGAAATAAACTATACATTCACGTCACTGTTGGGAAAAAAATATACATTCACGTTGCTTTTAAAAATAAACTATGGTTGGCAGCACTGTTGGAAATGAATTATACATTCGCTGTTGGAAATAAACTGTATATTCACGTCGTTGTTGGAAATAAACTGTATATTCACGTCGCTGTTGGAAATAAACTGTATATTCACGTCGCTGTTGGAAATAAACTATATATTCACGTCACTGTTGGAAATAAACTGTATATTCACGTTGCTGTTGGAAATAAACTATATATTCACGTCGCTGTTGGAAATAAACTATATATTCACGTTGCTGTTGGAAATAAACTATATATTCACGTCGCTGTTGGAAATAA
>CM054144.1:3879899-3882399 GCA_028751875.1 Rapana venosa | reverse complement strand
TTCTGGTCAACTCCTTGAGGAGTCGTTGGGGCACTGCATGCACTGAAGTTTTTTTCAGGTAACAGTGTATCATGGGCAAAGTAGAGTCTGGAGGAGCCCATCCCTCTCCAGGTAGCAGGATGCATGCATGTCTGGTTCATGTCGTGACGTTCATTGCCTTCAAACTTGCTGGTCTCTCCTCTCTCTCTCCTCTCTGCTCTTCGTCCTTCTCTCTCCTCTCTCTCTCTCTTCTCTCTCTGTCTCTGCCTCTCTCCTCTCTCTCTACTGTGGACATTGGGTGAGGAGTTAAAGGGAGTGCATGGTGCTCTGCTAGCTAGTGGTTGCCGCACACGGGGCATCGTTTATGGCTTCATTCAAACGATTTCCAGTTCCAAATACTTTATTGTCTTCTTCCTCTTCGTCCTCGTCGAACGCTCAGACAGAAACTACTGCTGTCTGTCAAATGAGCGAAAATGCGTTGTGCTGCCGTTAAGCCCCTAACAAATGAGGCCCAGCGCATCCGACTTCAGCGTGGGAGAGAATTGTTATTTCATAAGTCTTTCTGGAAGAAAAGGCAGGAGAATGGACCAAGAAGGCAGAACACAGACAGGGTGGAGATGACAAGAAGAAAAGGAGCAAGGCAGAAATAATGAGAGGGATAGAAAAGAGGGAACTCGTAGCACAGAATTTATATCTCACAACAGAGAAAGAAATAAAGGTTTTCGTGGTATCACGAAAGAAATGATAGCGATGTTAAAACGGTCACACACACACATATCAAATCTCACCGTCGGTAATCCTCGGAGTTGTAGCCGAGGAACGAAAAATTAAGTATTTATGTCAACTCCAGGGAAAATGGATGTCATTCCCTTGAACGAACACTTCAGTGGAGAACTGAAGCCGCTGCCTTCAGTCACTGTCAGATCACACACATAATCCTCTCTAACCACTAGGCTTCTCTGCGGTGCAGTACAGTATAGTAGAGTACAGTGCAGTGTAATACAGTGCAGTACAGTATAGTAGAGTACAGTGCAGTGTAATACAGTGCAGTACAGTGCAGTGCAATGTAATACAGTGTAATACAGTGCAGTACAGTGCAGTGCAATGTAATACAGTGTAATACAGTGCAGTGTAATACAGTGCAGTACAGTACAGTGCAGTGCAGTGTAATACAGTGTAATACAGTGCAGTGTAATACAGTGCAGTACAGCATAGTACAGTGCAGTGCAGTGTAATACAGTGCAGTACAGTGCAGTGCAGTGTAATACAGTGTAATACAGTGCAGTACAGTGCAGTGCAGTGTAATACAGTATAATACAGTACAGTTTAATACAGTACAGTACAGTGCAGTGCAGTGTAATACAGTAATACAGTGCAGTACAGTGCAGTGCAGTGTAATACAGTGTAATACAGTGCAGTGCAGTGTAATACAGTGTAATACAGTGCAGTGTAATACAGTGTAATACAGTGCAGTGTAATACAGTGTAATACAGTGCAGTGCAGTGTAATACAGTGTAATACAGTGTAATACAGTGCAGTGTAATACACTGCGTAAAGTACAGTACAGTGCAGTGCAGTACAGTACAGTGTAATACAGTGCAGTAAAGTACAGCACAGTGCAGTGCAGTACAGTGTAATACAGTGCAGTACAGTGCAGTACAGCACAGTACAGTGCAGTGCAGCACAGTACAGTGTAATACAGTGCGGTACAGTGCAGTGCAGTACAGTGTAATACAGTGCAGTACAGTGCAGTGCAGTGTAGTACAGTGTAATACAGTGCAGTGTAATACAGTGCAGTACAGTGCAGTGCAGTGCAGTACAGTCTAATACAGTGCAGTACAGCGCAGTGCAGTGTAATAGTGTAATACAGTGCAGTATAGTACAGTGCAGTGTAATACAGTGTAGTACAGTGCAGTGTAGTGTAACACAGTGCAGTACAGTACAGTGCAGTACAGTACAGTGCAATTGTCCCAGTCATTTGTTCAGGTCTATGGATGTTCCGTTTCGCCGCTGGTACTATCAATACATTTACATACACTTTCCTTATGAGGTAGTCTGAGTGGATCCTCGATAGCGCATGGTTACCAGTGCTTACATGGCGGGCTTTCAGTCTGCCCCTCAACTGTGTGACTCTCACCGCTTTTGTATTGTGGTAGGGTCTTGTCCCTCCCTGTCTTTTCTTCCTTCCATCTTTTATTATGATTAATTGAGCACGCTTTGTTTTACTTCGATTTATCAATTTTTTTTGGGTTTTATGTGATGTAATTTAAAATGTTTTAATTACAGTCTTAGGATTAAATAACAAGACAACAATCTGTATGGGTCAGTTTTAACGAATAGATAATGTTACTCTATGCTTCACTACATTACACTTCACTACACTACACTATACTACACTACTCTGCACTGCACCACACCACACTACACTACACTACACTATACTACTCTGCACTACATTGCAC
Source organism: Rapana venosa (assembly GCA_028751875.1). Classification (NCBI taxonomy): domain Eukaryota; kingdom Metazoa; phylum Mollusca; class Gastropoda; order Neogastropoda; family Muricidae; genus Rapana; species Rapana venosa. Next base: position 3,879,958 of record CM054144.1, on the reverse strand, counting down.
TACACTACACTTTAATACACTACATAAAGATTCATTCACAAAATAAAGATTCATTCATT
>CM054144.1:3862399-3874899 GCA_028751875.1 Rapana venosa | reverse complement strand
CTGATCTGCTTGGTGTCTATATCTGTGTTCTTGCTGCTAGTTACTGATCTGCTTGGTGTCTATATCTGTGTTCTTGCTGCTAGTTACTGATCTGCTTGGTGTCTAAGATGCCCATTCTCTTTTTTTACATAGTTATAAAACTCGAACATTTAGAAAAGAAAACCATGGTATCCGAAACTTAAAAAACCAGGAAGGAGGAAAAATATCGAACTTGTAAAGCCCCCCCCCCCCCCCCCCCCTTCCCCGCCTACGTTAAGTCGAAGACACGCACGCACACACCACCACCACTCACACCACCATAACCATCACCACCACTACCACATCACCACCACTACCACCATCACCACAACTACCACCATCACCACCACTACCATCATCACCACAACTACCACCATCACCACCACTACCACCATCACCACCACTACCATCATCACCACCACAACAGCACTCTGTGTTGCACATGACATGGTAGATGAAGCAGTGTAGTTATCCTCCCTGACTTGCTGCACATCTTGCATTGAGGTTGTCTTGTTCACTTCCACCAACAGGCCAAATATTTTACATGTTTATTTCCCGTCTTTCCTTCAGGGATGTGCAGGGTTCTTCACTACCATCAAGAAACAAAGTCACAACTGAACAACTTCATTTCCGTGCACCATTTAACCACATAGATAATTTTTTAACAAAAAAAATGTTTACATATTTCAAATCTTCCTTGAACAGGTTTTTACATGTTGGTATTAATCATGTTAACTACATTGAGCAGAATGTTGCTTCCTTGTTGAAGAAAAGAGGTTTTTAAAAAAAAAAGTGTTTGGATTTGGGTAAAATTTCTTAAGAGTTTTATTCAAGAATGGACAAATTAAAAGGTAAGGAAAATCATCACCAACATCACCACTGTCACCGATTGTGCAATATCTTTCTTTTCTTTGAATTCCTTCTAAACGGAGGGCATTAACAGATAGATTGCTATGGGCTGTGCAGAACTGAGCAAATCAAACAGAAATACTGGATGGCAATAAAAGTAAATATTTTTCAACACAAAATTTTGCTTTAAGCATTCTGTAATTTGTATACACGTCTTCTGTGTTTACTAACGAGTACCAGTTATGAATGAATGGGTCAAACACATAAGCATTAGTTGACTGTAGTTTTAAACCAGTTGTAACTGAAATCCGTTATTTTGTTGATTCAGCCAGAACCCACTCAAACCTAGCTCATCTAATGTATTCTTAACGCTGTTAAAATAATGTGAACAATGTTATAATCTGTGTATAACATACAGTTTATACAATAATCTGAATATAATCTGTGTGTGGAAGGAAGTTTACGCAATGATCTGAATAATTATAATCTTTGTGTGATATAAAGTTGCGCAATAATCGGAACACAACGTTTGTGGGATATGCAGTTTACGTAATAATCTGAAGAAAATCTTTATTTGATACACAGTTTATGTAATCATCTATCAACTAAACGTAGGGGGAGCGGAAGCGGAGGTGGGTTCAATACCCCAGAGAGAGAGAGAGAGAGAGAGAGAGAGAGAGAGAGAGTGTCAGAGACAGACAGCAGACAGACAGACACAGAACATACAGATAGATAGAATAGACAGACAGACAGACAACAGACAGATAGATAGATAGATAGATAGATAGAGATAGAGAGAGAGAGAGAGAGAGAGAGAGAGAGAGAGAGAGAGAGAGAGAGAGAGAGAGAGAGAGAGAGAGAGATTGTTTACAGACACACACTGAAGACAGTCACGTACACTTGCATGGAGGAGGGTTTCTGGTCACAGCTGTCAACAAACTCACACACACACAGAGTGGACGAGGTAACTCCCCCCCCCCCCCCCCCCCCCCCACCGCAAGAAAACAACAAACAAACAAAACTGAACATGGACCTATCCTCCCTCCACTCACTCCCTCGACAGTATTAGTTAACATGCCTGCAATATGATATAATGTGGATGCTATGGTATCAAGTGTGAAAGGGTCAATGTTTATACTACGTTTTGGAGTATTTGGTCGTTTCCGAGAGTGAGTAACATGGATGGTTTCATCTGGGTATTTTGGAGCAGACGGTTGATTGTAGATGATAAACATGGTCATGCCTTGCTCAGCATAGAGATGTTTTGATTCGTGTAGTCAGTTAGGTTTGTATATAGAGTTCCAATATTTTATTCAGCGATAGAAACAGACAGACTTGAAGTATATGTGGCTAAATTCAGATGTGAGATTTCCTGCCTCTATCTCATCATTAAGCATTATTCTTACAGAAAACACAGTCATTGTCATCTTATGTATCCTTTATAACACAGTAGGAAAATGAATTTTCTGAAAAAACTATAGTAGTAGTGTAATCCATTCAGGCTTTTGTTGCTTGTGGCATACAACCTGAAATAATTTGTGATAGGTATTGTCATTTATTTTTTATTATAATGAATTCGAAGCATGTCATATACATCTGATGACAAAGTTTTGTTTTCCTTTAGATAACTGTGTGCTATTTGAACTTATATCATCATGTACATTCCTTCTCTTCAAAAGAGACTACAGCCTGAATTAAATTAACTTTCCAAACTCTGTGTGTGTGTGTGTGTGTGTGTGACCGTCTCTGCCTGTTTGTCTGTTCAAGAAAAACAAGGTGTCGATATTACAGAGACACTTTGTCAAGGCAAACAATGGGGAAGGTGGCAGGTGAATACAGCACACAGGGACAAAGGGCCCACAGTACACAAGCCCACATATGTTCTCGTTCACACACACATTCACACACACACACACACACACACACACACATACACACACACACACACAACGACACCTTCTTTACTTCCATTTTTCTTTCTTCCCCACCCTCCCGCATGCTTCGTTAGGGGTCTATCTATAGTTAATTGTCCATTACCGGTCTCCCACAATGGCCAGTGTGTCTGTGTGGTGTGTGTGAGGAGGGAGGCTGTCTCTGTTCTCTGACACAACGCCATTTGTGCCATTGTGCTGTGCTGGTCAGGAGGGGGTGTCATCGGATGACGGCGCGTGCCCCCACGCACGACCCACACCAGCTTCAGACAGACCTGCTCAGGTGTGGATGTCGTGTAAACAAGTGCACAGGCATAAGCTGCAGTAGCTATGAATGCATGGGAGCTTGCTTGTTTGCCCGAATCTCTGATAAAAAAAAAAAAAAGCAAATGAACTGCTTATTCAATGGACCACATGGAAATAAAAAATTGACTTGAATAAAATTTGACTTGACATGCTTGTGCCCTTAGAGTTGTTTGGTTTCATCTTTATCCATAACTTTTTCTGTTATTATAGGATACTTAGGTTATACTGATGATCAACTATTGAAAGATAATGGAGGATTCATTTCGTTTCATGTTGTTTATAGCTCTACTGTCACGAAGCCTGTATAAGAGCTGTCACCTTATGTCAACGTCAGCACCTCCAGTAACATTCATCTCAAGTTCAACATAAACACCACCAATCTCTTCAAATATCCAACACCGACAATCTGAAGAAACAAATCATGACATGCTTTAATCAATTCTTCCCTTAGGGCCAATGAAAACCAGACCAGGCTGAGGATGCCAGCTCTTCTGCTTAGATTACCATCCCCAAGTTACAACAAGGGCGTAAAAAAAGACAATGAACTCTTCCATACACAAAAGCAATACCGAAGAAAAATGCCATATAAGCAAACCCCACTGCAGAATGGACATCCTGTTCCAACATGGATGTTTAAAGTATCACTGCCTGGTCATCAGAGCACAGTGTTGCAGGCAAAGTGTCAGACAACTGCTTTAACCACTCGGCTACTCCGCTTCCTAGATCATCCCTACACTGCGCTACAACAACAACAAGAACAACAACACCAGCAACAGCAGCACTATCAACAGCAACAACAACAAGAACAACAACACCAGCAACAACAGCACTATCAACAGCAACAACAACAAGAACAACAACACCAGCAACAACAGCACTATCAACAGCAACAACAACAACTGCAAGACGTCGGCAGAACAGATCTGTGACGTGACCTTTCATGCCCACCATTGCGCTGGTCAGACCTTGAGTGCATACTGCTTGGTTTTGTTGTTGACCGCTGCGTGCTTACGTACACTAAAGAGACTTGAGTGTTTTCTGTACACTTACCTTCAAGAGCAACAACATCAACAGCAACATCAACAGAAACAGCAACAGCAACAGTATAAAAAAATCCAACAAAACAACAGCAGCGCAGGATCCCTTTCTATGTTAGCCTGTCTCTCCCCTTGTTGTTGTTGTTGTTGTTGTTGTTGTTGTTCTTCTTCTTCTTCTTCTTCTTCTTCTTCTTGTTCTTCTTGTTCTTCTTGTTCTTCTTGTTCTTGTTCTTGTTCTGTTCTTCTTTTCTTCTTCTTGTTCTTCTTCTTGTTCTTCTTCTTCTTCTTCTTCTTCTTCTTCTTCTTCTTCTTCTTCTTCTTCTTCTTCTTCTTCTTCTTCTTCTTCTTCTTCTTCTTCTTCTTCTTCTTCTTTCTCTGCACTCTGTACTCCTATGCCCTCCCCCATCTTATTATCTGTCACTCCTTTACTCCAGTTTTTTCCACTAATAATTAAAACTTTATTCACCCCATAAAAAACCCAAAGATGGCACATCTCGATTCTTATCACAGTTTGTGCATGTGTTTTTCCCTCTGGACAGAACAGAATATTGAACATAAAATGACTTAACCTTATTTTAAATAACCATAGCAGGTAAACCCACGAATAAGACACAATAATAGATATTCTCTTCTCTTGAAATCAGCCAGAAGAGCACTTGACATGTTTAATTACTGATTCACTCTGGTCTGCTTGGTCCCACTTCAGCAGCGAAAGTAGAAACACTCTCCATCAGACCATGATATAAAACTCCCCAACTATGAAAAAGTTAGCTGTCTAATCCTCGTTTATTTCTGCTGGCTTCAGCTGATAGACAGTCCTGTGTGGTTCTTGACACAGAAGGGGCTTACAGTTTATTACATAATGTTGCGTTTATGTGGATTGTTGATGTTTGCGTGCGTGCGTGTTGTTATTGCAAGGGGTTGGGAGGGGTAGTGGGTGGGAAGGGGGTTGGAAGAGATGGGGGTATTTTCTATGGGAATGTGTGTGTCTGAGAGAGAGAGAGAGAGAGAGAGAGAGAGAGAGAGAGAGAGAGAGAGAGACAGACAGACAGACAGACAGACAGACAGACAGACAGACCTGAGACAGACAAAAAGAGGGTGTATGTATCTATATGTTTGGTTCTGTATCTGTTTATCTCTTCCTCTCTCTGAGGGATGAACAAAAATGTATGTCAAGACCTAGCTAGCTGTAACCTTCCGGCAGCAATCTCTCACTCTCTCTCTCTCTGTTCTAAGAACTAGTCTGTAGCAGAAGATAGAAATGGCTAAAATTGCAAACATGTTAACAATGCACGCAACGCATGTATTCTGTATTTTTTTTCCAAAAAGAGCAAAACAGAAAAAAAATCCTTGCTAGGTCAAAATCTGGTGCTTCCTTGTCCATTGATGCCTGGGAAACAGGGATAGTATTAGCTGTTGGGAACTTTCCAGATGAACAGACACATCCGTTTTTCCCCGGTGTATCTATAAATTAGCCTGGCAGTATTTTGTTTTCAATGTTTATTTTTCTTTGCCTGTGAGTTATTTGAAACTGCCTTTCTCTTCACCTTCACCTTCACCTACCACATAGTCCCATGGACCGTGATGGAACCAATAAAAATTTTGCAACCAGCTTCCTCCACTCCCTGTGGTCTTCTGCTTTCCAAAGCAGTTCGTTCTAATCAAGGCGAATCCGCTCTCTGATGTTGTCTTCCCATTGTTTTATCTGTCTGCCTCTTCCTCTCTCTCCTTGTACTATTCCCCGGGGAGAGCAGCCCGAATTTCACGCAGAGAAATCTGCCGTGACTTAAAGTGGTATGAAATGAAATGAAATAAAATGAAATTCCCTGTAGGACAGTCTTGGCCAGTCCACATGTTCGTGTGATGTGCCCGTACCACTTTAGTTTGCTTTTTTTTTCACTGGTCAGGAGCTCTTCATTAATTTTGGTCCACGGCATTTTAAAATCTGGTTTTCACTTCCTCATTAGTGATGTGGTCTCTGTATGAGATACCAAGGAGCATGCGAAAGCTTCTCATCTCCATTGCCTGTATCCTTCTTTCAATGGGGACTGGATGTAAAAAAGCACATGAGTGCTTATTCCATTATCCTCGATATAAAATAATAAATAAATAAATAAATAAATAAATAAATAAATGTCTGCTGTTATGTTCCACGTTTCACATGCGTGCAAAACTAAGAACATGATCAGGGAACACGACAGCCTGATCTTGAAGCTGATGGCGATGTTCTTGTCATTCCAGAGGACTTTCAGTGTGGTCATTGCAGCTGTGGTCTGGGTTATCCTGGAGAGAAGTTCAGGTGTATCTTGGACCTTCTTTAAAAACAAAAATCAAGAAAACCTCCTGTCCTTCAGCAGGTGGGATGCCAGTGCACAGACTGCAAATCACAAGACAAAATTAAGTATTCCAAATCTGACAAGTAAACCTTTTATGTTTGCTTTCTCAACTGATTTTTTATATCTATGTAATAATTATGATCTTATTGCAATTGTTTTAGGTCACGCCGTCATGTGTGTTTATAGAAAAACGATATATTAAGCAGTTTAAAACTAATTTCAAGTTACTTATGGACCAGAACTGTACAGTTGAACGTCTTTATCCAGTTAGGGAAATGGAATCCATTTAAGGACACCACATGGTCACATCCCCCAAAAATTCACTCAACACATATGTGGATGGCAATGCAAACCATTGCGCTGGTAAGGCCTTAGGTGCCTGCTGTTTATTCTTATGTGGCTGTGGTCCACCACATGCTGTCATGAAGTAAAGGATTTTTATGTTTTAATGTGCAGAACATAGCAACAGCAAATAACAACTAGAAGAAGAAGATGGAAAATGAAGTTTGAAGAAGAAGGAGTAAGGGGAGGGAAGAAGAAGAATGCAAAGAAGAAGAATGCATAGAAGAAGAAGAATATGAAGAAGAATGCAAAGAAGATGAATACGAAGAAGAAGAATGCGAAAAAGAATGCATAGAAGAAGAATAATAATAAGAAGAAAGCAAAGAACAAGAACAAGAAGAATGCAAAGATGCAAATAAGAAGAAGAATGCATAGAAGGAGGAGGAGGCAGAGAAGAAAAAGAAGAAGAAAAAGACGAAGAATGCAAGAAAAAAAAAAGGAATTTTACCTTGTCCTAAAAATGACTGAAATAGCATGACGACTTAAAATAATGATAGGCAGTAAACTCAAGAGCTAGCTACAGCAATAGAAATTTACATCACTTGAAATCAGCAAGAAGAGCACTTGACATGTTGAATGATTCCCTCCCCTTGGCTTGGTCCCTCTTCAGCAGCGAAAGCCGAAACACTCTTCAGCAGACGACAGTATAACAACCCCCCACTATTATAAAGTAATCTGTCTAATTCTCGTTTGTTTCTGCTGGCTTTTGCCGATAGACATCTCTAGACGGCTCTTCATATAGAAGGGCTTACAGTTTATTACATAATGTTGCGTTTATGTGGATGGTTTATGTTTGCCTACGTGCGTGTTGTCACTGCAAGGGGTTTGGAGAAGGGGGAGGATTGGGGGTTGGGGGAGAAAGGGGTATTTTCTATCGGAATGTTCCTATGGAGAAATACTGCGCTTGTGTGTGTGTGTGTGTGTGTGTGTGTGTGTGTGTGTGTTTGTGTGTTTGTGTGTGTGTGTGTGTGTGTGTGTGTGTGTGAAGTCAGTCAAATTTATATTTCCAGATGGTACATTGAATAAGCAGTGCATTTGCTTTTTTCATCAAGCCATCTATCTAGGAACAAAAAGCAACTTGATCAATAATATCTAACTACATTATTACACAACACATAACAATAAAATACATTAAATAAAAAAAAAGCACGCAGTGTGTGCGTGCGTGTCTGTGTGTGTAGTGTGTGTGTGTGTGTGGTGTGTGTGTAGTGTGTGTAGTGCACGCGCGCACATGTGTGTGTGTGTGTGTGTGTGTGTGTGTGTGTGTGTGTTCTGCTATTCCTTTCGTCCTCTTTCCTCTTGTCGTCTTCCATTGTTCATTCTTCTGTTACTTCACTTATGTCAGCATTGTTTACATTTGCTGTCGGTTTTTGTCGTTGTTTTTATTTCTATGATTTAAAAAAAAGAGGCAACTGCCCCCCCCCCCTCCCCCCCCCCCCCCCCCCGTCTCTCTCTCCTCTGTCAAAAGCACACGAGTGCTTATCAATCATCCTCAAAACAAAAGAATTTTGATTTGATTTGTTGACTTGATATGATTTGATCTTTTTCTTTTCGAAAACTATATGAATAGCATTCTAACTTATTCTACTGCTCTCTGAAGGTAAAATGTTGTTCTGTTCTGTTGGTTTTCTCTCTCTCCTCTCTCTCTCTCTCTCTCTCTCTCTCTCTCTCTCTCTCTCTCTCTCTCTCTCTCTCTCTCTCTCTCTCTCTCTCTTCTCTCTCTCTCTCTCTCTGTGTGTGTGTGTGTGTGTGTGTGTGTGTGTGTGTGTGTGTGTGTGTGTGTGTGTGTGCTGATGCTCTACTGCTTGTTTGTTAGGGTGTTGTGTGGTTGTTGTGGTTTTGTTTTTGTTTTTTGTTTTTGTTTTTTTGTTTTTGTTTGTTTGTTTGTTTGTTTGTTTGTTTGTTTGTTGTTGTTTTTTTGGGGGGATGTTGTTGTTTTTTCATGCTTCAACTAATGCTCATTGTTTGATGCCGTGCAAATGTGTGGCTATGATACTTTGATGATTATGACGTAAGGCTATTATAAAAATTTAATGTGAGATGTAAAATTTGAGGAGATGTGTGTGTGTGTGTGTGCGTGTCTGTGCATATGTACACGCAATGTGTGTGTGTGTGTGTGTGTGTGCGCGCGCGCGCGCGCGTACGTACGTTGTGTGTGAGTAAGTGTGTGTGTGAGTGTGCTTGCGCGCGTGCGTGTGTGTGAGGGTGTTTGCCCGCGCGCGCGTGTGTGTGTATGTATGAGTGTGTGGGTGTGGGTGTGTGGTGTGTGTGTATGTCTGTGTGTGTATCTGTGTGTGTGCGTGTATGTGAGTGTTGATTTTTGGGGGGAGGGTTGTCTGTTTAGTGGAGTGGGTGTGTCAGGGAGGGGAGTTTGTCAGTGTTTAATTGGTCTTGTTTATTCAATCGATGGTTAATTTTTGTGGTCTTTCATTGATTTCTTGATTTACCAATAATTGAATGGAAAATTGTGTGATTCATTTCATTGCTTTTTGACACTATTTTATTTGTTGATTCATTGGTTTATTCATGTTTGTTTCACTTTTTGCCCATGAGGGCCTGGTGTAAAGAAGCCTCTGGCTTATCCAATTACCCTCATTAAAATATTCGAGTTCGAGTTCTCTCTCTCTCTCTCTCTCTCTTCTCTCTCTCTCTCTCTCTCTCTCTCTCTCTCTCTCTCTCTCTCTCTCTCTCTCTCTCTCTCTCTCTCTCCTCTTTCTCTCTCTGTTTGTTTCATATCATACACATGTGTTTGTCTGTTTGTTAGTCTGTCTTTATAAGTTCATTTATTGATTCATTTGTTAATTCTTCTATTTACGCATTTATTTTTTTTAGTCCTTCATTCATTTATCTATGTCTATGTCTGACTTGTTGCCATCAGTATTTCTCAGTGTACGTGCCTGTCTACCTCTCTGCCCATCTATGTGTGTTTCTCTCTCTGTCTCTCCCCTCTATGTCTGTCTGTCTGTCTGTCTGTCTGTCTGTCTCTCTGTGTCTCTGTCTCAGGAAAATGAAAAGAAAAGACAGACACACGACTAAAATCGTGCTAATGAAGAGGAGATAATGGATAAGTTGCCGGCCCTGGCCATATGGCCATCAGTCAATAAAATAATGTGCCAGTCACGAAACGGTTATGGCCCCTTCGCCATCGTCATCCTTCTAATTAATCAGCGTGGATTCCGCTTCGTTATGACACATTCACAGGCCAGTTACCAGCCTGGGTCCTCACGTGGCAGTACACATCCATTTTTAAGGCGACACAGTCAGCTACTCCTTTTTTTCTTTAATTGAAAACAGTTTTCTTGTTTCTCCTCCTCCTCCTCCTCCTCCTTCTTCTTCTTCTTCTCCATCTTTGTCTTTGTTTAGTTTTTGGTTTGTTTTCTTTTCGGGCAGATCTTGGGTTCTTGTTCTTGTCCTTTTTCTTCTTCTTCGAACGCTCAAACAGCAACTACTGTTGTTTATCAGTTGAGCGAAAATGCGTCACGCTGCCGTTAACCACCTGACAAGTCAGGCCCAGCGCATCCGACTTCACCGTGAGAGAGAATTGCTAGCTTTAAGTCTGTCATGAAGAACAGCGCCTAAGAATGGACCAAGAAGGCAGGAAATAGACAAGAAGGAGGTGACAAGAAAAAAAGGAGCAAGGTTGAAACAAAGAGAGGGATAGAAAAGAGGAAGTTCCTGGCACAGAATTTGCAGAAGGTGGAGATGCTGTTCCTACTGACAGGCCCCCGGCATCCCCTGCTGTTTCTAATGCGCCGTCCATCACCTGACCAGACCGAACTAGACCTGACTTCTCCCTAACTCCCTGAGGAATCATGAGCGAGTTGAGCATGGTGGAGTCCACCCCTCTCCGAGTCTCAGGATGCATGCTGGGTATATTTGTGTCATTCATACCCATGGCCTAATTGGACTACACTTCCACGTCAGGTGGGTTTTGTGAACGTCAGATGGGTTTTGTGAACGTCAGGTGGGTTTTGTGAACGTCAGGTGGGTTTTGTGAACGTCAGATGGGTTTTGTGAACGTTAGGTGGGTTTTGTGAACGTCAGATGGGTTTTGTGAACGTTAGGTGGGTTTTGTGAACGTCAGATGGGTTTGTTAATGTAAGGCTGGTTTGTGAAGGTCCAGTGTTTTTTGTGTGTGGTGAACATCAGGTGGGTTTATTTATTAAAGTCGGGTGGGTTTGCTAACGTCAAGTGGGATTGTAAAGAGAAGTTGGGTTCGTGCGCGCGCGCGTGTGTGTGTATGCAAAAGATCTGGCGCTTTCATTTCCACACCAGAGCTCAGGTCTATAGTCTCGTTCAAAAGGCTTGCAAGATTTGCAGTTGGAACATGTTTTAACACCAGGAGGAAGATCTCCTCAACAGCATACTTTGAGGAAGACTCAAACCCGTGCCCTCATATCCCTGCATTGCCGTGTCTAACCTCGAGGCTGTTTCAGTCCCCTTTAGCCGTCTGTCATATCTGAACAACTTTAAATGTTGTCACTTTTTTCCGCGTTTGAATGGAAAAAAACCCCTTATGATAAGAATATATCACAAAAAGTGTTTGTTTGGTATTCAAAACATTTTTTCATACATCCCCCCCCCCCCCACACACACACACTCACCCCACACCACCACCACCCCACCACCACCACCACCAAATCTTATATCCTGTATGCTAACCAAAACCTCTGGGGTGGGGTGGGGGGGGGGAGGAGGAGGGGGGACTGTAGTTGCTTTGTTTCTAGACTCAGTGTACAAAACAACAACAGGTTTACCAGTACCAGAAATCCCAAGGACCATCACAGAGCCAGCCATGGACCTGACTGAACAAAGCACCCATGATTGAACAAAAGAACGGACAGAATCCACCCCCACACTACTTACTACTTCACCGAACTTAAGCCACCTTCGCCAAAGTAACTTACTAACCCACAAACCAGGAAAGTCAAACACGTACCGAAGCATGCACACTCTATCTAGACGATCCTCCCGCTTAAGACTCCACTCCCCCCTCCCCTCTTCCCATACACACACCCACCCACCCTGCCCCCTCTTTCATAAGCCACCCCTAGTTCCTCCCCCCCCCCCCTCTCTCTCTCTCTGTCCTCTGGGTTCAAACCTCTGGGTTTTCTTCTCTCCATTCCAGTGTTCACAAAGTGGGGTTATGACAAACGAGGATAGAATTGGGGTCGTGTGATGGTAGGGAAAGTCACTGTGTACATGTATAGGCTGGCACAGGACACTGTGAACAACAGAATAAAGTTATTTGAGAAACAGTGAGCATTCCTGTTTATTCATTTATCTCTTCATGTAAGCGCTTTGATTTGTTTTTGCAAGATATAGCGCTATATAAATTCCATTTATTATTATCATTAAAATAAAAAGTTAATAAAAGAAAACATGGTTATTCTGGTTGCATTCTGGTGTGGTGTGGTGTGGTGTGGTGTGTGTGTGTGTGTGTGTGTGTGTGTGTGTGGTGTGTGTGTGATTGTGGTGTGTGTGTGTGTGTGTGTGTGTGTGTGTGTGTGTGTGTGTGTTTCATCATCATTTGGGATTTGTGCTCAACATAAGTGAACTATTTTTTTCATCACTGTTTAAGACATTGAAGGTCTTAAAATGTATGCTTTATAAATCATACAGCACAAGTTGTTTGTTCTCTGTCTCATGTGTCCATTATTTCACATTAGCACATGATAGCA
>CM054144.1:3847399-3849899 GCA_028751875.1 Rapana venosa | reverse complement strand
TGCGATGTATTCCTGGATACTTTACATCGTTGTGATGTATGCCTGGACACTTTACATCATTGAGATGTATGCCTGGACACTTTACATCATTGTGATGTATGCCTGGACACTTTACATCATTGTGATGTATGCCTGGACACTTTACATCGTTGTGATGTATGCCTGGAATCTTTACATCATTGTGATGTATGCCTGGACACTTTACATCATTGTGATGTATGCCTGGACACTTTACATTGTTGTGATGTATGTCTGGACACATTTCATCATTGTGATGTGTGCCTGGACACATTTCATCATTGTGATGTGTGTCTGGACACTTTACAGTATTGTGAAGGAGGCTTTCACACTTAACAGTATTGCGAAGGAGTCCTTAGCACTTTACATCATTGTGATATAGGCCTGGGCACTTTACTAATAACCAAAACGCTTACAGCTTGGGCCAAGGATTGGCTGGTGTATTTTGGTGTAGGATACCATCTGCACTTTCAGGGGAATAAGTTAAAAACGAAGTCTAAGTCATGGGGAAAACGTCAGCCCAAATTGTCCCTTCAGCTGGAATGGACCTACATCTTCACAGATGACTGTCAGATCGCCAGTGGCCCGTTCTAACCACTCGGCTTCTTAAATAATTATGATGCTGTTCTCCACACTGGACATGTCAGGCGCCTCATGGTTGACTGCCCGTCTGCAGATCCAAACAATTTTACTGTCTTATAGAATTATTGTGACAATCAAGTTTACCCGTGAGATGACTGTCTTGACCCGAAAGGGATTTTGAAAATATACACTCTTACCTTTGTGGACCAGCATTATGTAGCACACCGCATTGAACCCAGTTCTAAAACCAGAATACCCACAACGGGCCTCGTCTGTGATCACGATTCTATTGACCGTGACCTTTGAGGTATTTATGCAAATCAGGAGCGAGAACGAGGCTCGGCTGACCCGGCATCTGTCGTGAATGGTCATGTCAACGGAAGCTCTCATTCATACCACGGAGCGGCTGAATTCATGAATACAAATCGAAAGTAAAGCGCTGACTAGGATCTTCCTGTCCTTTGTCTGGCAGCCCTGCCGACAGCTTGTGGCTGTATTGGCGCTAGGACATAACTCAGCGTTGGACACGCTGAAAGAGTGGATACGCAACGCAGAATCTCAGCAAATCAGTTTAAGAAATAGCTTTAGTGCCAGTCTGAAACAGTTAATTTTTCTTCCTTACCCTATAATAAGCAAAACCGAATGAAAAAGACATATAGTAATATCTAGTATTCGTGAAATCTTCTGTAAAGGTAAAACCGAACCCCAGAAAACGTACACTACACCCTCAAAAACGAATTGCTTATAATCTAGGGGAAAAAACAGTACTAGTAGTCAGTACCAAGTGAGGAAACATGGAAATGAACCAGAAAAAATACAAAGCAGGTGGAAACACACCGGTGGATTTAAAAATTTTATTTAATACTTTTATATCGAGGATAATGGAATAAGCACTGATGTGCTTTTTTACATTCAGTCCCCGTCTGTATGCGGTTTTGTAAATTTGTCACCTGTTCCCACCGGCACACAATGGCCTACTCTTACGAAAAGCGGAACAGGATTTAACGTGTGCGCAAGATGTTCTGCGTGCGTTCGCACACGGGACCTCGGTTTATAGTCTCATCCGAAGGATCGGTGGTCTAGAGCTAACGCACCTGCCTGGAAAGCCAAAAGTCCGGGTTCGATTCCCGTTTGTGCCCGAAACTTTCCCCCACCCACTAGACCGTGAGTGATGGTCCGGGTCCTGTTCATCGATAAACCGACGTCCCGTGTGCAAAACGCATTTATCGCACGTAAAAGAACCCACAGCAACAAGAGAGTTGTCCGTGGGCAAATTCCACAGAAAAAAGCCACTCTGATAGGGTAAGGACAACTATTCATGCAGACAGAAAAGGAAAAAACAAAAGGATGGCGCTGCTCTTGTGGCGACGGTCTCTCCCCGGGGAAAGCAGCCCGAATTGCACCCAGAGAAATGTGCCGTGACCTGGTGGTCGGTATACAATACCTTCTGTCCGAGAGTTTTCAAAAGGCGAAGACACAAATAATGCCAAAAGATGACCTCTAATGTCTTCATGAAGGAAGGTTTAATCAGTCAATTCTCAGTCAATCAGTCAGTCAGTTAATCGGTCAATTAATCAGTTAATCAGTCCCCTAACCAAGGTGGTCTGGGGGGAGGGGGGGCGAAGAACGCGTTGGTGGACAGTGTCCTCCAGGCTGGTCTGTCTGTCTGTCTGTCTGTCTGTCTTCAGCCTGTGGCAGCAGCACCACACAGCCATCCCTGTCAAGGCCGGTGGTCCAGCCTTCTTCACCTCTCTGCCATCAGAAATAGCATAATCCGCACCAAGTCATTAAGCCAGCATCATCGATAAATTAATGCCCTGTTTCCTATGCGTAGTTTCGTTGTTAGTTTCACTTGAGTATTTTCGTTCGCATTTTCTAATTTCCTTTCAGATACCCCCCC
>CM054144.1:3832399-3842399 GCA_028751875.1 Rapana venosa | reverse complement strand
GTAAATGCTGTGGAGCGGTGGTCTAGAGGTAACGCCCCTGTCTAGAAAGCCAAAAGTCCGGGTCGGAAAGTGTGCGGTGGTTCGACCCCCGTTTGGGTGCCAGTCTTTCGGATGAGACGATAAACCGAACTCCTGTGTGTTGCACACGATTTAGTGCAAGTAAAAGAACCAACGCCACAAGGGAGTTGTCCCTGGCAAAATTGTGTAGAAAAAGAAGGCCACTCTGATAGGGAAATAAATACAGTTCAAGATAGGGGGAAAAAGGGTGGCGCTGCTCTTGTGGCGACGCACTCTCCCTGGCTGGGGAGAGTAGCCTGAGTTTCACGAGAGAAATCTGCGTGACTTAAAAGTGATATAAACTAAAAAATAAGAAATACATAAAAGACTCTGTTTTGAAAGCATTCCAGTAGGAAAAGATGTTGCTGCCTTTGATTGCGTTGGGTTGTGCTGTTGTTCATCGTTGCAAATTCATCTGGAATAAAATTAATGTATATATAGATTTGCAGGAAAGGGATTTCTAGTCTTAGACAGCTCTGTTTTGCTGACGTGTACCTGAGAAGAGAGAGAGAGAGAGAGAGAGAGAGAGAGAGAGAGAGAGAGAGAGAGAGAGAGAGAGAGAGAGAGAGTTGTGTGTGTGTGTGTGTGTGTGTGTGTGTGTGTGTTTGGCGTGCACACCCACGTCCTTGCATCTACTCCCCTGCATGTACGTGTCTGTGTGCGTACATGTGCACGATTCCTTGAGTGAACGTGCGTTCATTCGACCATGTATGAGTATGCAGCACACAGAGAATCTGTATCCTTGATTATTTAATGTGTGTGTTTGAATCCACAACATTCTCCTTCACTGACTGACGCTGCTCATCCCCGGTTGTGTTCGAAACTTTCCCCCCCCCATCCTCTAGACCATGAGTGGTGGTCTGAGTGCTAGTCTTTCGGGTTGAGACGATAAACCGAGGTCCTGTGTGCAACACGCATTTAGCGCTCGTAAACTAACCCACGGCAACAGGAGAGTTGTCGCTGGAAAAAAAATATGTGGAAAAACCCCCACTCTGATGGGAAATAAGTATACATGCACACAGGAAAAAAAAAACACCCCAAAATATGGGTAGCGCTGCTCTTGTGGCAATAGACGCGCTCTCCTCGGGGAGAGCAGCCCGAATTTCACGCAGAGAAATCTGTCGTGGTTTCTTCCTCTTCGTCGTCGAACGCTCAAACAGCAACTATTGTTGTGCGTTATCTGAGCAAAAATGCGTTGCGCTGCCGTTAAGCGCCTGACAAGTCAGGCCCAGCGCGTCCGACTTAGGCACAAGAGAGAATTGTTATCTTTTAAGTCTCTCTGAAAGAGAAAGGCAGGAGAAGGGCAGAAAACAGACAAGAAGGAAGTGACAGGGAGAAAAGGAACATGGCAGAAACAAAGAAAGTGATAGAAAAGAGGACATTTCTAGCACAGAAATTCCAGAAGGTGGGGATGCTGCTTATACGGACAGGCCCCCGGCATTCCCACGGGGGAGAGATGCCGTGACTTTAAGCGGTATAAGTACACAATGACATGACAAGACAGCGTGATAAGACAGCGTGATAAGACAGCGTGATAAGACAGCGTGATAAGACAGCGTGATAAGACAGCGTGATAAGACAGCGTGATAAGACAGCATGACAAGACAGCGTGATAAGACAGCGTGATAAGACAGCATGACAAGACTGCATGATAAGACAGCGTGATAAGACAGCGTGATAAGACAGCATGACAAGACAGCGTGATAAGACAGCATGACAAGACAGCATGACAAGACAGCGTGACAAGACAGCGTAACAAGACAGCGTAACAAGACAGCGTGATAAGACAGCGTGATAAGACAGCGTGATAAGACAGCGTGATAAGACAGCGTGATAAGACAGCGTGATAAGACAGCGTGATAAGACAGCGTGATAAGAGCGTGATAAGACAGCGTGATAAAACAGCGTGACAAAACAGCATGACAAAACTGCATGACAAAACTGCATGACAAAACAGCATGATAAGACAGCGTGATAAGACAGAGTGATAAGACAGCGTGATAAGACAGCATGATGACATAGCGTGATACTGATACAAAGCAAGGAAAACAGCTGGAAGAAAAGAAGAGACGGGTGCCTTGCATGCTTGAAGGAGAATGAGCTGTTTAAACTGAAAAACAACAACCCGAGAACAGCTGGAGCACCAGGAAACACACACGCTCGCACGCACGCACACATACACACGCTTTCTCTGTCTGCCTGTCTCACGAACGTTAGCGCGCGCGTACACACACACACACACACACACACACACACACACACACACCACACACACACACACACACACACACACACACACACACACACACACACACACACACACACACACACACACACACACACACACACACACAACATACCACACACACACACACCAGATAGACACAACACACACACACCACGGACCACACCACACACCCCACACACACACACACACACACACACACACACACACATTCTCTCTCTTTCTCTCGCTCTTCTTTTACGAACACTTCCACACACATACACACACATACACAAACACAATACACACATACATACACACACAGACACACACACACACAACCAAGACACACACACAGACACACACACACACGACACACACACAGACACACACACAGACACACACACACACACACACACACACACACACACACACACACACACACACACACACACACACACAACAGAGCAGCTGCTTTATTGCAATTCACAGCTGAGTCATCCTAAGTTTAGTCTGGGAGGCCACAGCTATAACCACTGGCACACTGCCTGCTAGAGAGAGAGGGAGAGAGAGACTGACAGAGACAGAGATAGAGAGAGAGAGAGAGAGAGAGAGAGAGAGACAGAGAGAGACAGAGACACAGAGACAGAGAGAGACAGAGACAGAGAGAGACAGAGACAGAGAGAGACAGAGAGAGACAGAGAGAGAGACAGAGAGAGACAGAGACAAAGAGACAGAGAGAGAGACAAAGACACAGAGACAGAGAGACAGACAGACAGGCATATTAAATTTTTTAAATTCTTTTATATCGAGGATAATGGAATAAACACTTATGTGCTCTTTTACATCCAGTCCCCGTGCGTATGCAGGGACATAGAGAGAAACAGAGAGAGAGAGAGAGAGAGAGAGAGAGAGAGAGAGAGAGAGAGAGAGAGAGAGAGAGAGAGACAAAGAGACAGAAATAGAGACAAGGGGAGAGAGAGAGAGTGAGAGAGACAGAGAGAGAGACAGAAATAAGAGATAAGGGGAGACAGAGAGAGACAGAGAGAGTGGGAGAGACAGACCGAAACAGAGAGACAGAGACAGAGAGATACAGACAAGGGAACATAGAGAGAGAGAGAGAGAGAGAGAGAGAGAGAGAGAGAGAGAGAGAGAGAGAGAGAGAGAGAGAGAGAGAGAGAGAGAGAGAGTAGGAATGCACTTCATGCACTTGATGTCCTCTGCTGATGTATGTTTTATGAGCCCATATATTACATTATATTATATTATATTATATCCATCCACACATGCTTGCTCACACCGCTAATAATACAACAAGCCACCATGATAACACGCCACTGCAATAATACACGCCACTGCAATAATACACGCCACTGCAATAATACACACCACTGCAATAATACTCACCACTGCAATAATACTCACCACTGCAATAATACACACCACTGCAATAATACTCATCACTGCAATAATACTCACCACTGCAATAATATACACCACTGCAATAATACTCATCACTGCAATAATACTCACCACTGCAATAACACCCACACATGCCACTGCAATAACACTCACCACAGCAATAATACTCACCACTGCAATAATACTCACCACTGCAATAATACTCACCACTGCAATAATACTCACCCCTGCAATAATACTCACCCCTGCAATAATACTCACCATTGCAATAATACCCACCGCTGCAATAATACTCACCGCTGCAATAATACACACCACTGCAATATTACACACCACTGCAATAATACTCACCACTGCAATAATACTCACCACTGCAATAATACTCACACATACCACTGCAATAATACTCACCACTGCAATAATACTCACCACTGCAATATTACTCACCACTGCAATAATACTCACCGTTGCACACAGCTGGGCACAAGAACACGTAGTGTGAACAGCCAGTTGGCTGTTAAAAATCAGCCAAAGCAGCAGGGGGGAAAAGCTCACACCAGTTGCTTTGTTGTTAAAGAAGGAGAATATAGAGAGAAAAGAGAAAATAAAATCCATCACAAGAGGAAAAATGTCCACATCAGTTGCTTTGTTGTGTAAGAAGAAAAAGTAAAGCTTATCACCTGAACAACATCTCTGAAGGAGTTGCTTTATTGAGATAAAAGAAAAACGAAGTTGACACATGGAAAAAAGTGCCCCAATCAGTTGCTTTATTGTAACGTTAGAAGAAATAAAGATAAATCTTTAAGAAGAACAGCCTACACCAGTTACTTTGGTGTAACAGGGAAAAAGATATATCACCAAGAGAAAAAAACCCACACCAGTCGCTTTATTGTCACGGAAAAAACCGAAACCTATTTCACGAGAAAAAAGTCTACAGTAGCTGTTTTATTGCAACAGAAGAAGAAAAAAGCTAAATCACCAAAAAAATCCACCCATGGTGACACCAGCTTTTTTTGTTTATTGTAACAGAAGAAAAACAAACACCTACCTATATCACCAGGAAAAAATGCACACAGAACTGTCTTTTGTAACAGAAGAGAAAAAGTAATTCACCAGGGAAAAAATGCACATGTTAGCTGTTCTACTATAGCAGAATAAGAGAGAAAAGCTACATCATTATGAAATAATGCACACAGCAGCTGTGTTATTGTAGCAAAAGAGAAAACGCTAAATCCCCAAAACATAATGCATACAGTAACTCTTATATTGTAACAGAACAGAAAAGCTATGTCACCATGAACTAATGCACACAGCAGCTGTGTTATGTGTAACAGAACTAGAGTGAAAAGCAATATCACCATGAAATACTGCTCACAGCAGCTGTGTTATTGTAGCAAAAGAGAAAAGGCTTAATCCCCAAAACATAATGCATGCAGTAACTCTTATATTGTAACAGAACAAAAAAGCAATATTACCAGGAAATACTGCACACAGCAGCTGTGTTATGTGTAACAGAACTAGAGAGAAAAGCAATATCACCATGAAATACAGCACACAGCAGCTGTGTTATTGTAACAAAAGAGAAAAGGCTAAATCACCAAAACATAATGCATACAGTAACTTTTATATTGTAACAGAACAGAAAAGCTATGTCACCATGAACTAATGCACACAAAAGCTGGGATGTTGTAAAGTCACCAGAAAATAATGCATGCAGCAGCTGTGTTATTTTTGTAACAGAACTACAGAGAAAAGCTAAATCACCATGGAACACTCCACACAGCAGCTGTGTTAGTAGCAGAAGAAGAGAAAAGCTGTAGCACAAAGAAAACATGCACACAGCAGCTGCTTCATTGTAACAGAAGAAAAAGTCTAAATCACCATGAAATAATGCATACAGCAGCTGTGTTAGTGTAACAGATGAAGGGAAAAAAATAATCATGAAATAATGCATACAACAGGTGTGTTAGTGTAACAGATGAAGGGAAAAAATAAATCACCAGGAAATAATGCACACAGCAGCTGTGTTAGTGTAACAGATGAAGGGAAAAATAAATCACCAGGAAATAATGCACACAGCAGCTGTGTTAGTGTAACAGATGAAGGGAAAAATAAATCACCAGGAAATAATGCACACAGCAGCTGTGTTAGTGTAATAGATGAAGGGAAAAATAAATCCCCAGGAAATAATGCACACAGCAGGTGTGTTATAGTGTAACAGATGAAGGGAAAAATAAATCACCAGGAAATAATGCACACAGCAGCTGTGTTAGTGTAACAGATGAAGGGAAAAAATAAATCACCAGGAAATAATGCATACAGCAGCTGTGTTAGTATAACAGATAAAAATAAAAAATAAATCACCATGAAATAATGCACACGGCAGCTGTGTTCGTTTCGTAACAGAACTAAAGAGAAAGGCTAGATCACCATGAACTAATGCACACAGCAGCTGTGTTATTATAATTCGCAGCGGAGTCAGCTGTGGTTATTCTGAGAGTTGGCGACTCCCATCATTGGCAAACTCTCAACACTTTTAAATGTTTATATCATGTTAGCAATAACATTCAGCATTGTTATAATGTATTCGACATGTACAATGGACAGGGTATGATTTGCTGAATATCACAGTAACCAGAAAAGCCTAGAATTTCAATATCTAGAATCTTTTTATGCACTTGTGGAATATAATTCCAAAAAATGATCCTCCATCACTGAGAGAGAGAGAGAGAGAGAGAGAGAGAGAGGAGAGAGAGAGTAGAGAGAGAGAGAGAGAGAGATGAGAGAGAGAGAGAGAGAGATTGATTAGGAAAATTTCTGTGCATGTTGAAGATTTGTTTTTAAATCTTTCATTTTAGATTTGTTGTTTGTTTTATTTTTACTGAGAGTGACAAACTCCATGGTCTATTTTTCACTCCTGTGATAATTGAATTAAACAGATTACTATGAATTTTGTGCTCTTTTTTCTGCTTGTTTGTGTTTAAACGTTTTGTCTGTCACTCTCAACCGTAGGTTTCTCTGCTTGGCATTACCAAGTGTTCGTATTCGTAATATGATGATTACATGCATGTCTGTCCTGCATTCTACACATATGCGCGCACACACAACCTTTTCAACTGGAATAAAGATCTCTCTTCCTCTCTCTCTCTTTCTCTCCCCCCCCCCCTCTCTCTCTCTCTTAGTCATTAGTCCTATTAGTCTCTAAAACCGAGGTCCCGTGTGCGAACGCATGGAGAACATCTTGCGCGCACGTTAAATCCTGTTCTGCTGTTTGTAAGAGTAGGCCATTGTTTGTCGGTGGGAACAGATGACAAATTTACAAAATCGCATACAGACGGGGACCAGATGTAAAAAAGCACATAAGTGCTCATTCCATTATCCTCGATATAAAAGAAAAAAATAAATAAAATAAAATAAAATAAAATAAATAAATTAATTAAATCTCTCTCTCTCTCTCTCTCTCTCTCTCTCTCTCTCTCTCTCTCTCTCTCTCTCTCTCTCTCTCTCTCTCTCTCTCTCTCTCTCTCTCTCTCCATTCTCTCGGCTACATTCATGCATGTGTCTGTCAATGTAGCCACCTCACCTCACCTGTCCAGTATCTATCGGTTTGAATGCCGTTATTACTTTTTGATTTATGCAATTCCTGATCGTACGTAGATCTGGCTAAAAGTTTATTCATATTTCTTTTCTTATTTTTTCCCTGTTCATTTGCTTCTAAACTCTTTCAAGTTTTGAAATGAGCCTTTTGAGTTTTCTAGGGCAAGTTTTATTTTGATCATTTTTAGATATATTTTTGGGGGACTCTTTTGCTAAGCTTTTTGTATGGTTTTCTTGCAGATCTTTCGGATTTTTAAAAATTTAGTTTTGTCTTCTTTTTTGTTGCTGTTGTTGCTTTTTTGTTTTGTCTACTTGTAATTGAACCCCTTGCCGTACTACTTTTTAGTTTCTCTCTCTCTTTTTCCTTCTTTTCTTCTGTTTGATGTTATGGTTTTTGTTTGTTTGTTTATCTGCAATTCTTTTTCTCCCTTCCTTTTTGTTGTTGTTATTTTATCTTTTTGTCTGTCTTGCCCTCTTTCGTTTTTATTTATATTTTTTGTCTGTCTTGCTCTCATTCATTCATTTATTCATTCATTCATTCATTCATTTCTTTGTTTGTATGTTTCTTTCTTTCTTTCTTTATTTGAATATTTCAATTTCTCTCTCTTTTTTTTCTATGTTCCATCTTTTTTGTTCTTTCTTTACACACACACACACAAACACACACACACATGCTACCACCAAAATCACCACCACCACCACCACTACCACCACCACCACCACCACCACCAAAACCACCACCACTACCGCACTGCTGATACTTCTAGTTTTCTTTTTTATAGTATATTGCTTCCACTGCTGCCGCTGCTGCTACTAATACCACAGCTACTACTGCTCACACCACCACCACCACCACCACCACCACCACCACCACCATAGCACTGCTGATACTTCTAGTTTTCTTTCCACAGCTACTACTGCTCACACCACCATCACCACCATCACCACCATCATCACCACCACTGGCGACACTGCTTGTCTAGACAGTTTGGAAATCATTGGCCAAGTCAAAGAGGACCACAGCCAAGGTGTTGATGAACTGGTTAATTAAGTGAACAGGATTTCTGTCCTCTCTGTGCTTTTCCTATGGAGTCCAGGCCTATCTCTCTCTCACTTGGCGGAGTTTGCCAGGATTTCAAAAGTGATAATATTGTCTCCCCTGCTGCACAGGTTTCAGAGGTGTAATTGTCTCCCCTGTTGCACTGATTTCAGTGGTGATATTGTCTCCCCTGTTGCACTGATTTCAGAGGTGATAGTTATTGTCTCCCCTGTTGCACTGATTTCAGAGGTGATAATTATTGTCTCCTCTGTTGCACTGATTTAAGATGTGTTAATTATTGTCTCCACTATTACACTGATTTTAGAGGTGATATTAATTATTATCTCCCCTGTTGCACTCATCTCAGAGGTGATATTAATTATTGTCTCCCTTGCTGCACGGAGTTCAGAGGTGATACTAATTGTCTCGCCTGCTGCAACGATTAATTTTCAGAGGTGATATTGTCTCCCCTGCTGTGAGGTCGCGTTAGGGAAGGTTATGGGATAATGGGCAGATAATCCAACAGCGTGACTGACAGGTAGTGGAGTGTCGCTGCCGGCTGAGTGTGTGTGTGTGTGTGTGTGTGTGTGTACACAGTGGCTGTAGGTGTAGGTGTAGGGTTGCGCCATGGCGCCTTCTCACCGGCCTAACGTTTGTGGTGTTGATGTGGGAGAGAGACATCTGGGGCTTCTTTATGGCTGCTGTGTTTCAACTTGTTCAACAAAGTCTGGTCTATGTCACGCTGTCTGTCTGTCTGTCTGTTTGTCTGTCTGCATGAATGGATGTGTGTCTGCCTGCCTGTTTGTCTAGCTGTCTGCCTGCGTATGTTTTTTGGTGTGAGTGAGGGCGGGTGGACGCATGCACGCACACGTATGTGTGTGTGTGTCTACACAAACATGCACACGCACGCACGTACACACACACGAACACACACACACCTTCGACCACACACACTCTTTAATCTATCTATCTATCTATCTATCTATCTATCTATCTATCTATCTATAAGAGAAAAAGGACTCTCTCTGCCCCCCCCCCCACCCCCTCCCCCCCCCCTTCCCCTTCCTTACAGAACTAACGGCAAAAAGACATGATTAACCTCAGTGAAGGACTTACAACGTTTTTCTTCGCATGGCGGAACCTTACGATTAGTCAGGTCCCTGTGAGATGTTCACAGTGGATTAGAGCGATTGCAGTCCCCCAAAATGTACCCTACCCCCTGCTGTGTGAGAATTCCCTGACAGAAACCTGAGAATAAATAGAAGACGGCTGAGATCGTCAAACATTGTGACAGAGGCTTAGAACTAGCACAGGGGGGGGGGGGGGGGGGGGGGGGGGGGGGGGGGGGGGGGGGGGGGGGGAGGGGGGGTTATGTACACAGTGCACTTTGGAGTGGTCTATGGTATTGGTCTTATAGTCCATTTTGTGTTTTTGTTATTGTCAGGTTTTTGTTTTTGTAGTTGTTGCTTGTTTGCTTCGTGTGTTTGTGTGATGGTTTAGGTAGGGTTTTTGGTTTTGTTTTGTTTTGCTTGCAAGAATCTTTGTGTCTTTTTGTTTGTATACAACAAAACTGAACAATATTGTTATAGTGCCCGTGTTTCAATACATAGCTTTGTTTTATGTATTGTGGGCGCACTTTCGGTATAAACACACAAGCATCC
>CM054144.1:3822399-3827399 GCA_028751875.1 Rapana venosa | reverse complement strand
CTTGACACACACACACATCCACATGTTTTCATCAGACTGACCTGTCCGACCAGTGACCTTGTCTCATGGAGACTTTGACCCTAGGTGAACTTGACCTATACTCCAGGTCACTACAGAGGCAATTATAATTATTCATCTGCGTGGCTGTTAACAAACGGGGAGTGAGGGGAGGGGGAGGGGGGAGGGGGCGAATTCATCTGTGTGGCCGATACTCCGGCAGCATGTCGGCGTCAGGTTTTGCTTTCAGAGCAAACCAGTGTGGAGTTTCCAGGTTTGCTCAGGAAAATCCATTTCGCTTTGGATTGGATGGGTCAGCGTCAGACGATCCTGTGCACCACTTTGAAGGGGCGGGAATGGGATCTGTTTGTTTCTGCAGCTTGCAAAACTGGGGGGTGGGGGTGGGGGTGGCTGGTGGGGGGGGGGGGTGGGGGGGGGGGGGGGTTAGTTGTTTTGTGTGTGTTGTTTCTTTCGTTCCTCGGTGAGATTTTGCATATGCAACCGTTCTTGCCCACCATGTAGATAGCCGTATTCCGACCTCGGGGTTGTATGCTGGGTATAATATGGGGGATCGTAAAAATCCCCACCCATAATTCACCAGACGCCACCGAGATTCGAACCTACGACTTCATGGACCCAAGGAATTAAAGTCAAACAGTCTTAACCACTCGGCTATAGCGTCCGTGGCAAAAATGGTTTGGGGAGGCAGTTGTAAGATGAAAGAAGTGAAGAGATCAAGGAAGGCAGTCTTTATAGGATGGGTTCATCTTCTGCTGTCTCTGTCTTTTGTCTGTCTGTCTGAATGTTTGTTTCTCTTCCTCAGTGTTTCTCTGTCTGTCTGTCTGTCTGTCAGCGTGTCAAAGTCAAAATCAAAATTTTATTTCCAGATAGTACATGGAATAAACAAAAATGGTTTGGGGAGGCGTGTGTGTGTGAGAGAGAGAGAGCTTTGTAATCTGCATTCACATCGTAATGATTTCGAACTCTATCAATGTTCCTGTTGTTTTCCTCAGCGTTATCTGCTGTCACAGCATCACTGTATGTTGTTTCCTTCTTTCTGTTGCAGTGGTTGGCTGTCAGCGAAGAGTGGAGGAGGTGGGGAGTTCTCCACAGCATCCATCCCTGCCTGCCTGTCTGTCTGTCTGTCTGTCTCACCATGGTCCTCAGAAGGCTCTGCTGTCTCCAAGAGAGGACAGGGATTCTGGAAACGTACTTCTTACAGAAAGACATTTAACATGACCCTATGCTTGTGAGCGTACTGGAACATTCTGGAACTGGCAACAGTGTTTTGGATAGTCTACGTTGGCGTGTTTATGCCAAAATACAAACCTGTGTGTAGAACTACATGGTTGTGATGTATGACCACATTTGTGTCAAGGTCCACTGTATTTTCCATGCTTGAGTGACATCTACAGATACTGGATAGAAGCGTTGTACAATTTCTTAATCATTTATCTGGTTGGCTACAAAATCTGTCTTTACAGAAGCATTTCAAGCACTCTACATGCGGAACCATTCAGGTGTCCTCCTTTCTGAAGTCTTTACCAGAGATTGAGAAGCCAGAAAACACCACGAAGCTAACTAAGGCCAACGATTAAGGCACCGCGACCAAGTCTGACATTATTGCATAATACCGTGCTGGGAGGGAACCCCCTAGTGTGTCTGTGTGTGTGTGTGTTTAGAACGGCGGGGCCAAAGTTAAAGCAAAGCCAAACAGACCCATTTCAGCGGCAAGGGCTGCGCACGGCAAGAAAGCAGAACATAATCCCCTGCCACCTTTCCGGCATACCGCTTTTCTTCTTTCTTCTTTTTGCTGCAAGGAGAGCGCCGCCAAAGGGCGGTAAGACACCCAACCCGGCCCCGCCGCATTGTGGCTGCGGGCTTTGGAGGCAGTGCAGGTAGGTAGGCAGGTAGGAAGGAGCTGGGAGCAGCGAGGACTGGCGAGAGGGGAGGAGGAGTCGTGGGAGGGGGGCTGGAGGAGCAAGAAGAAAAGCGTTACGGAGCAATTATCACACTTGGATTACCTGCCGTTCCAGGCCTTTGAACATGCCTGCTGCCCACATGGCAGTGGTGGCCGTGTGCTGGTGTGGTTCGCCTCCAGGATCGATCGTGGATGTAGAGCTGGAGCGACTGCGTGCAGCTTGGAATGTCAGTTGATGTGACGGTTGGTGGCTAGCTGCCCTGTTACTGCTCTGCTGCTGCTGCTGCTGCGCTGGGACGGAACTGATTAGAGAACTTGGAGGGATGATAATAGCCTCCCTTTGTCTCTCCCTCGTCTTCTTCCCCAGTGCCCTCCCTGCTCTTTGATTTCTGGAAAACAACGAAAAGTGGATTATGTGAACGTGTGGGGTTTTTGTTTTCTTTTTGACCTGTGAGCGGAGATATTGTTGTCTTGCTTTTTTTGTTTTTGTTTTGTGTGGAATGATTTTAAAAAGCAACAACTTCTGATCAATAAAGTTTTATGTGTGGTTACATGATGGTGTTATGTGGGAAAGATAAACTTGAAGCAGAATAAAGCTAAATAAGTAAGATTCATAATCTGTTAAATCTTTCTTCTGTTCATGTTAAGCAGGGTTAATCACCACTCTAAACTAAATTCCTTGATTTTTTAAAATATATTTTATTTCCTGTGAACCTAAATGAGTGGCTCACAAACACCACAAACCTGAGAGGTAGTTTCACACCCACCCGGCCCCTAGAACCAGGACAACCCCAAACTGGTAGGGACCATACCATCTCAGCCCTTCCCCAAAATGACGTGCCCGTTCAGTGCTATGCAAAGAGATGCCGCCGCCCTGAGGAAAGCCACCTCGGCGGCGGAGCAAGACAAAACCTCCAACGGGACCATCACAGGCGGAATCGGTACTACCGATACCGATTCAAGCACAGCCAATACTGGCGGGGGCGGCGTCAAAGTGACCTTTGCCCCGGATGTACCCATTCTGGACAAGAGCAAGCGTCCGGCTGGTCCGGCGACCTTCATCACGCTAGAAGAGGGCCCGGTGGTGAAGGCTGTGTCGGAGGATACAGGTTCGGAACCCAGCAACTATGGATCTGGGGAGGGTTCGCCCCGGTTACGGAAAACCAGCAATATTTCCACCACCTCCTCTCTAGGGTCCGAAGGGGACTTTTCTGAACTGACTCCGGACCGGAAAGTGGATCTGAACGGACTGATTGAAGGCGTGGGCACCCTGATCATTCCGGCGGTGAGTGTGTGTGTTGTGTTGTGTGGTGTGTGTGTGTTTGTGTGTGTGTGTTTGGTGTGTGTGTGTGTGTTTTGATTGTGTGTGTATGTGCGCGTGTGTGTGTGTTTGAGTATGTGTATATGTGTGTGTGTGTGTTGGGTGTGTGTGTGTGTGTGTGTGTGTGTGTTTGGGCATGTTTGGGTGTGTATATGTGCGTGTGTGTGTGTGTGTGTTTGTGTGTGTTTGGTTTTGTGTGTGTAAAGTGAATTTGAGCGTTGTATGTTGTGGAGTGAGAGAGAGAGAGACGGACAGCCAGAGAGACAGAGAGAGACAGAGAGAGGAGTATCTGTATGTCTGTGTAGAGATCCATGTATGTCTATTGGAATAAGCGTGTCTGTGCGTGTGTTAGCATGTGTGCTTGTATGTCTGTCTATCTGTCTGCTCAAGTGAGTGCATGCCTGTGTCTGTTGTATTTGGAGTTTAGTTAAACTTGAATGCTTGCGCTTACTCTTGTGTGTGTGTGTGTGTGTGTGTGTGTGTGTGTGTGTGTGTGTGTGTGTGTGTGTGTGTGTGTCTGTTTGTCTGTGTGTGTGTGTCTGTTTGTCTGTGTGTGTTGTGTGTTTGTGCGTGTGTTTTGTGTGTGAGAGAGAGAGAGCGAGAAAGAGAGAGGAATTTTATTTATGTGTCTTTGTATGTTTGTTTGCCTTTGTGTGTGTGCATGTGTGTATGTATGTGTGTGTGCGCGTGCACACACGTGCGTCTGCGTGTGTGATGAGGATGATGATTATAATGATGATGATGATGATGTGTTTGTGTATGTGTGTGTGTTTGTGTGCGCGCGCGCGTGCGCGTGTGTGTATTTATTGAATGTATGTATGTATGTGTGCATGTATGTAATGTATGTATGAATGTATGTATGTATGTATGTATGTATGTATATATGTATGCATGTATGTATGTATGTATGTATGTATGTATGTATGTATGTATGTGTGTATGACGAAATTTTATATACACGTGTCTTTGTATATTTTTTTCTTTGCCTTTTATCCATTCTTGTCATGCACGAGTGTTGAAATATGTAACAATGGACTTAGTCATATGAGCCTTGTACGGTTCGGAGGACTCTATATTACTGAAGGTCTATTCAGCTGACAAAGGCCTCCACACCCACATATATATATATATACATATATATCTAGTGATACTGGGGAAGAAGAACGCTGAAATGAAGGCGGTAGGATGGAGAAGGCAACCGGTACGGATGAAAAAATGTGAACTATGAACACATACAGCAGCACACAAAAGTACAGCACTCTGCAAGATTATCGAGGTGGTGCACTCATGCTCTCACTACCCCCCACCCCCAACACACACACACACAAACACACACTTACACACTCTCATGCATACATACACACACTCACACACACATTCACACATTCACACACACACACACACACACACATTCACACATACACTCAACACATTCTCACACACACACACATTCACACACACACACGCACACTCACACACACACACTCACACATTCACACACATTCACACACACATTCACACATTCACACACACACTCACACACACATTCGCACACATTCACACACATTCACACACACACTCTCATACATACACACACTCACACTCACACATTCACACACACACTCACACATTCACACACACACACACTCACACATTCACACACACTCACACACACATTCGCACACATTCATACACACACACAACACACACACCACACACACACACACACACACACACACAACACACACACACACACACACA
>CM054144.1:3812399-3814899 GCA_028751875.1 Rapana venosa | reverse complement strand
ATCCTTCCCTCTTTCCCTACATAACCACCCCCCTCCCCCCCTCCTCACTGTCCCCCTTCAGGGTGTGTGTGTGTGTGTGTGTGTGTGTGTGTGTGTGTGTGTGTGTGTGTGTGTGTGTGTGTTAGATCAGATCACGGGGACATTGTTTTAGTTAGGTGCCCTTGCTTTACTGCACGTGTCTCCAGTCCTGACAATCCTCTTAGAGGAGAGAGTGAGTGAGAGAGATGAGAGAGAGAGAGAGAGAGAGAGAGAGGAGGAGAGAGAGGAGAGAGAGAGAGAGGAGGAGAGAGAGAGAGAGAGAGAGAGATAGAGGGAGAGAGGGGAGGAGAGAGGGGGGAGAGGGAGGGAGAGAGAGGGAGAGGGAGAGAGACAATGACAATGACAATGACAAATTCTTTTATTTCGAGGATAATGAATAAGCACTCATGTGCTTTTTTACATCCAGTCCCCGCCCGTAGGGATACATCTTAATAATAACCCAGAGAGAGAGAGAGAGAGAAAGAGAGAGGTGGGGAGGAGGAGAGAGAGGGAGAGAGAGAGAGAGAGGGGGGAGAGGGAGGGAGAGGGAGAGATAGAGAGGGGGAGAGAAGAGAGAGAGAGAGGGAGGAGAGGAGAGAGAGAGAGAGAGAGAGAGAGAGAGAGAGGGAGAGATGAGAGAGAGAGAGGGGTGGGTGGGTGGGTGTGGGGGGTGGGGGGTGGAGGCTGACTGGAGTGGATGTGACCAGACTGTGTCTGGATTCTCTCCCCCCTTCTAAGGCCAGAAGGGAAGGGGGGTGGGGGTAGGGGTAGGGGTGTGGGGTAGTTGTGGTGATGGTAGGTTAGGAGGGAGGGGAAGGCCCCTCATGAATTATTGTGTTGTGATCAGAATTCCTCCTGTACTGCAGCTGATTGGTTTATTTCCAGCTGATTGACTTCAGGTATCAATGCGCGCGCACAGCAATTAGCAGTGCCAGAAGAATGGAACTCCATCCATAGAGAAGTAGACGGCTGAAGATTTTCTCCAGAGAAGAAACAGCCTTCTGTTCTATTAACTGTGAAAGCTTTTGATAATGCCTAATGCCGACCAAGTCCATTATTACCTCACCAGATGTCCGGTGCCTTTCACGGCTTATGGTCGGCAAATGTCAGTCAGCCTGTGAAAAAGGGAAACTATATATATATATACTATCTATCTATCTATCTGTCCCGTAGTCTGACGACCGTGGGGGCACCCTCAAAGACTCAACAACCAGTTCCCTCCATTCCTCTCTCTGTTCTGCCTTTCTCAGGGTTTTGTTGAGTTCTAGGCCTGTCCATTCGCTGATGTTATCCTCCCAGCTCTTCCTTGGTCTGCCTCTTCTTCTTCCTCCTTATATATACACACACACACACATAATTATGTATGGTGTTTCGCTCCTCGGCTAGAGCTGCAAGGTTCGCCAATAGTGAGATGTGACGTATGCAAACGTCTTCTCAGCATGAAGGAAGCTGCATTCCGACTTCGGGGAATGGTGCTTGGTACGTTTGTAGTTCTGTCACTCACCAACGCTGACATGAAACACGAGATTTTAACGTGCGTATTCTATATTCTGTATGTGTATACCTTCACCTCACCTATCCCGTAGTCCCGTGGACTGTGGGGGCACCAATGAAGATTTTGTCTCTATATAAACAATTAAGGCACTGGCAGGTCTGCATTTAAAGTTGACCGGGGAGATCTTCAAAAATCCCCACCCTTAATTCACCAGACGTCGCCGAGATTCGAACCCACGACTTCATGGACCCGTGGGATTGAAGCTGAACGATTTTAACCATTAGGCTGTAGTGTCCGTCATGGAAGTGTATTGTTCTACTGTTGCCTCTATTTGTTCAATGCATTGTTCTACTGTTGCCTCTATTTGTTCAATGCATTGTTCTACTGTTGCCTCTATTTGTTCAATGCAATGTGATGGAAACTTCGTGCATGCGTGGGAATAAACACTTTTTGCGGGGTTGAAAAAAATATTCTCCGCACATGTTATTTTTCCCCCTAATGACTGAATTCTATCATCTAAATCAAACACTGCATTCTATTTTTTTAAATGCAAAGTTCTGTGTTTTTTTAGTTTAAAGAAATATAGAAAATCGTTTTCTTTTGTGGTCAGTCTGTCAACAACATGGCGCTGCTTACATATCATTCACGTATCTAAACAATACAAGCGCTCACATTGACAACCATAACAGCAGCGGTAACAGCCGATGTGAAATGAACTCCGTTTTAACGACAATAGCTCCAGGATCCAAAACAACCACAAACATGATGACGTGCAGGCCGAAATCATGGCGGCCATTTCTGATGAAATATTATTGTTTGCAGAAAATAATCAAACGGATATTATTGGCTGGAATGATTAAATTATTCAAGGTCACACAGTTCTTGTGGCATTAAAGGATGGCATTTATAAAACCCACAGTGAAATTTTCAAACTGATATTTTTTTTTCTTTTCAAAAGCATTCAGATTTATTCCAGACATGCTCAGA
>CM054144.1:3774899-3802399 GCA_028751875.1 Rapana venosa | reverse complement strand
TTGCTGTGCATGTTGTTGTAATGATTCTTCTTCTATTGTTGCTGTGGATGTTGTTGTAATGCTTCTTCTGCTACTATTGTTGCTGTGGATGTTGTTGTAATGCTTCTTGTTCTACTGTTGCTGTGGATGTTGTTGTAATGCTTCTTCTTCTACTGTTATTGCTGTGGATGTTGTTGTAATGCTTCTTCTTCTACTGTTGCTGTGGATGTTGTTGTAATGCTTCTTCTGCTGTTGCTGTGGATGTTGTTGTAATACTGCTTCTTCTACTGTTGCTGTGGATATTGTTGTAATGTTTCTTCTTCTACTGTTGCTGTGGATGTTGTTGTAATGCTTCTTCTACTGTTGCTGTGGATGTTGTTGTAATGCTTCTTCTTCTACTGTTATTGCTGTGGATGTTGTTGTAATACTGCTTCTTCTACTGTTGCTGTGGATGTTGTTGTAATGCTTCTTCTTCTTCTACTGTTATTGCTGTGGATGTTGTTGTAATACTGCTTCTTCTACTGTTGCTGTGGATGTTGTTGTAATGCTTCTTCTTCTTCTACTGTTATTGCTGTGGATGTTGTTGTAATACTGCTTCTTCTACTGTTGCTGTGGATGTTGTTGTAATACTGCTTCTTCTACTGTTGCTGTGGATGTTGTTGTAATGCTTCTTCTTCTACTGTTGCTGTGGATGTTGTTGTAATATTGCTTCTTCTACTGTTGCTGTGGATGTTGTTGTAATACTGCTTCTTCTACTGTTGTTGTGGATGTTGTTGTAATACTGCTTCTTCTACTGTTGCTGTGGATGTTGTTGTAATACTGCTTCTTCTACTGTTGCTGTGGATGTTGTTGTAATACTGCTTCTTCTACTGTTGCTGTGGATGTTGTTGTAATGCTTCTTCTTCTTCTACTGTTATTGCTGTGGATGTTGTTGTAATACTGCTTCTTCTACTGTTGCTGTGGATGTTGTTGTAATACTGCTTCTTCTACTGTTGCTGTGGATGTTGTTGTAATGCTTCTTTTTCTACTGTTGCTGTGGATGTTGTTGTAATGCTTCTTCTTCTACTGTTGTTGCCGTGGATGTTGTTGTAATGCTTCTTCTTCTACTGTTGCTGTGGATGTTGTTGTAATGCTTCTTGTTCTACTGTTGCTGTGGATGTTGTTGTAATGCTTCTTCTGCTACTGTTGTTGCTGTGGATGTTGTTGTAATGCTTCTTCTGCTACTGTTATTGCTGTGCATGTTGTTGTAATGATTCTTCTTCTATTGTTGCTGTGGATGTTGTTGTAATGCTTCTTCTTCTACTGTTGTTGTGGATGTTGTTGTAATGCTTCTTCTTCTTCTACTGTTATTGCTGTGGATGTTGTTGTAATACTTCTTCTTCTACTGTTGTTGTGGATGTTGTTGTAATGCTTCTTCTTCTACTGTTGCTGTGGATGTTGTTGTAATACTTCTTCTTCTACTGTTATTGCTGCTCAGTCCTCTTCAGCTCCTCGCTACCATCTTGCAGCCTAGGAGGCGGGCCCTAGCAGGGCTGTGAAGAAAGTGGAACTGAAAACAGTGACCTGCATTATTCACTATAAAAACGTAAAGGTGTCCCATAACCTATGCGGTCGTTGTTGAGCGAGATGTTAGAGACCTCAGCTTCTCTGGGTGCCAGCATATTGAGGGCGGCGCCCATCTCCTCTCCCACCCTGCTTTACCTTCACTGACCCTAAAGAGGGCAGGTGCCCATTTACAGCTGAGTGAGCTGGGTGAACTGGGGGACTGTACTGAAGCCAAGGTGCTCAAACTGTCACCCATCCACTTGGTAACCACGCTCAACGATGCATAACCTTAGCTTGGGGGAAAGCGAGTGCTCTGACCACCGAGCTGTCCCTGCCCGCAGAGTCTACATGAGGTCAGCGTAATACAGCGGGGTCTGACAAGAAACCACACTGGTCACAAGGGCGTAAAACAGAAACAAAGGTATCATCAACAAATATGTGTGCATAAGCTCCGATCTCTGTTTATCATTACGATCTATACAGTACATGGTGACAGCAGTAGACATGGGGCCTCTATGTGTTAAGACGTTAGAACTACCAGTGTAGACACCAGAGGATACACAGAATTCTCTGAGATATGTCACAACTACCAGTGTAGACACCAGAGGATACACAGAGTTCTCTGAGATATGTCACAACTACCAGTGTAGACATCACAGCCACATACAGCTGTCTAGAAATTCTGATGCCATGTTGGTCATGCTCAGTGTTGGATTCTTGCTCTTTTTCACAAGAGAATCAATTGTGCACCCCCCCCCCCCCCCCCCCCATCTCCCAACACTAAACCGTATTTAGCCCACAAAGTATGGCGGTATGATGGTTAGCGGAACATGTGTGATACTCGTTAGCCCCTGTTAGGTGTTACTGGCCAAACAAATTGGCAATAGTTTTAACTCCCACCTCTGTACCCAACTCTATTCCACAGGGTATGATCAGCAAAAGGAGAGACAAGATCTTTCTAATGAGACATGCTTAGCATTTTTTTTAAACGCATGCAAGTAATTTGTCTGCTAGGAATATCCTCTTATAGCTCTTTCTTTGTTTCTGCCTAGTTGGCTTCTCTTCAAGTTACCTCCTGGCCTGTTCTCCAGAAAGACTTAACTATTCAGTCCCATGTTGAAAGTTGGATGTACAGAGCCAGACTTGTCAAGGACTTACAATGACAGAGCAACACATCTTCGTTTCTATGACAGACATAACCAGTCATTGTCGAAGCATTCAACGGAGCAGAAGAGGAACTTCCATTAAAAAAAAAGTCAGTCTTACACAATTCACCGGTGTGTCCCATGTTAGTAATGCACGACGTCTAATGGTTCCTCTTTCCACAAGGTGGGGGGGGGGGGGGGGGGGTAATTAAGACAATCCTCTCTCATATATAAGAATATAAGATAGCCACCAATGGGCAGTCACATATCTCAGACATGAAAGTAAAAGTGCCTAACTTTGAGAACTACAAGGGAGAAGTTTCAGGAAAAATACAGAGAGAGCAACCAAAAAAAATCCAGAGGGGATTATAAAAAGAAATCAGTGATAAATTAAAAGAAAAAAACAACCCCCCAAACCCAATACCAACCAAATGCTATATAAACGAAAACACATTCATGTATGCATCTGTAAAGAGGGGTAAAAGAGAGAATTATCAAGGACAAAATGCACTTTACTTGTATCATGTATATGTTTTTTGAAGATGTATTTGCATCACAACCTAAAGAAAAACAATAAGATAGCAGGAATTACATCCAGACAGCAGAAATATTTTAATAATATTTTTTCTACATACTGACAGACTGCCATGAACAAAGAAAGAAAGGCTGAGGCCAGGCAACATGTATTGACAAAACACATGCACAAGGTGAACAGATTTGCGGGGCTGTTCCTCCCTCCAGGCCTGTTTTGGAACCTGACCCCACACATAACATTCACCCCCTCCACCCCCCTCCCTGCCCAAGTTCATCTGATGTCTCTTCCTTGAGGTAAAAACCTCCGGGCATGGTTATTCTAGCTGCTTCACTACAGGTATCCCTTTACTTCTATTACTTTCGGTTCTCTCTGAGGTGTAGAGGGGCGGAGAAGACAGGGGGGGGGGGGGGGGGGGGGGGGGGGGGGGGGGGGGGGGGGGGGGGGGGGGGGGAGGGGGGGGGGGGGGGGCTGGGGAAGGGGGGTGGAGGGGGGAGTACTCTTGGTCTTCATTCTCTTTAGTAACATTGCCTAATTTGTCCTCGTGTGATTCATCCAGGGTACCACACCTCACTGTATACAATAGACAAGCAGTTTTCTTGAAGCTATAGTGGATCTGTGTTCGATACTGTGATTAGCAGGATCTGTGTTTGATACCCTGATTAGATGTATCTATGTTAGATACCCTGATGAACATTATCTGTGGTAGACACCCTGATTAGCATTACCTGTGTTAGATACCCTGATGAGCAGCATCTGTGTAAGATACCCTGATGAGCAGGATCCTGGGTAGATACCCTGATGAGCAGGATCCTGGGTAGATACCCTGATGAGCAGGATCCTGGGTAGATACCCTGATGAGCAGGATCCTGGGTAGATACCCTGATGAGCAGCATGTAGTACTTCATCCTCCACATTCTGCCTTTGCTTCAGTCACGCTACCACTGCTGCCAGCACACGTACAAGGGAGTCAAGTTCTTCATCTTCTTCATCCCATTTCCCTGGTCATTCCATCATCCTGTCATCTTTCTCTTACATCTTTTCATCACACTGTCGCATTTCTATCCTTATTAAACTGAAACATGGCTGTGTTGATGTTTCGTGTAATACTGTTAGATCACTTATTGAATTTTACCAAACAGACTATGGTAAATGATTAAAAGATGTACAAAGAACACTATATGCACAGCCTTTCAAGTTCTCCTGCAGTTTTGTCTTTAGAATCTTGAAATATTCATCAGAAATCTGAAAGAAAAACCCTTCACGCTAGCAACAACACAGTTATTTTTTTTAAAGCTTGGTTATGTAGGCCAAGGCTTTATTTTTCAGCTTGATGAGAAGGCCAAGAAGCAGTTTTGTTGTTGTTGGAGGTGGATCAATCACTGAAGTGCCATAGTGAAAGGACAGTGATACCAGCATCCTCATTGAAGAAATGGGGAGCAGCAGCAGCTAAAAGCTCTCCATTCTTGTTAGTACACACACACACACTCAAACACACACACACTCGCACGCACGCACGTATGCACGTACGCACGCACGCATGCAGGCACCACACACACAAATACACACACAAACACACACATTAGTGCGGCCCTTTAAAAAAAAAAAGATTAATAAAAAAAAAAAGCAAAAGCAAACAACCAATAGAAAATGTAAGCTCCAATGTAAGAGTATTCTTCACCAGAAAACAAAACACCCATTTGAAAAAATAAAATGAGAAATGCTTTATGTAATAACTCTGGCTAGATAACATCAAAGTTATCAAACTACATTTTCCAAAGAAATCTGAACTTTGCATTACAAAGAATCGAATGTAAGAACATTTTTTATCAGAAAACAAAACAAACTTTTGAAAAAAAATATTCATACACACTTTATGTAATCTCTCTGACTACATAACATGAAAAATGATCAAAGTACATTCTTCAAAGAAGTGTGAACTCTACATTATGCCCCCTCCTTTTCCAAGAAAAAAACAACAACCCCAAACAACACCCGTCCCCCATTCAAACCCCTTCATTCAAAGAAATCCATTTTAAGATTTCCCTAATGATGTGGCTGAAAGAGCGAGGTCAGGTCATCATATGCATTGTTTCCCCAAAGAAAGACTCTCATTCCAAGAACGGATTCGTCGTTTCATTCCGGCCTTCTAGCAGAAGAAGAGGAACGTGATCTGTCTGACCTGAATGTATCTGTAACTCCTGCTTTGTTGTTGGCTGTTGTTACCGCTAATTCAGCCTCCTCCTCCTCCTCCTCATTATCTAAGCCTCCTTTACTTCAGCCATGGAGGATGGAAAGGTCAGCTGGGTGGAGGGAATGATGGCCCAGCGTGGTTTTGAATGAATGACACGGAGTTATCTTTTGCATCAGCGAAAGATATGGTGTGGATTAAAACCAGAGCGAGAGCGAGAGCGAGAGAGAGAGAGAGAACAATGACAATGACAATGACAAATTCTTTGAGTTCGAGGATAATGAATAAGCACTCATGTGCCTTTTTACATCCAGTCCCCGCCCGTAGGGATACATCTTAATAATAACCCAACACTTATACACTCTCACAGTAGAAACAAGGGGAAATAACCCTTTTCAAAACAGCACCCCCCCCCCTCAAAAAAAAAAAAAAAAGAAACCCCTAACCCCCCCCCCCCCCCCCCCCATCCCCCAAAACCCCCAACCAAAACAAACAAACAAGGAGAAAGAAAAACCAAATCAACAAAAGAAGGAAAAGAAAAAAAAGAGAAGAACAAACAAGAACAACAACAAGAACAACAACATTACCAAGAAAAATAACAACAACCAAACTTAACAAGTCATAAAGATAAACATCCACACATTGTCAAATGGTACATATACTTGTTACATATAACAATAAGATATTGAAATAGGACATTCATTAAACCTTAAGTACAGCGGACAGGCCCAATAAAGTATTGAAAATGTAAAATATGAATCCTTCATCAGGATACACTATAACTATAAGCAAAACGATAAAAGGTGAGATATACAGAGACAGAGACAGAGAGACAGAAGAGTGTGTGTGTATTTCAGAGATAATATCCAATATATAATTCCCAAAACAGTACACGATCACCATCAAATTATGTCATGATAATGAAATAAACCCGATACCCATACATTCACATAAAAAAAAAGAAACAAAACAAAGGAAGAAATCTAAACCTATACAGTCATTGAGAGAGAGAATGTGTTTAAGTGTGTGTGTGTGTGTGTGTGTGTGTGTGTGTGTGCGCGCGCGCGTGTGTATGTATGTGTGTGTGTGTGTGTTTTAGGGATTATACTAATTATATAATACTCACATAGCACACGATCAACACCAACACTTTTTGATTATACTCATTCAAATTGAATGTTATGATGATAAAGTAAGTGCAATACCCATATAA
Source organism: Rapana venosa (assembly GCA_028751875.1). Classification (NCBI taxonomy): domain Eukaryota; kingdom Metazoa; phylum Mollusca; class Gastropoda; order Neogastropoda; family Muricidae; genus Rapana; species Rapana venosa. The sequence continues at coordinate 3,795,794 of CM054144.1, read as the reverse complement.
TCACACAATAAAGAAGGGAGAAAAACCCCAATAAGTCATAAAAAGAACATCTACACATTGTAAGTAAGAGAGACTTTTTTTTTACCAGTATAATGAATAAGTACTCATGTGCTTTTTTACATCCAGTCCCCGACCGTAGGGTCACATATTAATAATGAAACCAATACTCATACTTTCAAACAGTAGAAGCAAAGGGGGAAACACTTTTTTTTAAAAGAGAAAAAATCAAACACACACACACAAAACCCAGACAGACAAACAGACAAACAAACAAACAAACAAAACCCCAACAACAAAAACCCCACCCCCCAACAAACAAACAAACAAAACACAAGAAAAACAACAACAAACAAACAAAAGAGGAAAAAAGAAGAAAGAAAAACCCCACTCACACACACAAACCCAACACCGCCCCCCCCCCCCCCCCATACACACATACACTAAAAACAAAAAAACAAACAAAAAACCCCAAACAAATCAACTAGAGAGAAGGCCAAACTTATAGATCATAAAAATCGAACGCCTTCATATTGTAGAATAGTACACATAGTTGTTACACATAATACTAAGATATTGAAATATGACATTCACTGGAGCTCAAGTACAGTCAACAAGCCCAAAATAATATTGAAAATAGAAAGCATGAATGTGTCCTTCATTAGAATACACCACAACTATAGAAGGCGAGAGAGAGAGAGAGAGAGAGAGAGAGAGAGAGAGAGAGAGAGAGAGAGAGAGAGAGAGAGAGAGAGAGTGTGTGTGTTTCAGAGATGGGACTAAATTTATAATTCTCAAAACAGTACACGATCACCTTCAACACTTATTTTGATTACTCATACAAGTTATATGTCATGATAATCAAATAAACTCAATACCCATACTCTCACACAATAAAAACAAGGAAGAAAAGAAAGGGGGAAAGAAGAGAGAGAGAGAGAGAGAGAGAGAGAGAGAGAGAAGAGAGAGAGGAGAGAGAGAGAGAACAGACAGACAGACAGAGACAGACAGACAGAGACATACAGACGGAGATAGAGAGGCAGACAGACAGACACAGAGAGAAGGAGAGAGATTTAGAGAGAGAGAGGGAGAGAGAGATAAACAGACAGAGACAGACAGACAGACAGACGGAGATAGAGAGGCAGACAGACAGACACACAGAGAAAGAGAGAGAAGAGAGAGAGAGAGAGAGAGAGAGAGAGAGAGAGAGAGGGAGAGGAGAGAGGAGAGAGAGAGAGAGAGAGAGAGAGAGAGAGAGAGAGAGAAGAGAGAGAGAGAGAGAGAACAGTATACAGAAAACATACATGTCCACTAAGATCATGATAACCAGACTAGAAGGAATATAGCTATACACAGAGATAATTATAGAAGGAATAATAAAGCGACACAGAAGGAATACAGTGATATACACGACAATTATAAGAGGAATAATATAGAGACACACACATAGATAATTATAAAGGATGGGGGGGGGGGGGGGGGGCATGGAGACAACCCCATTGCTTAGTGGACAGAGAAAAATGGCCATGACCCAGCCCCCTGTCTCCAGTGACCAGAGGGAGACACACACGAATGTCCAGTGCTGGTCAGCGCGGTCAGTGTGGCCAGTGCCTCTGCTGCTGCCGGCCTTCTTCTTCTTCTTCTTCTTGTTCGTGTTTTTCTTCTTCTTGTTCGAAATTCGTAGCATAGAAAAAGTAAAGAATTGTGCACACATTTTAAATAACAAACCTTTTCTATAAAAGCAAAGTAAAGCTTTTGGATTTTGTTTTAAAGCATTGGTCATATTTTCTTACATTTACAGTTAAAATGTTTACCCTCCCAATCAGTTAAGAACTAGAAGAAAGTTTTCTTGCTTCTCGTTAAGGAAATAATGAGAATTAATGAAAATGACATTAGTTGTTCAATCACAGGCACGGGCAACAGAAGCAAACACAATTTTCGAAGTACCGTGTCCTTTTCTTTAGAATAAAACAAAAACAAACTAACAAAAAAACTATCAGTTTAAAATCAATTGCTTAGCGCTAAACATTGCAGCAGTTTTGTATGAGATTATTTAGCAAAAGAAATGAGATTCGTTTAATGAAGAGATTAGATCAACTAAAGTTCAGAAATGATACATATTCCTCTTGAAATAAATGACCACAGCGTAATTATAAGGAAAAAGAGAGCGTGTTTTCCAACAGTGTTTAACTGGCTGATACCAGGTCTGACCTGAGGCATTCTCACAGCCATGACATCACTCATTGGTTCACAGCGGTAAACAGCGCGCTTTCAATGTCCTCCATCTATCACTTGATACATGTTCTTATGTGTGATTCTGAACATTGTGTGATTCCGATGGTGTGATTCTGATCACTGTTTAAAAAACCTCTTTTGTTCTGGAATTACTTCTCAAATCTCTGTGTCCTTGTTTGCATGCTCTCTCCTGCTTGATGAAAGATGACACAGGTAAAGATTGAAAAAAGAACTTGGTGTTTTAGGAGTTTTCAAGGAGTTTTTTTCTCTCTCCAAACTTCAAAACTTGTGGCAAGTGATTAATTGATGGATTTAAACTCAAAACCTGTTGCATTAATTATGGATGATTTTCTTGGGAAAAATCATTAATGAGTTAAATGACTGTTAGCAAATTTCAGGTCATTTCTGTTCTGAAGGGAAAAACCCCCCTATTTAATTAATTACATTGTCGAGTTGCAAAATGCTATGTAGAAGAATGGTAAATTTCTACACTGAATAAACTCACATATCATACTTTGTTGTAAGAAACTCTTCTTTCCAAATGAGGATTATATCCTGGATGTTGGTTATCTATTCAGAGGCCAGATGGGTGCAGTAAAATGACATGGGATGTTTTTAAATCTTAGCTTGAAGGACTGTTATCAAAAGTCTTTCTGAGAGAGAGACAGACAGACAGAGCCAGAGAGACAGTCAGACAGACAGACAGAGACAGACAGACAGAGACAGACTATGGCTAGACTCAGGCAAGACACTCTTTTCATATAAGATTGTAGCACTTGGTAAAAAGAGATCGGGGGATATCTTTCTTTATCAAGCGGTTGAAAGCCCAACCCTTATAAATCAACGGCTTTATGGATTGTCCCTGTGATACACCCCTTTCCCTCCTTCCTCACCTCTTCCCTCCCCCCTTTCATTATCTCCTTGGCCCCCTCGCTCCCTCTCTCCACCCCTTCTTTACACACCTTTCAGCCTAGAGCCAGTGGACCCCCCCTCTCTCTCTCTCTCTCTCTCTCTCTCTCTCTCTCTCTCTGCTCTGTCTCTGTCTGTCTGTCTCTGTGTTATTGCACAGTGCTGTACTTAACTTGGAGCAGGACGAGGTGAACACAGCATTTTTGATCCACTGTGGAGTGACAGTCACACTTTGCCACCACACCTGTCTGTCTAGCGTCCAGTCACTTCTCAGTCACTCAGTGCTCTACAAGACTTGCTTTTGGCCATGATATCCTTTCTGTAGTGTTGTACAAAACGGATTTTAAGGCAAATGGTTTTTTCACAATAATTCTGTTTGAAAACTCGACAGTTGAAGATGTAATTAGTGTATAATGACTAGACAGAGAGTTGAAGGCCAGAAAAATAAGGAGGAAAGTGTTTATGTCTGGCATTGTATGCTGACTAACTGACTGACTGCAGGACAGGACCAGTACAGTGTCAGAAGTCAAGGTGCCCCCCCCTCTAAAAATCCACAAGACATTTTTTGTCTGTGGACGCCTTGACCTTTTTGTTCTCCTAGTTCTTGCTCTTGTTCTACTTGTTCTTCGTGTTCTTGCTGTTGTTCTTCATGTTGTTGTTTTTTGTTGTTGTTGTTGTTCTTCTTCTTCTTCTTCTTCTTCTTCTTTCTCTCTTCCTCTCCCCCTCCTCCCTCTCCTCCCCCCCTCCTCCTCCTCCTCCCACTTCTCCTCCTCTTTTCTTTGAGCTTGTTGCCATAGAGACAGATATAGAAAATGGGCACTCAGACAGACAGACAGACAGGCACACAAACAGACACACAGACAGACAGACAGACAGACAGACACATAGACATACAGACAGGTGGACAGATAGATGGACATAGTGATGGACAGACAAAGTGACAGACAGATGGACAGACAAAGAGACAGACAGATGGACATACAGAGAGATGGACAGACAGACAGAAAGACAGACAGGCAAATAGGCAAACAGAGACCCAGTCACCCACCAGTCCTGAACAGGTAGAGTAGAGGAGGGGGTGGAGTTGGCGACAGATGGAGGACAAGCATTGACAGAACACAGCCCCCAAAAATAATGTGCAGATTGACAGGAACCTCCCCCCCAACCCCACCCTCAGGCCCATTCAGAAACGTGAGCCACCCCCGCCCCCTTCCTTCCGCCCATCCACCCACAGCCAACTTCCCCATACTACCACCTCTCCCTGCTTCCCTCCCTGGGGCAGGAATTACCAGTCAGTGCTGTCTTTGGCTGCACTCACATATATTAGCTCTTCTTTCATTCTTTCACTGCTAAGGGTGAGGAAGGAGTAAAAGGGAGGGGGGTGGAGGTGAAGGGAGGGGGGAGGGGAGAGGAATCATTGTCCGGAGGGCAGGATGGCCATCATCAGTCTTTCTCTGATCAGTCTGGTCCTGAGGCTAGGGACGTGGTTATGATCCTGCACCATGCAGTGGACAGGTGTGGTCGTTCTTCCTCTTCCGAACACCATTCATTCAGGAGGTACATCATTGTTTTCCTCATTCTTTGTCGTCGCATTGTTTAACCAGGCACCCCACACCACTATTCTATTTTAAAAATAAATCTATCTTCTTTGCCTTTTTCCTACCTCATCCATATTTTTCTCTAATACAAACAAAGAAATACAACAGCATCAGAACTTTCTGTGGTTGCAAAGATGTCCTTATTTAGAACAAAAAACAACAACATCAAAGATTAGCTGATATCTATCTATCTATCTATCTATCTATCTATCTATCTATCTATCTATCTATCTATCTATCTATCTATCTATCTATCTATCTATCTATCTATCTATCTATATAAACACAAGCTTTATGCTGAAGTTACACAAGTTTCAAGTAATACACTTCTACAAAAGAAACGTAACTCGTGTCAACATATTTATTAGATCAGTAAAATTAATCAATATTACACCTTCTGGGGGTTATTTTTAAGGGTTGCATCAAATGATTTATTGGAATTTACACACCAGATTTTTTGAGTGCCTGTCCTAGACAGTTTTCTTTGAAAGTTATGGAATGCATTACTGGAAAGTGTGCTAAGGTCGGATACATCATCTGGCAGGCATTGATCTTGAAGATGAATTATTGGCTCTGTGCTCCAGACATGATACTAAAAAGAAAAGCAGAATGTCTGCTTTTTTTCTCAACTGAATATAGGTCAAAATCTTCCTTTGTTCTTATAAGCTCCCCCCTTCCCCCCACAATTCTCTTCTTTTACATCCTTGCATGTTTACTTGCCATCTTTGGAAAGGTCAGAAAAGTGCAACAAAAAGAGATATGAGGTGTTTTTAATTTTTAGAGGGGTTGTTTACCAAAGAGGAGAGTGTGCTTTTTTAAATGTACATATTGAGAGAGAGATCAAATCAAATCAGAGAGAGAGAGAGAGAGAGAGAGAGAGAGAGAGAGAGAGAGAGTATATTAGGTAAGATCGGTGGTCGGTGGTCTAGAGGTAACGCGCCTGTCTAGAAAAGTCCGGGTCTGAAGTGTGCGGCGGTTCATACCCCGTTTGGACCGGAAATTTTTCCCCCATCCATTAGACCATGAGTGGTGGTCTGGGCGCTAGTCTTTCGGATGAGACGATAAACCGAGGTCCCGTGTGTTACACGTAATTATTTAGCGCACGTAAAAAAAAACCCACGGCAACAAGAGAGTTGTCCCTGGCAAAATTCTTAGAAAAAAGCCACTCTGATAGGGAAACAAATACAGCTGCAGCAAAAAAAAAAAAAAAAAAAAAAAAAAAAAAAAAGGGTGAAAGGGTGGCGCAGCGCTAAGTGGCGACGCGTTCTCCCGCTCTCCCCGGGGAGAGCAGCCCGAATTTCACGGAGAGAAATCTGCCATGACTTAAAGTGGTATGAAATAAAATCTGAGCGCTTTGATTTGTTGCTTTACAAGATTCAGCGCTATATAAATTCCATACATTATTATTATTATTATTAAGACACCAGGTTAGACTGTTGCACTCAGTAAAAGGGATGTGGACATAGGGTTATCAGGCAGTGGACAGCCCAGCCATGATAAATCAAGGCTTCATGGGCTGTCCCTTTGACACACCCCTTTCCCTCCTTCTCCACCTTCCTTCCACACTTCCACTATCTCCATGGCCCCCTCCCTCCCTCCCTCCCTCCACCCCTTCTTTAAACACCTTTCAGGCTACACACTGTGGACTCTCTCTCTCTCTCTCTCTCTCTCTCATCTTCTCTCTCTCTCTGTGGCTTATTTTAGTATCTGATGTATCTCTAAGAGGGGGGAGGGGGAGAAGCTCGAATGTAAAAAAAACACAAGGGTGCTTATTCATTATCCTCGAAATAAAAGAATTTGATTTGACTTGATTTGATCTCTCTTTCTCTGTCTCTGAAAATTACTTTCAGTGTTCAGTGTCTCTGTCTCTCTCTCTCTCTCTCTCTGTCTATCTCTCTCTCTCTCTCTTGTTGTACAGTGCTGTACTTAACTTGCAGAAAGGACAAGGTGAACACAGCTTTTCTGATCCAGTGTGGAGTGACATTCACACACTGCCACCACACCTGCCTGCCTGCCTGCCTGACTGACTGTCTAGTGTCCATTCAGTTCTGAGTCACTCAGTGGGCTGTTGACTTTCTTTATGTCCTATTTTTTGTGGAGTTGTATTTTTTCACTATGATCTGCAGGGCAGGCACACTGTATTTGTAAACAGTTCTACATGTCTGCTCATGTTGTTTAAAATGTGTAGTTTTATTATGAATTTATATTCTGGTTGATGTTTAAGGCTTTTAAGTCCATCTTGCACACGTCTTTGAATCGCATATATATTCATGTCACACACACAGCCACACACATCAAAATACAATTGTTAAAAAATTTACTGTAGTTGTTGATTCTGGGCTATGGCTCTGAAGTTCACCAATGGGGAGACTTTGTGTTTGTGATCGTTTTTGCCCACAGTAAGGTTGCCCTAGCCTACTTTCAGGGACAGTTGTATATCATTTTGATGTGTCTTCTATAGCTTCCAGATTCAGTAACAAGTTAAAACAACTAGAACACGGAAGAGGCAGAATTATTTTAAGGGCACATGTATCAAGACGCATTAAGGTGCGCACACAAATGTGCTCACTCACCCGTGTGTGCGTGCGCGTGCATACACACACAATGCACACACACACACAATGCACACACGCAAACGTGCACACACGCAAACGTGCACCTCTTATGTCCTTCTGCCTCTTCTTTGAGAAAAAACCCCATGATAGTAGTTGTTCTTTAACAGTTTTTAGGCGTTCTTTCATGTGAATCCTTTTTGCCTCTCTGAGGGTCTCAATACTTTGTACATGTACTAGAAAATACGATTGTGTTAACTTTTAACGATAATGTGCTCATATTCATATAAAGGCACTCAGGAAAAGTATGAAATGAAAGCTAAGTTGTCGAAAGACATATCTTGCCGGGTTTTGTTGTTGTTGTTGTTGTTGGGTTTTTTCTCAGAAGTTATCTCGTTCTTGAATTCATACAATTTTGTCCTGTATTTGTTTCGGAAAAATTGCGAGAATATTAGGAAAATTGTTGTTCGAAAAGTAATCAGCAATAGCTAAACGATCACAATTCCAAGCAACATCAGTAGAAGAATATATCTTTCTTGTATAGAAAAAAATCGGGTTTCATCATGACAAATCAAATCAACAGCATAAAGAACCCAAACAACAAGCAAATAATGAATGGCTTTGTGTTGAATATTGCAGCAATTTCCCATGGCATTTTTAAGCTAAACAAATGAAAATCGTGTCACTGAGCTCAACATTAGAGCAACTAATGAAAATCACACTGTTTGTTATGTTAAAGACCGGAGTCAAATGATGTATTGAGGAATATGAACGCACATCCTTCATTGATGTTTTTTCGTTTGAGAATATTGAGCTGAATAAGGCCAGGCCAGGCTAGGCCGGGCACTAGGCCAGGCCAGGCCATATCTGTTACCAGCTAAGTTGAGATTAAAAAAGTAACAAAACTTTAATTAGTTCTATTCTCTTGTCGTCACTTTTTTTTTTCTGAACTGAGTAATCCCCCAAAGGCTTCTTTGTTGTGAGAAGGTTTTAGTCTGCAGAGTAAGGGAGGACAGTGCTCAGTGCTCGCGTGCTTCCTCCCTGTTGAAGGAAAGGTCAGAGGGGTGCAGTGCAAAAAGGACAGAGGCTATTTTTTTAATCTTTGACAGGGGGGATTGTTTACAGGAAATTACAGGGTGTAGTGTTAAAACCTCTCTCTCTGTGCCTGTGTCTATGTCTCTCTTTGTCTCTCTCTGTCTCTCTCTGTCTCCCTGTTTTTCTGACTTTCTGTCTGTCTCTTTGGCTCTGTTTATGTGTGTGTGTATGTGTGAGTGTGAGTGAGAGAGAGAGATAGAGAGAGAGAGAGAGTCAGGCAATAATTTCACTACATTTAACTATTTCTATTTCTTAAACGCATTTTCAAAAAGCTTTTATATTTTCTTATCACGCAGTTATAAGCCCAGACCTTATAAATCAACGGCTTTATGGCGTGACCCTGTCATACACCCCCACCCTTTCCCAACTCCCGTTCTTACTTTTATGATCTGTTTCCTCCCTTCACCGTTTTCTTTGAAATCTTTCAGCCGGCAAACACTGCACTGTCTCTGTGGCTTCAGTGCGAGTTCCTTTTTCCTCAGCTGAACTCCAGCATATACGGCAGGCAGCAAGGCCTGGTGGTCACGGCATCGAACCTGTGGTCTGACAGCCACTGATGGCGTGGGTTCGACTCTCTGCTGAGGCAGTCTGTTTGAAAGAATGTTTCATCACTGGACTTAGCATTGCTACTGACTCCACTAGGGTACACATTTTCTGTATGAAATTATGTTCCCCCCCCCCCATCTCCCCCTGTCAGTATAAATAACATCTCCACCTTCTGAACATTCTGTGCTAGGAATTTCCTCTTGTCTAGCCTTCTCTCTGTTTTTGCCTTGTTCCTTTTCTTCCTGTCACCTCCTTCTCGTCTTTTTTCTGCCTTCTTGGCCCATTCTCCCTCCTGTTTCTCCAGAAAGACTTGAAATAGAACAGTTCTCTCCCAAGCCGACCTCGGATGTCTTGGCCTGACTTGTCAAGTGCTTAACGGCACTGCTACGCATTTTCGCACATATGACAGATACCAATGGTTGCTGTCTTAGCGTTCGACGGAGAAGAAGAAGAGCTATAAACTAAGGTCCTGTGCTCAAATGCGTACAAAGCACTTACACACATGTTAACATCTAAACACTTTTGTACAAAGCATCTTACACACATGTTAAAACCTAAACACTTTTCGTACAAAAACAGGACAGGACAACACCCTTTAGAGGCAGGGGGGATTCAAACATACCCAGCATGCACCCTACAACATACAGAGGGGTGGGCTGTGTCGTGTTCAGCTTGCTCGTGATATATACTACAAAAATTCGCGCGCGCGTGTGTGTGAGAGAGAGAGAGTTAAAAAATGCAGGAGAGTGGACCAAGAAAGTAGAGCATGGACAAGAAGGAGGTGACAGAAAAGAGAGGGATAGAACAAAGAGAATCCTCAGCACAGAATTTCCAGGAGGTGGGGATGCTATTTATACTGACAACAATCTAGAACAAAGAGAATCCTCAGCACAGAATTTCCAGAAGGTGGGGATGCTATTTATACTGACAACAGTCTAGAACAAAGAGAATCCTCAGCACAGAATTTCCAGAAGGTGGGGATGCTATTTATACTGACAACAGTCTCCAGGTAACCCCCGGGGGAAGGCAAATCAGTGTTACTGCCAGAAGAAAAACAAGTCCTGGTGCAAACCTCCCACGACTGCCCAGAGCGTTGAGGAAGAAATCCAGTCAGGCGTCAAGTGACACTGTCGGGCAGGGGGAGATAAAGGCAGCATTCTCTGAACACTGCCAAATGACAGTCTGACAAAGCCCTCAGAACCCCACAAGCAGACATTGGCATACACGTCTTTTAGTGCGCTTGTGACATTCTTTTCGTCATGTCTTTTTTGATGTCGTTGTATTAAACTGTGATTTGAAGGCAGCATATATTTCTTGGCCATTCTGATTCTATGGTTGTGTATTTTCCGTTAGAGTTTTTAAAATTATTTTTATTTTGCCAAGCTGGTTTAAAAAAAAAAAACCCTGATTTTAAGGCAGCATGTGTGTCATGGTGATTCTGTTTCTATGTTTTTCTTTAAGAGGTTTTGATTTGGTTTATTTTTTGCCCACGCTCATCCGGTTTTGTTGAGTTGATTTGAAGGCAGCGTGCATTTCTTGGTTATTCTGATTCTATGTTTGTCAGTTTTCTTTAAATAATAATAATAAAATAATAATAATAATAATGATGATGATGATGATGATGATGATGATGATAATAATAATAATAATCATAATCATAATCATAATAATAATAATGTATGGAATTTATATAGCGCTGAATCTTGTAAAGCAACAAATCAAAGCGCTTCAGATGACTTTTTTTTGCGTGTGCATGTGGGTTTTAAAAATTTTGTCATCTGTTCCCACCGGCACACAATGGCCTACTCTTTCGAACAGCGGAACAGGATTTAACGTGTGCGCAAGATGTTCTGCATGTGTTCGCACAAGGGGCCTCGGTTTATAGTCTCATCCGAAGGACTTTAAGAGAGGTTTTACTTTAGTTTTCGTGATGTTCGTTTGGTGTTGTTGTGTTTAAGTGTGATTTGAAGGTAAATACATTTCTTGACTAATCTGTTGATCACTTTGTCATCTTTTAAAGAAAATTTGATTTGTGGTAGTAATTTTGTCATGACTAAGAGTATCTAATATGGCCTCTGGATTCACAAATTTGAAAAAAATCCAGGTACACCATATATTATCAAAAGAAAATAATGTCTGAGCAAATAATTATATGAGTATACATGCAAGCGAATGATTCTCTCTCTCTCTCTCTCTCTCTCTCTCTCTCTCTCTCTCTCTCTCTCTCTCTCTCTCTCTCTCTCTCTCTCTCTCTCTCTCTCTCTTTTTGTGTCTGTGTGTGTCTCTCTCACAGACAGACACACAGACACACAGACACACATACACTCACACACAGACACACATACACTCACACACATACACTCACACACAGACACACACACACACACACACACACACACACACACACACACACACACACACACACACACACACACACACACACACACACACGGGCACGCGCGCGTGTCCGCAAACACACATTTAGATAAGCACGGAAAAAAACATTTAAATCAAATTTTTGGCAATGAAGCATTGCTTTCACCCGCATGATACAAGCCAGCTGTTTTGATCAAAACAGACAATTTGTGCAGCCATTCAGAAGAACATTGCCAAAAGGATGAATTTCAGGTAAGGACATTAAGATAATGCAATCTGGTGTTTATTACAGGTGAATCAGATTTTCCCTCTCTATTCTTTGTATCTAGCGGTGTCCCTTCTTCGTCCTGGTCTTCATCATCATTCTCTTTGTCTGAGTTTGACTGACTGTCGGTGTTTCGGTATGATGTGTCTGTCGGTGCGTGCGTGATACTTTCTGTCTTCGTTTGGCTGTGTCTGGTTTTATCTGTCTGTTTCTCCTTACTTACATCTGTCTGTCTGTTTGTCTGTCTGTCTTTGTTTCTCTTTGTGTGTCTGTCTGTGTATCTTTCTATCTCTATGTCACACACAAACTTATCGCGCGCGCGCGCACGCACACACACACACACACACACACACACACACACACACACACACACACACACACACACACACACACGTACGCGCGCGCTTCTGCGTTTTATTTGTTGTTGCTGTTGTTGTTTTCTTGTCATGATATTCTCCCGAATTCAGCTCACTCTTCCTCCTGCTGTCTGTCCACCTGCCCCACCCCCCCCCCCCCCCCCCCCCCCCCCCCACCTATTTGCAGTCTAATTCTGACGCCTGCACTTGTTTACACTTCAAGCCCAAACAACAAAACAAGAAAAGAAAGAAACAAAGAGAAAACTAGGCCCTGTCTGGGAGGAAGAAGAGAGAGAAAGAAAAGTGGCGGATAATAACACGCTGTCTGATTCGTCTGCAGTGGACTGCCGCCCGTGAGGGCAACGAAACCCAAGGGGGGCTAATCAGAGAGAATAACATGTTTTCCCAGTGCTCTCCTCTTTCTCTTCCCTTTCGTCCTTGGCCTTCGGATTCTTTGTCACCATGTTCAAACACGTCCTGCTTTGAATTGAAAACTGTTCCAGTTGTTGCTGTTGCTGTTGTTGTTTTTCCTTCTGGTGTTTAAGAGGTTGGGGGCATTGTGCGGAGGTTTTTATATGCGCTGCTCCATAGCTGTCAAGAACTTCCTCAGTAGAGTCACTCGTTGAACATCATAGCTTCTGTTTGCCCAAGTGGGTCAGAAGTGTAATGGCTGGTACTTGCTTTTCCGTTTCTGGGCTAGAACTTCTTAGTTCACCAATGGTGAGCTTTTAATAATAATAATAATAATAATACTGATAATAATAAATGGAATTTATATAGCGCTATATCTTTACCCATCATTAAGGTAGCCGCATTCCGACTTAGGGGATTTTTAAATGTTCTGTATCCGTTCCTTCTGATACAGAATAGCTTGCTCTTCGAAAGGCGGAACTTGTTTTGAACTTGCGCCACAAGACGTTCTGTGTGTGTTACTGTTAGCACACGGGGCCTCGGTTTATAGTCTCATCCAGAGGACTGTGGGGGAGTGGAGTCAGCGCTGCTGTCAGCTCCTGGGTAAACACCCCCCCCCCCCCCCCCCCCCCTTCCATTCCGGGTGACGGGGTGCGGGCCGTCAGACCAGGACCGCAAGGCTCTGTCCACTGGTCAAGGGTTTGAGTCTCGTCAGCGGCCGCCAGAAACAAATTTTTTCCTTGGGGAGGGGGGGGGGGGGGCGGGGAGAGGAGGGAGTGCAGAGGGAGGGGCAATCACTGCTCACTACAATCCCGTCCCCGTCATTGTTTGCATGAGACTCCCAACGTTCAAACCCGTTCCGCTTTTCGGAAGAGTAGGCCACTGTGTGCAGGTTGGAACGGACAACAAAATTTATAAACTGCATACACATGGGGACTGGATGTGAAAAGAAAGGACATGAGTGCTTATTCCGTTATTCTCCAAATAAAATTTTAATAAGTAAACAAACAAACAAACAACACAACCAACCAACCAACCAACCAAACAAACTATGCTCTGACCACAAACGCTATATGTGGACAGTCTGCACACACACACACACTGTAGTACAACTCCCATTCGTCGTTCTAAGATTAGGCGATGGCAGAAGGCTGGTAGCTGACAGATGCTGCTGAGGAGCTTTGCCTGCCTCATGGGAGAACACTGCGACCTTGGTTTGTTATCCGTTGTCAGCTAAGAAAGTGTTGGCCTTTATTTCTCCGTCTTTACTTATTGTTTCCTTCTTAAACAAAACACAGCGGTCATATCAACAGTGATTCAGAAAGTGATGTTTTTTATTTTATACATTATATTTAGGCAGTTTAAAAGTTGGTTTTGAATGTGACATGAGAGAAAGGGAGGGGATACGCAAGCGTATATATGTAGACCTTGACTTCATAAGCTACTGTAAATCATAATTTAACAAATGAGTTACATCAATCGTAATACGTCGGTCATCAGTGAAAATGGAGTCATCAGTCAAATTAGTACAAACATTATATATATATATATATATATATATATATATATATATAATTATTATATATATACATTATTATTATATTAAAATAGCTGAGAGAGAGGATGGTTTAGTTCCAGATGCACGTTGATGTGGTTTGTGGTGGTTGTGAATGGTGGCTGCACAACCCAGCACACTGAACGTGTGATAATATGATTTCAACTGATGGAGTGCAACTCACAGACGTTTGAAGCACGTGTGTTATGTAATTGTCTGGCATTTGTTTGTTGGATCTCTAGCAGTTTTTGTTTGTTTGCTATTTGTTTGTTTTTCAAGGAGGGGGCAGAGAGAGAGAGAGAGAGAGAGAGAGAGAGAGAGAGAGAGAGAGAGAGAGAGAGAGAGAGAGAGAGAGAGAGAGAGAGAGAGAGAGAGGGGGGGGGGGGGTTGAGAGTATAGAGAGTGTATTTAGGGGTAAACAAGAGTATTTATGAAGGCCTAAGGTTGCATAAATTAGCGCCATCCATCCATCCATCCATCCATGCTCCATGCTTATCTGTCTTCATGTTTCTGCACATTCCAAATAGCTACATATAGAACTTCATTTTCTCTCTCTCTCTCTGAGATAGTTTTCTTGATGTCAGTTTTTTTCCTTCTGTCTTTTTTCTCTTTAGGGTTGTTTTTGCTCTTCTTCTCCTTTTTTTCTTCTTCTTTATTAATTTTGACCATGCCAGAATCTCTTGTGTGTGTGTGTGTGTGTGTTTGTCTTTTTCTGCAGTTTTTTGTGTGGTCTTTTTCTTTGTTCTATACTATAGGTCTTAGTAGACACACGCACACACATACACACACACACACACACACACACACACACACACACACACACACACACACGCACGCACGCACACACAGGCATACAGGCAGAGAGACAGCCAGCTAGCCAGCCAGCTAGCCAGACAAACAGACCTACAAAGAGATAGACAAAACAGACAGCCAAAACAGACAGACAGACAGACAGACAGCCAGACAGACAGACAAGGCAATGCCTACACACGGACATGAATAGGCGAATGTGATTTTCCCAGTTAGAGTCGGACGTCAGGGCGGAGAGAGTCAGTTAATTACAGGGCATTAATATTTGCACGGCTACGGAGGCTGGCTACTTACTACTGCAGTGACGCACTTCTCTCTGACGTAGTTGTCACATTTTTACGTCAGAATTAATTAACTACTGGTTTCATTCCTTGTGTGTGGATGATTTTGCTTTTTATTTTGAAGGTGTTGTATTTTTATTATTTGATTTATTTTAAAAATCTATCTATCTATCTATCTATCTATCTATCTATCTATCTATCTATCTATCTATCTATCTATCTAGTCTGTCTATCTATCTATCTATCTATCTATCTATCTATCTATCTATCTATCTATATCTACAGCGTATGTGTTATGACTGGTGTGTGTGTGTGTGTGTGTGTGTGTGTGTGTGTGTATTCTGCGGCTATTTTCGTCTAGCTTTTTTACTTGTGTGTATTTGTTGTTGTGTTGTTTTGTTTCTTTTTTATATGTTCGTTTTTTCAGGCTTCTTCTCTTGTTATTTATGCCTTTTGCCTTTAGTCTTGTTCCTTTTGGGAAAAAAAGTATTATTTCTCCCATCTTTGTTTTATGGTGTTTAAAAAAAAATCTTTTAGTCTTTCTTTGTTATTTGTTATTTGCTTTTTTCTGTTTGTTTTTTTTGTTCTTTTCTTTCTGGTTAATTCCTTCTGTCTCTGTCTCTCTGTTTGTCTGTCTGTCTCTTTCTGTCTGTCTCTCTCCCCCTCTGTTTGTCTGTCTGTCTGTCTGTCTGTCTCCGTCTGTTTCTATGTCTGTCTGTCTATCTGTCTGTCTTGTCTGTCTGTCTGTCTGTCTTCTTCTCTCTCTCTCTCTCTCTCTCTCTCTCTCTCTCTCTCTCTCTCTCTCTCTCTCCGTGTCAAAGATTATTTTTAAAAAACAAAAGAAAAAACAACAACAAACACACACACACACACACACACAACAAAACTATATTAAGTTTCGAAGGTTGCGTGCCTGTCAGAAACAATACAGTAAATATTCTTTTGACGTGTAAGTAAATGGGATATCTTGCTTTTGATGTCGACGGTTCTTAAAGCAGTGTCTATGGCCTTAAAAAAGGATTCCTTTAATTATGTTCTTAAAACACATAAAATGGGCCACGAGAAACACTTACATATTATTTGAAGGAATCTTAGACATATCAGTGAAAATATTATTTTAAAAATATGACATGATTTTTGTTGGATGGAAAATTGAATTCCATTTTTGTCACATTTTGTAGGGTATGTGTGTCACATTAATTTTTGTTTGCTCCATTTGCCAAGATTGCTTTGTTTTTTCAGCTGCCAACATTTCTTTGTTCAGTTTGCCAGTATTGCTTTCAGGGCTAGCAAGTAAAGAAAGAAATATTTCTTTTGATGAATAATTGAGAAAAAATATAGAAGCGTTGATCTGCCGATTGTATTGATGTTATGCTTTTATCTGAATGATGTCGATAACAGCAAACCATCAGTATTTTCATCATTACACAGTTTGGGCATCGTTTAGTCTAAGACACAGGCCTTTCTCTCTCTCTCATTCTGTGCGTGTGTGTGTGTGTGTGTGTGTGTGTGTGTGTGTTCTTTTTATGTCTGTCTACCTGCTTGGTTGTTTGTCTGACTGTCTCTTTGTCTGTCTATCTGTCTGTCTGCCTGCTCCCCCCTCTCTCTATCGCCGTATGTCTTTGTCTCTATCTCTCAAACACACAAACTGCCCCCCCCCCTCTCTCCTCCCCCCCAACACACACACTTATAACCACCCACCCACACACACACACATACGCACACGTACACACACAGCAGATAATTTTATGCTCTCGTAAAACGATACACTTTGACAAAGACAGTGTGAAAGACAGACGCAGTCTTTGACACAGACACACAGACACATAGAGACACACACACACACACACACACAGAGGCAACACGTCTCCACAGGTGAATGCTCTCCAACTATGTACCCACATAGGAATCAAATGGGAAGATTTTATTTTGGGGGTGCGAAGTGGGTTGTGATACAATTGATAGCTATGCAGTTGTCACCTCGCTCTCTTCGCGAGACAAATCCATTCAAACGTGGATCTCCGCTTGTGGAATGTTGATGTATATCGATTCAAGTTTTGCTGTGTGTGTGTTGTGTGTGTGCGCGCGCGCGCACGTTTTATACCGTAAGTGTGCATATTGGAAGTAAGCTAGAAGAACTGAAGTATATATATATATATATATATATATATATATATATATATATTATATATATATAACATATATATATATGTATATATATATTATACTTCAGAGACATTAGTTTCCACAGAAGAGACATTGAAAAAATATTCTTTCTAGAGTCGTCTGTCAAGTCAAGTCACATTTTTATTTCCAGATGGTACATTGTATAAGCAATGCATTTGCTTTTATTCATCAATCCATCTATCTAGGAACAAAAACAACTTGATCAATAATATCTAACTACGTTATTACCATAACCTATAGTAATAATCTGTTATTTCGTGTGTGTATCTATTCTCTGGTGTGTTTTTTAATGGATTAACTATATTGGTTACTTTTTCCAGGAAATGTGTTATACAAGAACTCGTTTGTTCATTCGTTAGTTAATGCATTCTTGTTGAATTTCACGTCATGCCTTTAGTTCTTTGTTTGTTTGTTTGTTTCTTCCTTCTTTTTCCTTTGTCTTTTTTTATGTACTCCTTCCTTCCTTCATCCTTCCATCCTTCCTTCCTTTCTTCTTCCTTCCTTCTTCCTTCCTTTCTTTCTTTCTTTCCTACTTTCTTTCTTTCTTTCTTAACTTTCTTAGGTCGTTACTATTTATCTTTCTTTCTTTCCTACTTCTTTCTTCTTTCTTTCGTCGTTTCTCTCTTTCTTTCTTTCTTTCTTTCCTAACATACAATTATATCCAGTTACTCTCTATTCCCTTCTTACCATGGTGTAAAGCGTTCTGCGTTAAACAAGAAGCCTTCCTTCGCAAGACTGCACGGCTGTTGGTATGGCCTGTCTATCTGGATTAGGCGGTGGAGCGGGCAGACAGAAGGCGGGGCAGCCTTGCCGAGTAGTCGGCCAGCTCCGGCCTAGCGGATTTGTGTGTTGACAATGGGACTCTTCGATTCCAGACAGATTGTCACCCTGTTTGTACATGACTCGGCATATTAACTCCGGGATTAGAGGGGTCGCTTTGTAAGTGTGTGTGTGTATGTGTGTGTGTGTGTGTGTGTGTACTGTGTGTGTTGTGTGTGTGTGTGTTTGTGTGTGTGTTATGTGTGTGTTATGTGTGTGTGTGTGTGTTATGTGTGTGTAACTTTATGTGCACATGTGCATGCTATTATGCCAGTGCTTGTGCGTGCGTGCGTACCTGCTTGTGTCCGTTCGTACCTGTGCACATGTGTGTGTGTGTGTGTGTGTGTGTGTGTGTTGTGTGTGTGTTTGTGTGTTTGTGTGCCTACATACTTGTATGTCTGCATGAATGTTCATGTAATATTTATTTTATGTAACACTGAAAAAGAGCAAACACATATTCATTTTCGTTAGGCCAGCCAGAAAGAAGAATATCAGGGGAGATCCTATGAATCCAAACAAAAGATAACAGTCATAATTAAACACACAAACAAAACCAAAAAATACAAAGCCAAACAATTAATCATCTTCGACTACACAACAACACACGAATAAAGCCTAATTGTAACTATATCAAAGCAGGTGGTGTCCCATACATCCCTCTCCCTCCATCCACCCACTTCCACACACACACACACACACACTGGAAGGAAAGGTGTACAATTACGCATTGCTAATCAGGCACACACACAGGGTTAATCAGGCATACACGAAGGCTAACGCAGCGCATGAACCATCTATAACAAATCGAATGCCACGTCCCCCGACCCCAGCGTCTATGCTAGGAGTTCCCTCTTCTCTATCCATCGTTTTGTTTCTACCTGGTTCCTTTTCTTCCTGTCATTTCCCTTTTGTCTATGTTCTGCCTGCTTGGTCCGTTCTCTTGCCCACCCCTCTTCTTTTTAAAGACTTAAACTTAACAATCCTCCCCCCCCCCCCCTTCCCCCCACCCCCCAAGCTTAAGTCGGATGCGTTGGGCCTGACTTGTAGGCGCTTAACGGCAGTGTAACGTATTTTAGCTCACGTGACAGACAACAATGTTGCTGTCTGAGCCTATGAAGAAGAAACAGAAGAAGAATACCATCCACATCACCGAAGGAATACAACTGGGAAATGAAGACTTTCGTAACTAAGAACGGGGAAACTGACAGATAGTTTTATGAAATGTTTGTACTAGAACGTGCTTACATGTGGTAAATATTATTGTCTAAGTAAGTATGTGCACACCCCCCCCTCCCCCCTCCCTTTCGCCTTCTTCATCATTTTTTTTGTTTGTCTTTTGCATGATTCGGTCCTCCATCCCCCCTCCTCCCCCCCCCCTCTCTCTCCCTTCCCCCTCCCCCCCCCCCCCTCTCTCTCTCTCTCCCTCCCCCCCCTCTCTCTCTCTCTTGTGCTATTTTCTTTTATTTAACTGTGATATGTTTGTTTTCGTTTTACTGGAATATTATCTCTCTTTATTTTACTGTAATACTTTCTCTCTCTCTCTCTCTCTCTCTCTCTCTCTCTCTCTCTCTCTCTCTCTCTCTCTCTCTCTCTCTCTCTCTCTCCTCTCTCTCTCTCTCTCTCTCTCTCTCTCTCTCTCTCTCTCTCTCTCTCTCTCTCTCTCTCTCTCTCTCTCTCTCTTTTACTGTAATTTACTGTGATTTTACGGTGACATTTTTACTCTCTATATTTTACTGTGATAATTTTCTCTTTTCTACTGTAATTAAAAAAAAAAAATCTTGATTCACTGTGACATTTGACTTGTCTTTTCCTATCCTTTCTGTCCAGTTCAATGCGCTTTCTGGCCGCTGTTGTTGCAGGCATTATGAAGGTGCTGTCAGCTGTGGCTAGTGTGGCCTGCGCTACAGGCTGTGTCACAGAGCAGTCACTGCACACTGCATGCTTGGCTGGTGCTGGGTGCTGGGTGGTGGGTGGTGGTGGGTGGAGGGTCTAGGGGCTGTTGTTTGCCTTGTGGATTTGGTGCTACAGCTGTCTGCTGCACTGCAGAGAACTAACTGCTTTGGGAAAGGAGACGGCCTTGAAGCCTTAGCGGTTGATGTAGGCACTGATGAAGGACGTGTGTTAGGAAGTTTTGTCTGGTCTGTCTGCGCAATGTTTGTCTGTTTCCTGTGGTGATTTCTTCTTTTGCGCTGTTTCAGCGCATGAATAATTATCGTCATCATCATCATCATCATCTCGTCGTCGTCGTCATCTCTCCCCATCATCGTCATCATCATCATCATCATCGTCATCATCATCATCATCATCATCATCATCATCATCATTATTGCATGGAATTCTTTTACATGGATGATATAATGTGTGTGCATGCAATGACAAAGTCATGAATATGTAATATGCGACACTTGACCTCTTGACTCCTCTCGTGAATATGTAATATGCGACACTTGACCTCTTGACTCCTCTCGTGAATATGTAATATGCGACACTTGACCTCTTGACTTCTCATATGAATATGTAATATGCAACACCTGACCACTTTCTCTACAGAACCAGTTGCAGGTGATATGGGTCACAGTCTTAGTGACCGTGGCAGAGGTCAGTCAGGCTTGGTTGATCCCTCACATCACAGAGCCTCAGTGTTTCATCACAGCCTCCCGTTACTGTGTCAGCAACCTGCTTCTGTGGATGAATGCTTCCATACAGTGCTGGCATTGTGCCAGTGCATAGATATGTCTCGCATCACCAACATACTGCCGTGATTGAAAACAGATACTTACATTACCTGTCACTCAGTGTCCTCAAGGAGGGTCATAGTCTGCGCAGTGTCCCATATGCGCTGCGCCCCATCAGTCAAACAATTCACTCCAGTAGGTGTTTGACCAACTATAAGATACTCCCCC
>CM054144.1:3707399-3754899 GCA_028751875.1 Rapana venosa | reverse complement strand
GCTGAGAACCAAACAAACCCAGGTCCTGACGTGCTGGCTACAGACAGCCCCCATCTGTTGAGAGAGAGAGAGGCAGAGAAAGAGAGAGAGAGACAGACAGTGGGAGAGAGGCAGACAGAGAGCGAGAGAGAGAGAGAGCGAGAGATCGAGAGAGAGAGAGAGAGAGAGAGAGAGAGAGAGAGAGAGAGGACAGAGAGAGAGACAGGCAGACAGAGAGACAGACAGAGAAACAGAGACAGAGATACAGAGGCAGAGACAGAGCAACATAGAGAGGGACAGAGACAGAGAGTAGGGAAGAGAGAGACAGAAGGGAGAGAGGATAGAGAGACAGAGACAGTGGGGA
Organism: Rapana venosa; assembly: GCA_028751875.1. Taxonomy (NCBI): domain Eukaryota; kingdom Metazoa; phylum Mollusca; class Gastropoda; order Neogastropoda; family Muricidae; genus Rapana; species Rapana venosa. The sequence continues at coordinate 3,754,556 of CM054144.1, read as the reverse complement.
AGAGAGAGACAGAGAGGGAGATAGAGAGAGAGACTGAGAGAGAGAAGGAAGAGAGAGAGGGGTAAAAGAGGAGAGAGAGAGAGAGAGAGAGAGAGAGAGAGAGAGAGAGAGAGAGACAGACAGACAGACAGACAGACAGAAAGACAGACTGACTGACAGAGAGACAGAACGAGAGAGACAGAACGAGAGAGACAGACAGAGAGAGAGACAGAGACAGAGAGACAGAAAGAGAGAGAGACACAGAGAGACAGAGAGATGCCCGTGTCCGATCCAACAGCGGTGTTTTCTGAACAAGCCATCGTCTTCAGATAAAGACAATACAGTCTCCACTTCAAGGGCCTGAGAACCCACATCTGTTTTCTTCCCCTGGGAGTGTGCACCCAGCGTGAACTTGAAGTCCTGTGACTTCTTCACCCACTCCTTGAGGAGTCGTTGGGGCACTCTACTGTATATTGTTGGGGCACTCTATTGTATATTGTTGGGGCACCCTATTGTATATTGTGGGGGCACTCTATTGTATATTGTTGGGGCACCCTATTGTATATTGTGGGGGCACTCTATTGTATATTGTGGGGGCACTCTATTGTATATTGTGGGGGCACTCTATTGTATATTGTTGGGGCACTCTATTGTATATTGTTGGGGCACTCTATTGTATATTGCTGGGGCACTCTATTGTATATTGCTGGGGCACTCTATTGTATATTGTGGGGGCACTCTATTGTATATTGTGGGGGCACTCTATTGTATATTGTGGGGGCACTCTATTGTATATTGTGGGGGCACTCTATTGTATATTGTTGGGGCACTCTATTGTATATTGTTGGGGCACACTATTGTATATTGTGGGGGTACTCTATTGTATATTGTGGGGGCACTCTATTGTATATTGTTGGGGCACTCTATTGTATATTGTTGGGGCACTCTATTGTATATTGTTGGGGCACTCTATTGTATATTGTTGGGGCACTCTATTGTATATTGTTGGGGCACTCTATTGTATATTGTTGGACACTGTATTGTTTATTGTTGAGGCACTATATTATTTATTGTTGGGGCACTCTATTGTTTATTGTGGGGGCACTCTATTGTATATTGTTGGGGCCCTCTATTGTATATTGTTGGGGCACTGTATTGTATATTGTTGGGGCACTCTATTGTATATTGTGGGGGCACTCTATTGTATATTGTTGGGGCACTCTATTGTATATTGTGGGGGCACTGTATTGTATATTGTTGGGGCACTCTATTGTATATTGTTGGGGCACTCTATTGTATATTGTTGGGGCACTCTATTGTATATTGTTGGGGCACTCTATTGTATATTGTTGGGGCACTCTATTGTATATTGTGGGGGCACTCTATTGTATATTGTGGGGCACTCTATTGTATATTGTTGGGGCACTGTGTTGTGTTTTGTTTGTGGGACTATATTGTATTGTGTTGGAGCACTATATTGCACTTTGTTGGAGCACTATATTGCACTTTGTTGGGGCATTATGTTGTACTTTGTTGGGGCATTATGTTGTATTTTGTTGGGGCATTATGTTGTACTTTGTTGGGGCATCATATTGCACTTTGTTGGGGCATTATGTTGTATTTTGTTGGGGCATTATGTTGTATTTTGTTGGGGCATTATGTTGTACTTTGTTGGGGCATTATATTGCACTTTGTTGGGGCATTATGTTGTACTTTGTTGGGGCATTATGTTGTACTTTGTTGGGGCATTATATTGTATTTTTTTTGGGCATTATGTTGTATCTTGTTGGGCATTCTTTTGTATTTTCCAGGTAGTATCATTAGAAGTTTGAGCCTTGCAGAGCTCATCTGTCTGCAGATCATTGTGTGCATGCTGGGTATGTTCGTGGCGTCGTTGGTACACCGGTCATAGATTGCTTACTGTTCCGTTAAAGATGGATGGGGTTTTCCTGCCTGTGCAGGAAAGGAGAGGATAGTTACACTGTGCTATATCAATACTGTGTTTTATTGAAATTTGTTATTAATTTGTACTGTTTTGTGCTGTGCTGTTATTAAAAAAAATCTATAATCTTATAAAAGGATTAAATAACTTTTTCTGCACAAAACGAATATTTTTTTCATAAAGAACAAACAAAAAAGCAAAGCAAATGACTTTTTTTTTTTTTTTGGCGGGGGGGGGGGGGGGTCAATAATGATATTGTTTATTGCCTCGCAGACCACAAAGGCCTTAATGAATATAACAGAGATGTCACCCTATACAAATCAAATACCCCCATCAGCAATCACTTCAAGGGAGTTTCTTCCACAGATTTCCGTAACTATCGTCAACTTAAAAAGGCACAGTAAATGACATACACAAGACACACTTAATGGCATACAAAAGATACGATAAATGGCACACCAAAGACACAGTAAATGGCATACAAAAGAGACAGTAATTGGCATGAAAAAGACACAGTAAATGGCATACTGAAGACACAATAAATGGCATACGAAAGACACGATAATAGCATACAAAAGACACAGAAAATGGCATACAAAAGACAGTAAATGGCATAAAAAAGACACAATAAATGGCATACTGAAGACACACTAAATGGCATACTGAAGACACACTAAATGGCATACTGAAGACACACTAAATGGCATACTAAAGACACACTAAACAGCATACTAAAGACACAGTAATTGTGACCTGGGTGACTCTAGGATGTGAAGCTGGGGATCGCGCAACAACAACGGCAGCAACATCAGTTCACTTTGGTTATGGGATTGAACCATCCACGTTTTTGTGTGTCACTTGACCGTTGTCGGCAGGTTAAGGTCAGGAAAAAAGCTGATGGCTGCTTGATGTATCTCTCTTCTGTGTTCGCTTCTCTGCTGGCTAATGTACTGTGCTGCTGGTCTTTGTTGGAAAGATGCTCGGGATTCTGCAACAGTGTCTCAGATCAAGTGCCAAAATCCCCCACCCCGACTCTCTCTCTCTCTCTCCCTCTCGCTTTCTCTTCTCGCTCTCTCTCGCTTTCTCTTTCTCGCTCTCTCTCTTCTCTCGCTCTCTCTCACTCTCTCCTCTCTCTCCTCTCTCTCACTCCTCTCTCTTCTCCTCTCTCTCTCTCTCCTCTCTCTCTCTCTCTCTCGTCTCTCCTCATGTCTCTGTCTCTCTGTTCCTCCATCACGCACCCCTGCCCTTCTCGTTCCCTCACTCATTGACTCTTTCTTTCTCTTTCATTATGGGCAATGACAATAAATTGTTAAAGCGTTAAAGCATTAATCCCCCTCCCCTCCCCTTCTCTCCCTCATTCGCTCATTTATCCGCTTTTTCTCTCCTCTGTGTGTCAAGTCAAGTCAAGTCAAGTCAAAATTTTTTTTCCAGATGGTACATTGAATAAGCAATGCATTTGCTTTTTTTCATCATGTGTGTGTGTGTGTGTGTGTGTGTGTGTGTGGTGTGTGTGTGTGTGTTCGTGCGTGCGCACGCGTGTGTGTGCATATATTGTGATATGTGTAGGGTGCGTGCGTGTATTTTTTTTTTTTTTTGGCGGGGGAGTGTTGTTCTTTTTTTACACTTCTACATTTTTACTTCATATCACACCGTCAATACTCTTCTGCATCTCTACTTTACTTCATACCACACCGCTTTTGTGTAAGTGTTCTATAATTATGTGCATACGAGCTCGCGTGCGGTCGCGTATATTATATATATATATATATTAATATATATATATATATATATATATAATATATATATAATATATATTATATATATATATATATATATATATATAATGGGTGAGCACGTGCTCGTGCGCGTGTACGCAGACGAAAACTACACTACACTACACTACACTACACTACACTACACTACACCACACTACACTACGCTACACTACACTACACTACACTACACTACGCTACACTACACTACGCCACCCTACACTATAACCACAAGTACAAGTACTATTATCTCCTAAATCGTACGCTATGTGCTCTGCGCTGTGCTAAGTGGCTGACCCCTGGCAGGTAAAGGGAAGGAGAGGGCAAGGTAATAATAATAATAATAACAATAATAATAATCATAATCATGATAATAGATTATGCTGTGGGTCTGTGTAGCACGATGCTTGTCTTTTGTCATTCACTCCTGGTCGGTGCAGCACAGGAAACAACAATGCCACTGTGGGTATTGGGATGAATGCTCTTTTTTCCCTCCTATGTTTCTATCTTTGGATCTCTCTCTCTCTCTCTCTCACTCTCTCTCTCTCTCTCTCTCTCTCTCTCTCTCTCTCTCATCTCTCTCTCTCTCTCTCCTCTCTCTCTCTCTCTCTCTCTCTCTCTCTCTCTCTCTCTGTGTGTGTGTGTCTCTCTCTCTCTGTATGTGTGTGTGTGTGTGTGTGTGTGTGTGTGTGTGTGTGTGTGTGTGTGTTGTGTGTATTTTATATTATTTTTTATCTTTTATTTCGAGGATAATGGGATAAGCACTCATGTGCTATTTTTTCATCCAGTCCCCGTGTGTATGCAGGTTTGTCAATTTTGTCATCCGTTCCCACCTGGCACACAATGGCCTACTCTTCCGAAAAACGGAACGGGTTTTATATCGTGTGCGCTAGGTGTTCGCTGTGTGTGTGTGTGTGTGTGTGTGTGTGTGTGTGTGTGTTGTGTGTGTGTTGTTGTTGTTGTGTTATTGTTGTTGTTGTTGGTATCGTGTGTTGTTGAGTAATTTCATGCTTTGCGTGAAAGGTGTTAGAACACGAGTGTGCACAATAGACAACAATCATCCAGTCATTGTTCATCCCTCCACCCTTTTTCTTCCTTTCTTTCTTCCTTCCTTCCTGTCTTTCTTTCTTTCTTTCTTTCTTTCTTTCTTTCTTTCTTTCTTCTTTCTTTCTTCCTTCTTCCTTCCTTCTTCTTTACTTCCTTTCTTCCTGTCTTTCGCCTTCTGTCTGTTTCCCTTTTTTATTTTGTTCATCTTGTCTTCATGTTCCTCCTCCTTTTTCCTCCTCGCTCCTCATCCTTCTCCTCCTCCTCTCCTCCTCCTCCTCCTCCTCCTCCTCCTCCTCCTCCTCCTCCTCCTCCTCCTCTCATCATCATCATCATCTCATCTTCTTCTTCTTCTTCTTCTTCTTCTTCTTCTTCTTCTTCTTTCTTTTCTTCTTCTTCTTCTTCTTCCTCCTTCTTCTCCTCCTCTCCTCTTCCTCCTCCTCCTCCTCCTCCTCCTCCTCCTCCTCCTCCTCCTCCTCTTTGATTCAACAGACAGAGAAGAATGCCTTTTTCTTTGTTTTGGACAAAGCTGACAAACAAGAATAGCAGCTATTCACAATACAGCCAAGCTCATTTTCCGGATATTTGCTTGACATGTTTCGGAGAGTGTATTTGGGCAGAAAACACTCCAGTCAGTCAGCCCGTGCTGTGATGCCCCAGACCTCAGGCTGGCCTGTGGAATGGCTGGCTAGCTGCTAGTGTCAGGAATGCCGATAACAGCCCGCAGTCACTTTCTGTAAGCTTTGTGTTCTGGCCTCGGTCATTTCCCGGGTTGGTGGTGGTGTAGTATGGTGATCAGCATCTTTTCCTGGGTTTGTTAGCACGAGGGTTGTATGCTGGGCATGTTGGTATCATCCATACCATCGGACATAGCTGGCGTACTGTGATACGAAACATGGATGGGGTTTGTTGTTGTTGTTGTTTGTTTGTTTGTTTGTTCTTGTCTTGTCTTTTCTTTCTTCTTCTTTTCTTCTTCTTTCTCTTCTTCTTCTTTCTTCTTCTTTTCTTTCTTCTTCTTCTTTCTTCTTCTTCTTCTTCTTCTTTCCTCTTCTTCCTCTTCTTCTTCTTCTTCTTCTTCAAACGCTCAGAGAGCAACTATTGTTGTCTGACATATGAGCGAAAACGCGTTGCGCTGCCGTTAAGCGCCTGACAAGCCAGGCCCAGCCTTTTCCACTTCGGCATCAGATAGAATTGTTATCTTTAGAGTCTCGCTGGGAAAAGAAGTTAGGAGAGCGGACCAAGAAGGCAGGAACAGACAAGATGGAGGTGACAAGAAGAAAAGGACCGAGGCAGGAAGAAAGAGAGGGATAGAAAGGAGATGATTTCTAGGGCAGAAGATGGGTGATGCTATTTATACTGACAGGTCCCTGGTCTCCCCACGGTGGAGGATGGGGTTTGAACCATGTGCACACACGATGTGATTGTGCGTTGTCACAAGGGCCCACTGTTTGTGGCCTTATCCCTGGGGGTTGTACGGGGGACAGGAGTCACACCGGTGCATCCGCTGTTAGCTCCAGGAGAGACACACTTCCGAACTCATGGCTAAGCAGAGACTGGAGGGAGGAACCTGTGGCCTCAGTTACTGTAACAGCACAGGCTTCGATGTTTCAACCACTAAGCTACAGTGCTCCCCCCTCACACACATGCGCGCGCGCGCACACACATGCGCGCGCGCGCACACACATACGCGCGCGCGCACACATACACATACACACAGTCTCTCTCTCACACACACACACTTACATGCACACGAACACTTACTTACGCACACAGACACACACACACCTACACACACGCACACATCTTGTTGACATATTTTTCCAGAAGAGTACTTTAGTTACAGAGCACTCTATGGCATGGCATGGCGGGGTCTTCTTCACCTTGTGTTCATGTGGGAGGGCTGGCTGTTACAATCTGGCTATTCCGAAATATTTCTCTCTCCCTCTCTCTCTCCCCCCTCCTTCTCTCCCCCCTCTCCCTCCCTCTCTCTCCCTGTCTCTTTCTTTCTCTCTCTCTCTCTCTCTCACTCCCTCTTTCCCTCCTCTCTCCCCCATTTCGCTCTCCTCCCTCCTCTCCCTCCCTCTCTCCCTCTCCCCCTCTCTCTACCCCCTCTCTCCCCTCCCCCCTCTCTCCCCTCCCTCTCTCCCTCTCTCTCCCCTCTCTCACACTTTCTCTCTCTCTCCAGCCCCCCCCCCCCCCCCCCCCCTCACCTACCTCTTCTTCCTGCCTCTGTCATTCTGGTCTTTTTCATTATGGTTATCATGGTGCCATCTCTGGCACTGACACAAGGGAGGGAGGGAGGGAGGGAGGGAGCGAAGGAGGGAGGGAGGGAGGGAGGAGGGTCTATTAGTAACAACTGCGTGCTTGTCAGAGATGGAGAGAGAGCAGCAGCAGTTGGTTGACTGACTGACTGATGGAGACAGACTGACAGACAGACAGCCAGTGCTGGTTGCTAGGTGAACAGGTGGACTGACTACGTTTTTGTTGTGGGATCGGTTTGTGTGTGGGTTTTTTGGTGGGTTTTTTCTTGGGGTTTTGGAAGGGGTGGGGTTATTATTGATGTCGTAGATTCTTGATTTTTTTTTGTCTTTTGGTAGGGTAGTTTTGTGTTTGTTTTTTTTGGTGTGTGTGTTTTTGTTTTCTTTCTTTCTGTCTTTCTTCTTGTTCTTGTTCTTCTTCTTGTTCTTGTTCTTCTTCTTGTTCTTCTTCTTCTTGTTCTTCCTTCTCTCTTCTTCTTCTTCTTGTTCTTGTTCTTGTTCTTGTTCTTGTTCTTGTTCTTCTTTCTTTCTTCTATCTTCTTCTTCTTCTTCTTCTTCTTCTTCTTCTTCTTCTTCTTCTTCTTCTTCTCTGTGCCCCTCACACACACACGCGCGCGCGCACAAACAAACACACACGCACGCACGCACGCGGGCGTGTGCACACACACATACCCTCACACTCACTCACTCTCTCTCTCTTTCTATCTTTCTCACACGCACATGTGCGCACACATACACGAACACACGCGCGCAAGTAGGCATATCCAACCACCGCGCGCACCCCCCCCCCCCCCCCCCCCCACACACACACAATAAGAAGAAGAACAATAACAACGGCAACAACAAGAAACAAGCGAAGAACTAGATTAGTAAGATAACAAAAAGAAAGAAGAAAACTTTTAAAAGATAGAAGTGGAAGAGAAAAGTAGAGGCAGAAGAAGAAGAAGAAGAAGAGAAGAAGAAGAAGAAGAAGAAGAAGTAGATGAAGAAGAAGACGTACACGAAAACGAAGAAGAAGAAGAAGAAGAAGACGAAGACGAAGACGAAGAAGAAGTAGAAGAAGAATTGCGAAGAAGAAGAAGAAGAAGAGAAGAAGAAAGAAGAAGAAGAAGAAGAAGAAGAAAGAAGAAGAAGAAGAGAAGAAGAAGAGAAGAAGAAGAGGCAGACGAAGAAGAAAAAGAAGAAGAAGAAGAAGAAGAAGAAGAGGCAGAAGAAGAAGAAAAAGAAGAAGAAGAAGAAGAAGAAGAAGAAGAAGAAGACGAAGAAGAAGACGAAGAAGAAGAAGAAGACGAACACGAAGACGAAGAAGAGAGAAGAAGAAGAAGAAGAAGAAGAAGAAGAAGAAGAAGAAGAAGAAGAAGAAGAAGAAGAAGAAGAAGAAGAAAAAAAAAAAAAAAAAAAAAGAAAAGAAGAAGAAGAAGAAGAAGGAAGGAAGAGGAGTGAAATATGGAAACAAACAAACAGCTATTCAGAGTACCCACATCTGACTCGGCAGCACAGTGCCAAGATGGCAGATAGCAGACCGAAGATGCCAGAACAGCCACCAGAAGAGAAACACGCACACACACACATACACACACACACACACATACACACACAGACACACATATACACACATACACACATACGCACACACACATACATACACCACATACAACATACACACACATACTCACATACATACATACTCACATACATACATACACATACATACACATACGCACATGCATACACATACACACATACACACATACATACACATACACACATACACACATACACACATACATACACATATACACACATACATACACACATACATATACATACACACATACACACACATACACACATATATACATACACATACATACACACATACACACACATACACACATATATACACACACATACATACACATGCATACATACACACATACATACACACATACACACGCACAAACACACACCATACATCACACATACATACAACACATAATATACACATACCACACATACATACATATACACACACATACATACACACATACACACATGAACACAACAACATACACACATACATAAACACATACACAATACACACACATACATACACAAACACATGCACACACATACACGCATACATACACACACATACACACACACACACACACACACACACACACACACACACACACACACACACACACACACACACCACACACCACACACACACACCAGAAAGAGGCAAGAAGACAAAAAAGAGATAAAAGAAAAAGAGATCAGATTGATAAGAAGTGGAAACGGTATGCGTGCGTGTCTTTAGGTGTGTGTGTGTTTGTGTGTGTGTGTTGTGTGTGTGTGTGTGGTGTGTGTGTGGTGTGTGTGTGTGTGTGTGTTTGAAGTAAAAAATGTTGGCGTAAAAGAGTAAGCTTACAAGCTTTTTCACTGCCCTCATCCCATGTTTGTGTGTGTGTGTGTGTGTGTGTGTGTTTTGTGTGTGTGTGTATGTGTGTGTATGCGCGCGCGCGAGTGTGTGTGGTTGATTCAGATTCAGATTCATAATATTTTATTTTGTGTGTGTGTGTGTGCGTGCATGTGCATGTGTGTGCACGAGCGGGTTGTGTGTGTGCGCATATGGATGCGTTCGGCTACTAAGGCATATATATACGCGCATGTGTATTGTATGTATGCGTATATGTTATAGAATAGCAAACAGGCAGACAGACAGGCAGACAGACAGGCAGACAGACAGACAGACAGACAGACAGACAGACAGGCAGACAGACAGACAGGCAGACAGACAGACAGACAGACAGACAGGCAGGCAGACAGACAGACAGGCAGACAGACAGACAGACAGGCAGACAGGCAGGCAGAACAAAATCTGCAGAAAATACCGAAGTTTCATGAGTTGTGAGAAGCCCATACAACATGCATGACCCTTCCTTCCATTCCCCTCTCTCTCCCTTCACCCTCCTGCCCTTCCCCTCTCTCCCTTCCCTCTATCTCCTTCACCCCTCCTGCCCTTCCCCTCTCTCCCTTCCCTCCTCTCTCCCTTCACCCTCCTGCCCTTCCCCTCTCTCCTTCCCCTCTCTCTCCCTTCACCCCCTGCCCTTCCCCTCTCTCCCTTCCCCTCTCTCCCTTACCTCCTGCCCTTCCCCTCTCTCTCCCTTCACCCTCCTGCCCTTCCCCTCTCTCTCCCTTCACCCCTCCTGCCCTTCCCCTCTCTCTCCCTTCACCCTCCTGCCCTTCCCCTCTCTCTCCCTTCACCCTCCTGCCCTTCCCCTCTCTCTCCCTTCACCTCCTGCCCTTCCCCTCTCTCTCCCTTCACCCTCCTGCCCTTCCCCTCTCTCTCCCTTCACCCTCCTGCCCTTCCCCTCTCTCTCCCTTCACCCTCCTGCCCTTCCCTCTCTCTCCCTTCACCCTCCTGCCCTTCCCCTCTCTCTCCCTTCACCCTCCTGCCCTTCCCCTTCTCTCTCCCTTCACCCTCCTGCCCTTCCCTCTCTCTCCCTTCACCCTCCTGCCCTTCCCCTCTCTCTCCCTTCACCCTCCTGCCCTTCCCCTCTCTCCCTTCACCCTCCTGCCCTTCCCCTCTCTCTCCCTCACCCTCCTGCCCTTCCCCTCTCTCTCCCTTCACCCTCCTGCCCTTCCCCTCTCTCCCTTCACCCTCCTGCCCTTCCCTCTCTCTCCCTTCACCCTCCTGCCCTTCCCCTCTCTCCCTTCACCCTCCTGCCCTTCCCCTCTTCCCTTCACCCTCCTGCCCTTCCCCTCTCTCTCCCTTCACCCTCCTGCCCTTCCCCTCTCTCTCCCTTCACCCTCCTGCCCTTCCCCTTCTCTCCCTTCACCCTCCTGCCCTTCCCCCTCTCCTCCCCTCTCTCTCTCACCCTCCTGCCCCTTCCCCTCTCTCTCCCTTCACCCTCCTGCCCTTCCCTCTCTCTCTCCCTTCACCCTCCTGCCCTTCCCCTCTCTCTCCCTTCACCCTCCTGCCCTTCCCCTCTCTCTCCCTTCACCCTCCTGCCCTTCCCCTCTCTCTCCCTTCACCCTCCTGCCCTTCCCTCTCTCTCCCTTCACCCTCCTGCCCTTCCCCTCTCTCTCCCTTCACCCTCCTGCCCTTCCCCTCTCTCTCCTTCACCCTCCTGCCCTTCCCTCTCTCTCCCTTCACCCCTCCTCCCCTTCCCCTCTCTCTCCCTTCACCCCCTCCTGCCCTTCCCCTCTCTCTCCCTTCACCCTCCTGCCCTTCCCCTCTCTCTCCCTTCACCCTCCTGCCCTTCCCCTCTCATCTTCTCCTTTCACCCTCCTGCCCTTCCCCTCTCTCTCCCTTCACCCTCCTGCCCTTCCCCTCTCTCTCCCTTCACCCTCCTGCCCTTCCCCTCTCTCTCCCTTCACCCTCCTGCCCTTCCCCTCTCTCTCCCTTCACCCTCCTGCCCTTCCCTCTCTCTCCCTTCACCCTCCTGCCCTTCCCCTCTCTCCCTTCACCCTCCTGCCCTTCCCCTCTCTCTCCCTTCACCCTCCTGCCCTTCCCCTCTCTCTCCCTTCACCCTCCTGCCCTTCCCCTCTCTCTCCCTTCACCCTCCTGCCCTTCCCCTCTCTCCCTTCACCCTCCTGCCCTTCCCTGCCTTCATCGTCTGCTTCCTGCACGTCCGCGATTGTCTGCAGCCATATTGAACAGGGCGGGTAACTCTCCATTACTTCCGCTTATCTAACAGCTGTGGAGATGTCTGCTCATTGGTCACTATCCAGGGCCACGTCTGGTCTCCCTGCAGTTGCCTTGTCCATGAACATAGCAGCAGCTCAACTTTCCCCGTTATTATTATTATTATTATTATTATTATTATTATTATTATTATTATGTGTGTTCCTCGGCTAGCGCTCAGAGGTTTACCAATAGTGAGATTTTGCGAATGCGACATTTTTGTTTGTTTGTTTTTACACACCATTACGCAGCTGCTTTCTGTCTTCGGGATGGTGTTTATACAAGGTTTCTGTGTGTATTCACTAAAAAAAAAAAGTTTACTTTCGACATCTGTTCCTACAAGCATGGAATGGCCTACTATTTCGAAGGACGGAACAGGTTTTTAACATGTGCCGCAAGATGTTCTGCTTACGGGGCCTCGGTTTATAGTCTCATCCGAAGGACTTAAGGGGGAGTGGAGTCAGCACTGATGGTTAACTCCAGGGTACGATCCCTAAAGCGGCGCCACAGTGACGGTGTTGTCCAGTGCCTTCAGACCAGGTGTACCCACCAGGCAGTGCTGTGCCCACCAGGCAGTGCTGTGTCCACCAGGCAGTGCTGTGCCCACCAGGCAGTGCTATGCCCACCAGGCAGTGCTGTGCCCACCAGGCAGTGCTGTGCCCACCAGGCAGTGCCAGCCAAGGGCTCCCTTCATATATACATTTCCCACTTGGCACTGAGCACTGGGACACAGGTTCAACTTTCGGCAAAGGTGACTTTTGAGGTGATTTTCCCCTGCAGTTCCGATTGTTTCTGTTTCCCTTGCTCTCAAAGTCTTTCTGATGGGGCTATAATGGGAACTCCCCTATTCTAACGGAAGCGCATAACACCTTGCTCACACACACACAGATCACCCACCTGCCCTAGGGGAAGAGACCAGTTATGGACTGTAGTATGGAAGAAGCAGACGTACCCAGCATGCAATTTATTTTCAGAATGACGGGCTCCACCAGGGTTATCTTTACTAGAACACATGGCCTGAACACTTCAGCTCAAAGCATCCAAACATTCATCTTCCAGTTCTTCCCAAAACTAAAACAAAACAGAAAACAGAAAAATGAACAGTATATTGCTGTGGTGTTGCACTCCCGCGCCCCCCCCCCCCCCCCCTCCACCCCAAACACCACGGTAAAGTAGTTGTAACTATAAAAGGTAGACAGGAAAAGTCAGTACAATGCAGTAAGGTGCTAGTCAACCTAACAATAGGGGCAACGAAATGAAGGAAGGAAGGAAGGAAGAAATGATTCAAGGAATTAAAAGGTTTATTATATATATATATATATATACACTATATATACACACACACATACATACATACATACATACATACATACATACATACATACATATACATATATACATAAACCTTTTTTTATTCAAGTTCATTATGTCATGATTTCATAAGAATGCGGCTTTTTGTATAAAGAGAAAAACCAGAGCCCCCTTATACATACATACATACATACATACTTTGTCATGAAAGTTTTACATTTCAGCATTTGCAAAATTTGGAAATGCATGTGGACGAACACATCTTTTGTGTAGGGCATCTATTTCTTGCACACATGAAAGGCATGGAAGAGGCCACACACTTTGGTGAAAAGCCCATAGTCCAAACACAGGGAGAGCTGGCTGGCTATAGGAGAAACAGGTCTTTCAGGACAGGGACAGTGTCAGCTCTTTGACATGCATACTACAGGGACAGCAAGCAGTGAGACAGCTCAATACACCGCCGTGTCTGTGTGGGGGTGTGGGGTGTGGGGGTATGTGTGGGGGTGTGATCGTGGTGGTGGTGGTAGTGGTGTGTGTGTGTGGTGTGATGTGTTGTGGTGTGTGCATGTGGAATGTGTATGGTGTATGTGTGTGTATGCGTGGTGGTGGTGGGGGTGTGTGCATGTGTGTGTGTGTGTGTTGTGTTGTGGTGGTGTGTGTGTGGTGTTTGTGTGTGAGTGTGTGTGTGTGTGGGGGGCATGGGAACTGTCAAATCTGTCAAAGAGCAAGTGGAGAGATTCACAGCCGATACCGAACCCCGTGTGAATGTCTTTTCTCTGTCAAAGTATTCATTTTACAGTTAATAGAAAAAAGGCACAGGTTTGTTAATACTTTTCCACGCACTTTATACAGAGCAAAGAGAGAGAGAGAGAGAGAGAGAGAGAGAGAGAGAGAGAGAGAGAGAGAGAGAGAGAGAGAGATCTCATGTACACACATACACACGTGCCTTCTGTCTCTGTCTCTTTCTCTCTCTCTCACTCTTTGGCTGACACAAACACTTCATGTACTATACTTCCCAAACTAATCTATCATTATCAGGCCTTTTAGTGACTAGAATCTTCACAGCAGGAAATACCATGACAGGGTGGGGGGGGGGGGGGGGGGGCGATAGGCAGCCATTATGGTATAAACACTGCAGAGAAGAGGCGAACACTCACTTCAGCCATGTTTTCTGCATGGTTCCATCTCTCGTTTCACTGCCAATGGAAAACGCAGCATGGCGCAAAGTGTACCACTAGACAGGCTACACACCACCGCTATTTTTTGCCACTTTTTCTTCCGTTTTCCTATGCTACTCTTGCATTCATTCCACACGTACTAAGGCATCCACAGAAATAAAAACCTTTTTTGTGAAAGACTTTCCTCTGACTCAAAACTCACGTGATTTCGCGCAAATTTTGTAGGTTTGAAAATTTTGATCAATCATTCAGTAAACACTGAACCCCGTCAGTCCTTTGTCGTCTGCAATCTTCCTAACTACAATATGGATGCGCAGAGTCAGTACTGCAGGAACACAAGCAATCCTCATTTAATTATCATTTCCAACTTTCTCAGACTACCTGTGTCCTCAATCCCCAAAACAGGTACACAGTACATTTTTTTCATACTCTAAAAATATGTGAAGATCAGCAAACATTTTCCCGACTAGCACTTTATAGGATGTACTACATGACCTGCAAGCTAAAGGTGGAGTGTAGCCTGCAGTTCTGCAGGGATCCGTATCTTGTTTCACTACTGATGGAAGGCCAGCATGGCGAAAAGTGCACTGCTAATGCTATTTGTACGCATGTGCAGAAGAAGACGAATTTGTGACCTGATTTCCGGCTAGTCTCATAATTTATGGATGTGGGGAAAATTGAGTATCAAAACGAGAAGCGTGTGTGTGTGTGTGTGTGTGTGTGTGTGTGTGAGAATATAACGAAAAGTGTAAGTTTATGCTTTTTGAGGTATTTGTCAGAGTCTTCAGAAATACGCCTAAGGTATAAACATCATGAATCTAAGCTAAAGAGAAAACATGAATGATTTTTCTTTCCTTTTAAAAATAAATAAATTTCAGCGGTATTGTAGGAGCTAGATGTGCTTATTTTTCTTATGAGGCAGAGTACGCCAAGACCTTGTTTCTGTATTCCGGAGAAAACGGTTAAAAGTACCGATGCAGACAGACAGACAGACAGAGAGAGAGAGAGAGGGGTTTAGACGTCACGTGATTTTCTTGGCCGTAACAGAGCAGCGAAATGGCGACCCCTGCTCACCAATGGTTCATGACCTTCTCCTGTGGAATCAAGCTAAGTAACCCTAGCTAAGTGTTTTGCTGCTGAGATAATCCTCCTCCGCCACGCTGCATCTAGACTGAGTGATGGAAGGTAAAAGCCATCTGTCTGTGCTGTCTTTATCCTATGAGGATAATTATAGTCTCAGAAGTCACGAAAGTTGGAGACTTCAGGCAGAGAGGACAGAGCCAACGAATAACGGTGACGTCATATGCTGCGTTGTATCTGTTCGTACTTATCTGCCGAGATAAGTGAGGGTCTAAACTTGGGGCAAAAACACCCAGGTAAACAAGCGACAAAGGTATGCAAAAGTAACAATAATAATGATAATGAGAATAACTATGAAAATAATGATGATAATAATAATAAGAAGAAAAAGGATGATGATGATGATGATAATAATAATCATGATAATAATAAAGGACAAAAATAATAATAATAGTATTATTAATGTAAATAGGACCTGCAAAGTGTAGTTCATGCCGAGGCAGACCATACATACAGACTGATTATTTGGTGATGACCCCACAGTGCCAGACCAAGCCACAGAGGCTGACTTCACGTGACGTGTCTCTTGACTCCATAAGAAGTCATCAGGGCAGTAAAAGCATGGAACTACCAGGCAGCTGTGTCTGCCTGTGGCAGGCTGCATGCTGAGTAGAGTCGTGCCATCCATACTATCGGCCATATCTGCCTAGGCCTACACAACGGATAGGTCAGTTGTTAACGTGTTTGCAAAATACTGGCCATAATCATGTTCGCGCACGGGACTTTGCTGTATAATCTCTTCAAAAGAACATACATGGGAATGGAATGAAGTCTTCAGATGAGGCTGTACACCGAGGTCCCGTGTGCGAACGCACGCAGGATATCTCGCGCACTCTTAAAACCTGTTCGCTTTTCGGAAATGTATACCATTGTGTGCTGGTTGAAACGGACGACAAAAATTTACAAAACTGCATACACAAGGAGACTGCATGTTAAAAAAAAAAAAGCACCCGAGTGCTTATTTCAATATCCTCGAAATAAAAGAATAAAAAGATAAAAACTAACGTTTTTCCAGAATAAATTAAAAATTAAAAATGGCTGGATGGACCAGACTCGAGTGATTCGAACTGGCGTTTTCAGAGTAATAATGTATGGAATTTATATAGCGCTGAATCTTGTAAAGCAACAAATCAAAGCGCTCAGATTTCATTTCATACCACTTTAAGTCACGGCAGATTTCTCTCCGTGAAATTCGGGCTGTTCTCCCCGGGGAGAGCGGGAGAGCGCGTCGCCACAAGCACAGCGCCACCTTTTTTTTTTTTTCATGTCTGCAACTGTATTTGTTTCCCTATCAGAGTGGCTTTTTTCTAAGAATTTTGCCAGGGACAACTCTCTTGTTGCCGTGGGTTCTTTTACGTGCGCTAAATAATTACGTGTAACACACGGGACCTCGGTTTATCGTCTCATCCGAAAGACTAGCGCCCAGACCACCACTCATGGTCTAATGGATGGGGGGAAAGTTTCCGGTCCAAACGGGGTACAAACCGCCGCACACTTCAGACCCGGACTTTTCGCTTTCTAGACAGGCGCGTTACCTCTAGACCACCGAGTACCGTCCTATCACGAGTTGAACGTTGTAACCACCACGCTATTCCACCCTTACCTGATTCAGATCAAGGGCTAACTGCCCATTGCGGCCACAGCAAACGCATGATCATGATTACGGGGCGGAATATCACGAGCCTCTTGATTGGCTGTTTGCTGTGTCAAGGGAAGGCTGACACGGGCCACTCCATTGGCTAATTCTCTGTGAGACTGCCGGCAGTAAATGAGCCATTGGCGCCGCAAATTTACATTTTAAGGATTGAAAAAAAAGAAGGGAGTGGGGATAAGGGGGACTGTTTGCAACCTCTTGTGTTTGAGCCGGATACAAAGGAGAGAGAGAGAGAGAGAGAGAGAGAGAGAGAGAGAGTGATGTTTATTTGGAAGAAGATTGTTAAGTGCTCTTGTGCTTGAAAGAAAGCTATAATCATAAAACATGTAAGTCAAAGAAGGAATAGTTTTTTTGTCAAAATGAATCGTGGCAAGGCATTATTTCTATTTTTGAAATGAAATGTTTAGTGCAGCTGTAAAACTACTTTGAGAGAGAGAGAGAGAGAGAGAGAGAGAGAGAGAGAGAGAGAGAGAGAGAGAGAGAGAGAGAGAATGTGTGTGTTTTCCGAAAGGCCGTATATAGGTTACTACTTACAAAACGGATCAAGTGGTATGAACACACACGGAGTGACACGAGCTTGTAGCTGCGATATTGATGGGCCTGTTTGTGACGATGTTTGGATATTTTAGTGTAACCACATTATTACCTTGCTCTTGAAGTGTTTGAAGTTTGTAGCAACAATATATTGACTGACTTTTTAAGCTGAGTTTACACACGTTGATCTTTTCTGCATACTTTGGGATCTAGTTTATCTGGGAACTTCAGGCAAAAAGTGTTTCTAAAAATTGTTTATGTATTCAGCACACATGTAGGTGATTTTTGTTGTTTCTTTTTCTGTTCTTGTTATATGCCAAAACGAAATAAAAGGCATTACATTTTGAAAGCAATTGGAAAAAAAGTTTTGTTGGGGGATGGGGGAGATGGGAGGGGGTGCTGTTGAGAAGGGGTTGCATTTTCAATCTGGTTTAAGTTTTTTTAAAAATTCCTTTTACATTTTCAGCGAAGTCCTTTCTTTCTTTCTTTTTTTTGTCAGTTTTAATGATGTATTTTGCTTTTGGTTTTATGGGATGGAGGTTAGTGATGGCGTGCATCTGTAGCTTGATTGTCATTCTTTTTCTTTCTATTCGACAAATTTGGGGTGGGGGGGGGGGGGGGGGGCGAACTAGCCTGGTGGTTAGAGTGTGGAGCTCGTGATCTGACCACTCGGGGTCGAGCCACCACCGAGCCACCACTGAGCCACCACCGAGCCACCACCGAGCCACCCGTCCTCCCAATTGTCCCCCTGGACTTACCTTCGGTACCGACATCACTGCCCCATAAGTCCTTCACATGAAACTATACATTGAGGTCCCGTGTGCAAACGCATGCGGAACATCTTGCGCACACGTTAAAACCCGTCCCGCCTTTAGAAAGAGTAGGCCATTGTGTGACGATGGGGACGGACACCAACATTGAAAAACAGCCTGCACACAGGTGTCGTGTTTAAACATCATCCCTGAAGACGGAAGGCAGCTACCGCCATGGTGGGCAAAAACGGTGGCCTATGCAAAACCTCGCCCTCAGTGAACCCCGAGCTGTAGCTGTGGATCGAGAGAAAGGACATCTTTGACAGGCATTGCTTTCCTTCTTTAATTATTCGCTCCTCTTCCCTCCCCCGTCTTTTTATTTTATTTTATCCCGTTCCTTCTATCTCATTTCGCTTTTGTTTTTATAAAAAGAAAATCTCACATCCTTTTCTTCTTTTGCTTTCTGTCTTCTTCCCCCCCCCCCCTTTCCCCCCGCCACACACACTTCTCTTTCACCTCAATTTTCTCAGCATAAGTTTGCTTGATCCTCTATTTTTCCCGTACTGTCGTCATTTAACCCCCCTTTTGACCCCGTGGGCATGCTGGGGGCATGTCAGTGTAAATAGCATGACCAGCCTCTGGAAATTCCCTGCTAGGAACTCCATATTTTCCATTCCTCTCTTTGTTTCTGCCTTATTCCAAGTCTTCCCGTCACCTCCTTCTTGTCTGTTTTCTGCCTTCTTGGTCCATTCTCCTGCCTCCCCCCCCCCCCCCCCCCCCCCCCCCCCCCCCCCAGAGAGACTTAAACGAAAACAATTCTCTCCCATGCCAAGGTCGGATTTGCCGGGCCTGATTTGTCAGGTGCTTGACGGCAGCTTGCGGTGTTGCATAGTGCTTGAATAAAAAACTAAAGCTCTACAAAGCCCTAATTCAGACGATCCTGCTGTACGGAAGTGAAACCTGGACATTGACTGCTGAAACAGCAAAGCGAATCCAGTCATTCGAAACAAAATGCCATAGAAAACTACTGGGCATATCCTGGAGAGAACGAAAGACCAATGAATTTGTCAAGAGTCAAATAACACGGCTGGCAGGTCCACAGGAACCCCTTCTCACCATCGTCAAGAAGAAAAAGCTGACATGGTTCGGCCACGTCACCCGCCACAACACTCTGCCAAAAACAGTACTACAGGGAACACTCGAAGGTGGCAGAAAGAGGGGAAGACAGAACAAGTCATGGATGGACAACATCAGAGAATGGACCAGGATGAATGACTCGGCACTACTGCGCAGAGCCGAGGACCGAGATGGATGGAGGAGGCTTACCACGGCATCGTCTTTCGTGTCTCCCCCACGACCGCCAAGGTCATGGGACTGATGATGATGATGATAACGGCAGCACAACGCATTAATTTTATCCTCGTATGACAGACAACAATAGTTGCTGTCTGAGCTTTTGACGACGATGAAGAAGATTCTTCTCTTTCTATCCCTAGACTATCCGTTGTGTTGTGTTGTGTCTTATGCTATGAGTATTGACCCTTTCTATGGTGAAGTGTACGGCAGTGTTAAATGACCACTGGGCGTTTCTTTCTTTTGTGTGCAGAACTACTTTGTACGGCGTGCGGTGAAAAACTTGATCAACATGACTGACCACAAAGTGATGGACCATTTACGGTATGTGGGGTGATGTGTGGGTCCCTTGGTTTGTGTCCCTGTGTCCTTATGTCTGTGTTTGTTTGTTTGCTTATTTGTTTGTTTCTTTGTTTCTTTCTTGTTCGTTTTTTCCCTTTTGAGTGAATAATTTTTTTAAAAAATCATTCATTCATTCATTCACACTCTTTCTTTCTTTCTTTTCTTTTCTTTCTTTCTTTCTTTTCTTGTCTTTCTTTCTTTCTTTGTCTTTCTTTTTCTTTTCTTTTTGTTTTCTTTTCTTTTCATTTCTTCCTTCTTTCTTTCTTTCTTTTCTTTCTTTCTTTTTTTCTTTTCTTTTCTTTTCATTTCTTCCCTTTTCTTTCTTTCTTTCTCTTATCTCTTTCTTTTCTTTCTTTCTTTATTTCTTTCTTTCTTTCTTTTTCTCTTTATGTCTTTCTTTCTGTCTGTCTGTCTTTTTCTTTCTTTCTTTCTTTCTTTTCTTTCTTCTTCTTTTCAGTCGTCTGTTTGTTCATTCGTCGTTCTCTCTTTCTTTTTCCAAGCGTGTAGTTTTTTGTTTGTTTTTTCTTTCTTTCTGTCCTACTTTAAGTGTGCATTCTTTGCTTACTTATTTTTCCTGCCTGTCTGTCTGTGAGTATGCAGATTTTCTTTCTGTTCTTTTTGGAACGAGGAGGTTCTGTTAATGTTGTTGTTTTGTTTCTTTGTTGTGGTTTTTGGATGGACCATTATTTTCTTTGCATTATCAAAAGCACGGGTGGCTTAGCAGTAACGCACTCATTTGAAAAGCGAGAGAAACCGAGTTTGATTCCCCTCTGAACCCAGACTATACCCCTTCCACTGTGCAGTGGGTGATGGTCCGGGTTCCAGTCTTTGGCTAAAGATGATACACCGAGGTTGCGTGTGCAGCATATAATTATTCAGAAGGGTTAAGCTCCAAGCAGTAAAACCCTGTTGGAATTCTGTTAAAAAAAGTGAATATTAAATTACGTAAGGAACAAGAGAGATGCCTCCTGTGACATTGTTTAGAAGAAGTAGGTATTCAGCACATGCAAAGCACCCACGGCAACAAGAGTTGCCACTCGCATAGATATGAATTGTTTTTTAAAAAGAGCCATACGCGAAGAAACACACACACACACATCACACACACACACACACACACACACACACACACACACACACACACACACACACACACACACACACACCACACACACACAACACACACAACACACCACACTCACACACACGCAGCGCAACGCACGCACGCACGCACGCACCACGCAGCACACACAACACACACGCACACACACACACACAAGCAGGACACCCGTAGTTTGTGGTGTACTGGTGGCAATGGCGAGCTTTGCTGAGGGAAACCAGCCCTGATGTCACACGTAGTCAAAGTCAAAGTCAAAGTCAAACTTTTATTTTCAGATGGTACATTGAATAAGCAGTGCATTTGCTTTTTTTTTCATCAAGCCATCTATCTAAAGAAAAAAAAAGCGAGAAAAAAAGATAATGTATATGCAGACATAGAATAAAAAGCCTGATCTATGGTAAACTATACAAATCAAAGAAGAAAAGACAATAACATATGCATATATGGAATTAAAAACAAAACAAAAAACCCAGAAAAATATTAAACCTTACAATTCAAATAATTCAAAAATCTTGAACAAATATCACATAATAAAACAGACAAGCAACAAAGAAAACCAAACCGAAAACAAAGAAGACAAAACAAAACAAAACAAAAAACACCAACTGCTTCCCTCCCCCCCTCCTCACACACACATACACACACCAAACCTTCAACCATACAAACAACTGAATAAAACAACAAAAAGAGATGAACAACAAGAACAACCACAACAAGCAAATAACACAAGCATACAAACACAAACATACGTACACACCAACAACAGCGACAATAACTAACGTAGGACAAGAATAACAGCCAAGACAAATGAAGAACAATATAGAACTAACAAAAGACGAGAAAAAGAGTCCAAAATACCCCCTCCCCCTCCCCAAGAATACCACCCTAAACCCAAAAAACCCAACAAAAAGCAAAATAAACCAGAACCCCACCCCCACCACCACCAACAATAACAACAACAACAACAACCAAATGGATACGTAGCAGTGTGTTGTGTATTGCTGACTGAAGCTTGTCTACAATCACCTTGTCAGCACGTGCCTGGCTGGTTTGGGGCAAGGGATGGTGATCCACCAGTTTAGCCTGTAGTACAGTGTAGTGTAGTGTAGTGTAGTGCAGTGTAGTGTAGTGTAGTGTAGTGTAGTGCAGTGTAGTGCAGTGTAGTGTAGTGTAGTGCAGTGTAGTGTAGTGTAGTGCAGTGTAGTGTAGTGTAGTGTAGTGTAGTGTAGTGAGTTGTAGTGTAGTGTAGTGTAGTGTAGTGAGTGCAGTGTAGTGTAGTGTAGTGCAGTGTAGTGTAGTGTAGTGTAGTGTAGTGTAGTGCAGTGTAGTGTAGTGTAGTGTAGTGTAGTGTAGTGTAGTGCAGTGTAGTGTAGTGTAGTGTAGTGTAGTGTAGTGTAGTGTAGTGTAGTGTAGTGTAGTGTAGTGTAGTGCAGTGAGTGTAGTGTAGTGCAGTTGTAGTGTAGTGTAGTCAGAGTGAGTGTAGTGCAGTGTAGTGTAGTGTAGTGTAGTGTAGTGTAGTGTAGTGTAGTGTAGTGCAGTGTAGTGTAGTGTAGTGTAGTATTTCTGGTGCTTCAGGGGTCAAGAGGTAACGCACCTGAACAGAAAGCCAACATTCCGAGTTGGAAGTGTGGGGTTGGTCGATCCTCCTTTGTGGCCGAAACTTTTCCTCCATCCCGTTGACGGCGATTCGTGTTCAGGGTGCACGTCTTTCGGATGACACGATAAACCGAGGTCCTGCGTGTAACACGCATGTAGCCCACGTAAAAAACACCCAAAACAACCTACAACAACAATGAAGTTGTCCCTGGCAACATTCTGTAGAAAAAGTCATTCTGATAATGCACACACCGACAGGAAAAGAAAAAAAAGTATAAAGGGTGGCGCTGCTGTTGTGGCGACGCGTTCTCCCCGTGAAGAGCATTTCAAATTTCACGCAGAGAACTCTGCTGTGATTTACAGTTGTATACATATGCATTGTTCTGAATTGTGTTGTAGTGTTATATATTGTATTATGTATTGTATTGCATTATTTTTAAATGTATAGTGTGGAATTGCATTGTACTGTTTTATATTGCACTGTTTTGAATTGTTTTGTGTTGTGCTATTTTGGTTTTTATTTTACTGTTTTCTACTTTCACACAGCAGTTTAAAAATCGGGCTGCTCTACCCGGGGAGAGAGCGTCACCACAAGAGCAGCGCCACCCATTTAAAGAAAAGTCTGCAAATATAGATGATATAGACCCAGAAGACTGCTTTCTTTCCTTGTTTAAATATTTTTTATTCAAGAAAGAAAGAAACATACATTATAATATTCAAATTTACGTTAAGAGCAACAACAAACAAAATTATAACTTTTAACATGCTCTAACACAGAACACATTAAACTAAATGACAATTTCGCAGCTAGTGGGCATGTGTGCATATGAAACAAAGTACGATTTTTGATACAGTTCCAAGAATTACAAGTTAATTCGTCACCTTTCCCAATAATTTAGGGATATATAGAAATATCTAGGGGTAGTTATCGATAACACGCTCTCCATGCAAAAATTCATCACCCAAACCTGCCAGTCGTGCTACTATCAATTACGGCGCATTAGTGCAGTTCGAAAGTATCTGTCCACTGATGCAACATCCAAACTAGTCACATCTCTCATTCTCTCACGTCTGGACTATTGCAATTCTCTTCTGGCTGGTCTGTCAGCATCATCTATCCACCCTCTTCAACGTATACAAAACTCTGCAGCTCGACTAGTCCTCAGAAAGAAAATATCTGAGCACATTACTCCTCCCTTGCGATCTCTCCACTGGCTGCCTGTGCCACAGAGGGTAAACTATATGATCTGTACCCTTTGTTACAAAAGTCTCCACAAACAGCACGTTTCCTACCTCTGTGAATGTCTTCACTTGTACACACTTCGTTCCCTCCGCTTAGCTGCAGAATACCATTGTGCTTAAGAATACTAGATTCAACCAGTCCACAGTGTTGCCGTGCTTTTTTCTGTTTCTGGTCAATCGAATCTGAAACGACTCTCATTCGTCACCTTGTCAAAAGCCTATTATAGCTTTTAACAGCCTAAAGACGCATTTATTCAAACTAAGATTCTCCCCTTTGTTTCATCGCATTTCGTCCCTGCCCTCAATAACCAACCCCCTAACCCCCATCAGCCTGCCCGAGTGTACAATCTTTGTGGTGTGTGTTGTGTGGCAGACGACGCGTCGCCGATGTGTTTACATTTGTATTTGTAGATACATACATTAATTGTGCCGTTGTGTGTTTTACTTTGATTTGTAAAAATCTATCAATTTAATCGCATTGAAAACTAGATGATGAAGCTTGATGTTACTTTGAAGATATAGCCTGTTATTCCATTTTGTATTATATTATGATTTAGTGCAACCAGAGGAGAAAAGCTATAATGATTTAAAGACTTTAGCAAAAGCACGCAAAAACAGCAAGCATATAAACTCGTGAAGAGATACATCAACAAATGTTACACTTCATATTAACGTTTGAATATGCTGCTGTTGCAAATAACAATTTGTAGCAAACAGAAACTAGGTCATACAACGACAGATAACGTCACCGAGTTGGCGGTGCCTCTGTTGCACAGCTGTCTGTGATCACAGAGAAGTTCTCCTGCAAGAACTACGTACGAAAAGATAAGCGCTTTAGATTACATACAATGTTTCACATGCAATTATCACCTGCAGATCCACACTGCACATCATCCACTGCACATCTATGCACATCTCACCTGCACTCTCACTGCATCATCCTGCACATCAATCACCTGACTCATCACCATGCACATCACACACCTCTCATCACACTGCCATCTCACACTGCAATCATACACTGCACATCATCAATTGCACATCATTCACAATGCACTTCTCACAATGCATACAAAATGCACATCATCATTCAACACTGGCATAATCACACTGCACAATAACAGCACATCATACACTGAATGAATCACACTGTACATAATCACCTTGCACATCATTCATCACATGCACATATCACACTGCACATAATCACATGCACATCATCATCACAATCACATCATCAACTGCACATCATCACCTGTACTCATCACACTGCACTAACCATGCACATCATCATCATACTGCACATCATCACACTGCACATCATCACACTGCACATCATTACAATGCACATCTCATACTGCACACCATACAATGCACATCATCACACTGCACATCATCACACTGCACATCATCACACTGCACACCATCACAATGCACATCATCACACTGCACATCATTACAATGCACACCATCACAATGCACATCATCACACTGCACATCATCACACTGCACATCATCACACTGCACACCATCACAATGCACATCATCACACTGCACATCATCACAATGCACATCATCACACTGCACATCATCACACTGTACATCATCACACTGCACATCATCGCACTGCACATCATCGCACTGCACATCATCGCACTGCGCATCATCACACTGCACAACATCGCAATATACATCATCGCAATACACATCATCACACTGCACATCATCACACTGTACATCATCACACTGCACATCATCACACTGCACATCATCATCATACTGCACATCATCACACTGCACATCATCACACTGCACATCATTACAATGCACATCATCAACTGCACATCATCACACATGCACATCATCACACTCACATCATCACACTGCACATCATACACTGCACACCATCACAACTGCACATCTCATCACACTGCACATCATACATGCACACATCACAATGCACATCATCACAACTGCACATCATCACACTGCACATCATCACACTGCACACCATCACAATGCACATCATCACACTGCACATCATCACACTGCACATCATCAACACTGCACATCATCACACTGCACATCATCACACTGCACACATCATCCACTGCACATCATCGCACTGCACATCATCGCACTGCCATCATCACACTGCACAACATCGCAATACATCATCGAATCACATCATCACACTGCACATCATCACAACGGCACATCATCACATGCACATCATCACACTGCACATCATCACACTGCACATCATCCATACACTGCACATCATCACACTGCCACATCGCATCACAATGCACATCATCACAATGCACATCATCACCATGCACATCATCACACTGCACACCATCACAATGCACATCATCACACTGCACATCATCATCACACTGCACATCACCTGCACTGCACATCATCAGCACTGCACATCATCAGCACTGCACATCACACTGCACAACATCGCACATATACATCATCCAATACACATCATCACACTGCACATCATCACACGGCACATCATCACAATGCACATCATCACACTGCACATCATCACACTGCACATCATCACACTGCACATCATCACACTGCACATCATCGCACTGCACATCATCACACTGCACATCATCACACTGTTCATCATCATCACACTGCACATCATCATCATCACACTGCACATCATCACACTGCACATTATCACACTGCACATCATCACACTGTACATCATCACACTACACATCCTCACACTGCACATCACCACATTGTTCTGCACTTGTGGCTGTTTTCTGTTGGCTTCTTCCGTCATGCTTGTTTATGTGTTTGTTTGTTTTTCTATTTATTTACTTATTTATCAATCTCTTTATTTCATTGCGTATTTATTTGTTTATTTTATTCATGAACCACCGATTTTTTTTCTTTGCTGTTTTCTTAATTCCTCTGACTGGATCCCCCCCCCCCCTCCCATCCCCTCTCTTTAAAAGGCTGTGGCTGAGTTCCTGTTTAAGAGCGGTGTGTGCGCGCGCGAGTGTGTGTGTATGTGTGTGTATGTGCGCGCGCACGCATGCGTGCATGTGTGCATGTGCGTTTGTATGCGTGTATGCACATATACGTTTGCATACGTGTGTGTTTGTGTGCATGCATGGATGTCTGGTTGTTTGTGTGTGTGCAAGCACGAAACATACTGATAATAAGAATGCGGACGACGCAGATGACCCTGTTTATGACGATGGTTATGGCATAGTGATGATCCCAGTGATGAAGAAGTTGATACTAACGGCTGCCGTGGAACGTTTCCCTGCATAAGCATCTTTTAAGGGGACGGGGCAGCCTGGTGGTTAGAACGTTGCGCATCGCGCTCGCGATCTGCTGATTTGGGTTCGAATGTCCGTTCAAGGCCCCCCCTGCAATTAATAACATCAATGTCGACTCCACCCGCCCTCGGATGAGACTACAAACCGAAGTCGCCTGTGCGAACGCATGCAGAATATCTTGCGCACATGTTAAAAATTGTTTCGCTTTTCGAAAGCAAAGGCCATTGTGTGACGGTGGGTGCTGATGATGAGAAAAGTTACAAAATCGCATACACACGGGGGTTGGATGTATAGAAAAAATAGCACACGAGTGCTTATTCGATCATCCTCGAAACAAAAGAACAAATAGCTAAATAAATAAGTAAATGAATAAGTGAATAGATAGATAGATAGATAGATAGATAGATAGATAGATAGATAGATAGATAGATAGATAGATAGATAGATAGATAGATAGATAGATAGATAGATAAATAAATAGATAAATAAATATGTGTCAGTCATCACTGCTGGGAATCACTGTCAAACTGTACCTACACTGAGTTAAAAGCCCACGTGTGTGTATAAGTTTTTAAGGACTTCTCCACAGAGGCAGCCATACTCCAATTTTAGATGAATTTTTAAATTATTTTATTCATTCACTAGGGAATGAAGGTTGTTATGCTAGAGGCACGTCATGGATGAAGACATTCTGAACATTGCATTTCGCAACTAAAATTATTTTGAATTAGAATTTGTTGCATTGATAACGTTCACCATCATTTTCACCTATCTCGTGTCTGGTGGACGGTTGGGGGCACCACTGCAGATTTTGCAACCAGCTTCCTCCACTCCTGGCGGTTCTCAGCTTTCGTGGCGTGTCGCTTCACTCAAGGCCAGTCCAGTCTTTGATGTTGTTTTTCCTCATCGTGTTCTCTGTCTGCCTCCTAAGGGATTATGTGACCAACCTTTATTGTGAAGACCAGATGACGATGGTGATGGCGATGTTATTGAGTGTTATCTGCTTGTTGTGGGCAGGAGCGAGCACGGGTTGCTGTTCTCGGAAGACGCATTACAGCAGAGTTACAGTGACCCCAGCTTGCGGCATGTGGCCATGGACGATGATCTGCTTCTGCAGATGGCGTCTGCTGCCGCCGCTAAACTAGGTCAGTTGTCTGTCCGACTGTCTGTTTGTCTGTTACCTGTCTGTCTGTACCTGTCTGTCTGTCTGTTACCTGTCTGTCTGTCTGTCTGTCTGTCTGTTACCTGTCTGTCTGTCTGTCTGTCTGTTACCTGTCTGTCTGTCTGTCTGTCTGTCTGTCTGTCTGTCTGTTACCTGTCTGTCTGTCTGTGTTATGTCTGTCTGTCTGTTACCTGTCTGTCTTGTCTGTCTGTCTGTCTGTTACCTGTCTGTCTGTGTCTGTCCTGTCTGTCTGTCTGTCTGTCTGTTACCTGTCTGTTTGTTAGTCTGTCTTCATACTTGCCTTCCTTTTTGTTTCTTCTTTTTTATCTTGTCTGTTCTATCGTGTGTTTTATTTTATTTTTATTTTATTTATTCTTTTATATCGAGGATAATGGAATAAGCACTCATATGCTTTTTACATCCAGTCCCCGTGTGTATGCGGTTTTGTAAATTTTGTCATTTGTTCCTACCGGCACACAATGGCCTACTCTTTCGAAAAGCGGAACAGGATTTAACGTGTGCGCAAGATGTTCTGCATGCGTTCGCACACGGGGCCTCGGTTTACAGTCTCATCCGAAGTGTGTGTGTGTGTGTGTGTGTGTGTGTGTGTGTGTGTGTGCGCGGCGTGTGTGGTTTTTTGTGTCTGTCCTGTCTATTTCCTTGTCTGTCTGTTTGTCAAGTCTATCTGTCTGTTTGAGTCTCCTTGTCTATTCCTTTTCTTGTTGAATATAGTTGTGTTTCTTTGTTTTGATTTTCTTAATGTTCACTATTTGTTATTGCATGCTATTTCAATATTATCTTTTTGTATTGCTTCTTCATAGTCTACTGAGTTTACGTCAATCTGGGGCCTGTATCGAATATGAAAAGACATGTTTGTTTGACACACGTAAACACAGACAAAATAATTTACACACATACACTTACACACACAGAGCACACACAGACACCTGCACGCACGCACAAATATAATAATAATAATAATAATAATAAAAAATGGAATTTATATAGCGCTATATCTTGCAGAGACAAATCAAAGCGCTTGCACTCAACTCATTCTTACAGTCATACAACCAGTAACAACTAATAGTTCCATCAAGTCCAAATGTGCACGCACGCGCGCGCGCGCACACACACACACACACACACACACACACACACACACACACACACACACACACACACACACACACAGGTCACACACCCTGGCAGGGCAATGGAATCTTGACTGTTGAAGGCAGGGAAAAACTATGAGATGAAGCAGGAGAGAAAAATCTTAGGTATGAAATAAATATGTCTTGAGACTGGATTCTAGTGTCATAAGAAGACTTTTGATCTAGATATTCGTAAGGACAAGGTATCTGCAGCACAGCGGAGAGAACGAGAAGGAGTGTACAAGTGAAGACATTCACAGAGGTAGGCGGGTGCTGTTTGTGGAGACATTTGTAACAGAGGGTACTGATCTTATAGTTTACTCTCTGTGGCACAGGCAGCCAGTGGAGAGATTGCAAGAGAGAGGTAATATGCTCAGATTTCTTTCTTTCTGAGGATTAGTCGAGCTGCAGAGTTTTGTATACGTTGAAGGGTTGGATTGATGATGCTGGCAGACCAGCCAACAGAGAATTGCAATAATCCAGACGTGAAAGAATGAGAGAAGTGACAAGTTTGGCTGTTGCATCAGTGGACAGGTACTTTCGAATTGCACTTATACGCGTAATTGATAGTAGCACGACTGACAGGTCTGGGTGATGAATTTTTGCATAGAGAGTGTGTTGTCAATAATGACCCCTAGATACTTCACAGCAGTGGATAAAGGGACTGATGCATTGCCAAGTTGTATTGAAGCTGTTGTAATGGAAGATAGTTTGTGTTTGGTCCCTACAAGCATGGTTTCCGTTTTATCTGCATTTAGCTGTAATTTGTTCTGTACCATCCAATTTTGGCTATCTTGAAAGCAGTGGGCCGTATTTGTAAAGAGAGAAGGCAGATTTTCAGGAGTGTCGCTGCTTAGAATCTGAGAGTCATCTACATAAAAATGATGGTTGATATGATGGCGGTTAATCGTACGTGACAGTGGAGCAGTGTAGAGGGTGAAAAGAACAGGGCCCAGAACATATCCCTGTGGAACTCCACATTCCAGTCTGGCAGGTACTGACTGAATCTACACACACCACTAACACCACCACCCCTTCAAATACACCACACACATACCCCTACCACCCCCCCCCCCCCCACACACACACACATTCACTCACTCACAACACTAACATGGAAAACAATTGACAGTAAGGCAGGGTACGATCTCATAACTAAGCACACACACACACACACACACACACACACACACACACACACACACACACACACCACACACCACCACACACACACACACACACACACACACACACACCTCTCTCTCTCTCTCTCTCACTCTCACTCACTCACTCACTCACTCACAACACTAACATGGAAAACAAGTGACAACAAGGCGTTACCTGGTACCATCTCATAACTATTAGCAAACACACACATACCACTTACACACCCACACACAAACAAACAAACATATGCACAAACACACACATCACACTACTAACATGGAAAAAAATGACAGCATGGCACTACCTGGTACGATCTCATAACCATAAAAGCAAGAGACAGGTATGCATACTGTCAGAGGGAGAGACAGGCACTTTAGCATAAAGGGAACTGTGAAGGGACGGACAGTGACAGCAGAGAAGATTGTCTGCTGATTGCTGATGAGCCAAGATGTACAGGTCTGTAGAATAGTGCCAGTGACAGCAGAACAGCCTGCCTGAAAGTAAATCATGTAGACAAGACAGACACACACATATTCACACGCACATACCCTACATAGAAAAGAAAAAAAAGAAAGCAGTAGATAGATAGATAGACAGACAGACAGACAGATAGACAGACAGATAGATAGATAACAAGATAGAGAGACAGACAGACAGACAGAGACATCTATCTATCTATCTATCTATCTATCTATCTATCTATCTATCTATCTATCTATCTATCTATCTATCTGTCTGTCTGTCTGTCTGTCTGTCTGTCCGTCCGTCCGTCCGTCCGTCCGTCCGTCCGTCCGTCCGTCCGTCTATCCATCCATCCATCCATCCATCCATCATCCATCATCCACCCTCTATCTATCATCATCTACTATCTATCTACTATCAATCATATCATCTATCTATCTATCTATCTATCTATCTCTCTGTCTGTCTGTCTGTCTGTCTGTCTGTCTGTACAGACAGACAGACAGACAGATAGAGAGATAGATAGACCGACAGACAGAAAGACAGACTGACCAACAGAAAGAGACAGTTTTAAAATAAAGACAGGGAGGTATGCGGGAGGCTTGCCGAAGAAGAGGAAAAAGACAGATAAGGAAGCAGAGAATTCTCTTTAAAAACCCGAACATTCCCAGTGCATATCTGACACTCCTTTAGTGAGGGGCCTGTGTAGAATGTGAAAAGCGTGTGTGTGTGTGTGTGTGTGTGTGGGTGTGGGTGTGTCTGTGTCTGTGAGTCTGCGTTTCTGTGTTTTTGTGTGCTGCGGGTTTGTGTTTTCGTGTTTTTGTATGTGTGTGTGTATGGGGGAGAGTAGAGAGGAGGAGAGTGAAGAGTTGAGTAGTGTCGAGAGAGAGAGATAGAGAGTGAGAGAGAGAGGAGAGAGAGAGCGAGAAGAGCGAGAGAGGTGTCTGTGATGTGAGAGACAAGACAGACAGAACACACAGACAGAAAAGACAGACAGACAGAAGACAACACAGACAGAAGACAGACACACAGACAGACAGACACAGCACACAAGACAAGACAGACACACAGACAGACACACACAGACAAAGACAGACACAACAGACAGACACACAGACAGACACACAGCACACAGACAAAGACAGACACACAGACAGACAGACAACACAGACAGACATACACGTTAAATCCTGTTCCGCTTTTCGTAAGAGTAGGCCATTGTGTGCCGTTGAGAACAGATGACAGAATTTACAAAAACCGCATACACACGGGGACTAGATGCAAAAAAGCACATAAGTGCTTATTCCATTATCCTCGATAGAAAAGAATTAAAAAACAAACAAAAACAACACACAGACACATAGAACACACAGACACACACAGACAGACACACAGACACACAGACAACAGACAGACACACAGACACACAGACACATAGACACACATACATATAGACACACAGACAGACTCACAGCTAGACAGACTGACTTAGGGATTGGTGTCTTAAGAAACTGGATAAACTCTGTTTACAAGGTTAAGAAAGGGATGGGATAAAACACGAAGAGAAAGAAAGAAAGAAAACCAAACCGCTGCTCCATGCTAATGACCGCATGGGGAATGCCGACAAATGCCGTGCCGGCACCACTTGGCCTCTGAGTTGTTTGGAGCCTGAAGGTTTCTGAAATAAGGAAGACGTAACCTAGCCACCAACCATCCCTGGGATTCCAGCCCCTTAGCAGCAGCAGCAGCAGCAGGAGGAGGAGGGGGAGGAGAGGTGCAGCAGACACCGTTATCTAAATCACCGCGATGATGATGATGATGATGATGATGGTGGTGGCATGGTAATGGATGAAGTGTTTGAACAAGCAGGTTGTTATCACTTGGGCTTAGGACTGCAAGCTGGAGCTATGGAGGAAATAATATTGTAACTTTTTGCAGGGATGGGATTTCCCTGTTTGGGGGGAGTGTGTAGAATGTGTGTGTGTTTGTTTGTGTGTGTTTGTGTGTGTTTGGGTCGGGGGTGTGAGTGTGTAAAAATGTAGTACTAGGAATAGGAAGAGTGTAAGTGACATCATCACCACCAACAACAGCAACAGCAGCAATAGTAGTTGTAGTAGCAGTAGTAGTAGTAGTAGTAGTAGTAGTAGTAGTAGTAGTAGTAGTACTGCTACTACTACTACTACTACTACTACTACTTCTACTACTACTACTACTACTTCTTCTTCTACTACTTCTACTACTACTACTACTGCTGCTGCTTCTGCTGCTGCTGCTGCTGCTGCTGCTACTACTACTACTGCTGTTAATTTAGTAACTATTTACTTGATTTGTTGTTATCAATCATACATTTCATTACATTGTGCTTTTCCATTAAAACAGTTAAAGCACATGGCGAAGACTATGAAAAATCCGTGCTACCACGTATAAGTATTTCGCCTAAAACAAATACCACCATATATCTTAGCGTCTTTTGTTTTTTAAAATACATTTTTCTTTTACAGCCGGTCTCTGGGCCAACCCATTTAACGGCAGTCTCTGCTTGCGTAAGGCAACCAGCAAAGTAATGAACAAAGTGTAAACAAAGAAGTAAACACAAAGAAACACAGGCAGACAGAAAGTAGACAGAGCTACAGAAAGTCAGAAAGAAAGAAAAACAGGCAGACAGACAGAAGAACAGGCAGAAGAAATGACAATAAAGAGAACACAAAGAAAAAATCAGGCAAACAAACAAAAAAAAAACCAACCCTCAAAGCCCCCCCCCCAACAACAACAACCAAAAAACACTTCAAAACTGAAAAGGAAAGAGAAACCAGCCCGACAAACAAACACGAGCAGATAAATATCAAACGCAAAGCAAAACAAAACAACAACAACAACAACACAGCGAAACAGCCAAAGACACACGCGAGGGGAGTTAAATCTGTCATGGGAGACAATCTTCACGGCACGGCAAACAGGGAACTTGGCGGCTTGAATACCGCTGCATGCACTTTTTGCCTGAGCTGTGGGGAGTGAAGGAGCCTCACTGCACTGTGCAGGCTGTGTTTTGGTACAGACAGACAGACAGACAGACAGACAGACAGACAGACAGACAGACATACAGCTCTGATGGGGCATGAGCAGCCGGGGCAGAGCGATAAAACAGACTTATGGAATGCGCGCATGCATGCATGCATGCCGAGAGACTCGCAAACAATCACATAAACATACGCACAGACACACATGAGCACGTACGCACGCACGCACGTACGTACACACACATCCTTGCATGAAAATGTGTCGTTTTTTTGTTTTTTTTTACAGTTTTGACACATGACACAGATACCACTTTCAGATTAGATGTGTAAAGAAGACAGTCATCACAGTCATTAGATAAAAAAGTTTGATCAATTTACATGTGTGTGGAATAAAGAGATGAGCACTAACTGTTAGTGTATCATGTTGTTCCTGTAAAAAGTGAGGACAACACACCAAGTCTCTTTGTGAAGGGTTCTAGAGATGGAATAAGTGTTGACTTTTGACAAAATAATGATGGGTCTGTGTCTCTTCTTCCCCGAACGCTCAGAGCGAGAATGCGTAATGCTGCAGTTAAGCACCTGACAAGTCAGGCCCAGCGCATCCGACTTCGGCGTGGGAGATAATCTTTATCTTTTAAGTCTTTCAGGATAAAAAAGACAGGAGAATGGGCCAAGAAGGCAGAAAATAGACGAAAAGGAGGTGAAGTGAAGAAAAGGGACGAGGCAGAAACAAAGAGAGTGGTAGAAAAGAGGAAATTTCTAGCACAGAATTTCCAGAAGGTGGGCATGCTATTTATACTGACAGGCCCCTGGCATACCCATGGGGTAGAGATGGAAATGAGTGAGGATAACATGCCAGGTCTCTTTGGAGGGTTCTACAGATTGAATTAGTGCTGATTTTTAACCAATTATTTGACTGATTAGCCTCTTGATCTTCAGTCTTACATCTCACTGTCACCGTGTGTTGTTGTAGACAACGAAAACATGACACACATTTGTTGATATGAAATACATCTTTGGTTGACACCAGTGGTGAACACTCATCTATACCACAAAAACAAGACTTTTTGTTTTCTTTTCCTTGTTGATCTCTGAGACTGACTCCTATCTTACTTCCGACTTTTAAAACTAAAGTTACTTGTCTTGTTCTTTTGTTTTTGATTCTCATCAAATGCATCTTCAATACTCCAGGACATTGTTAAATCATGAATTTTGTAACATTGCATCAAGGTGATAAGAAAATATTTTTGAGACATGTGCCTGCAAATGATTTTCTACACAGTATGAAAGTTGGTTGAAAAAGCAGCTGATATTTGTCATGACTCTTTCCATACAGCGAAAGAAAAAGAAAAAAGAATACTCCTTTCTTGGCAGACTCAGGCACTCTGAATCACTCACTATTCGTGACTCAGTCTATTGGAAAACGTCTTTGATAACAACCTTCAGATCAGAACGTGATGAATCACTGACACACAATTACCCCAAACCTCGAAATGCCAGCACAAACATACACACGGACACGGGTGTGAACATCTGAAAGGAACGGTGAAAACCGTTTTCACTCCCGACTTACAGGGGCATTTTGAGGCCCATTCAGGGGTTTAGGCAGATGAAAAGTATTGGAGGGTGTCAGTGTATTGCAGGCTGAGAGTGAAGGAGGTAGAGTGTTGAATGGCTAGGTGTGGCTGATAAGGGAAAGGTCGGTCAGGTTCAATAGTGTGTGATCGATTGACAGTCCTCTTTCATGTCTGGGTCCATACCCTGTCGAGGATTTGTATAGAGGGAAGAGTGTGGGAAGTGGAGGTGTGTTTTATGTTTGGTTCGTGCATGTGTTTGATTCCAACTCTGCATTCCTACCACCAAACCTGTATGTTATTGACTGATTCTGTGATTTTCGATCTATTTAGCAATGGCGTGGGATCCGTAGTGTTGGAAATGAAAAGTATTGGAGTACAGAAAATTTACAAAACCGCATACACACAGGACTGGATGTATAAAAAGCACCTGAGTGCTATTCCATTACCCTCGATTAAAAAAAAAGATTTGTTATTTGGTACAGGATGGTATTGATGATCTCTCTTTCTCTCTATCTCTGTAGCACGCTCTATGTGTGTCAATTTGTGCCTGTCCTCTATGTGTCGTTTCCATCTCTGTGTCTGTCTTTCTTCTTTACAAATATATTTGGAACAGAATACAATAATTTATTACTTAAAAATAAACCTGGCATACATATCTTCTCACAAACCTGAATAAACATGCGTTACCCATTCACTTATGATTAATTATCAAATTTAACACTGATGCACTTACAAGATCTTTTCAGCAATGTGATAGTGGAGTTATAAAGTTAGGAATACACATGACAGACTTGGCCACAATGGTAATGTTACTGATTTGTCTTTTTATGTGGATGAAGCTGCTTACCTGTTGACAACGTTTTCTTGACATTGTCAGCTTGGCTGAAGAAGCTGGAAATTAAAGGATTGATGAAAGTTACATTTTTGATAATCATGAATGAAAACGGTGTTTGCGTTCTGTATTTTTTCAAAGCATTATTGTCTTAACACAAGCTTAACATTACTAGTATGACAAACACAGCTGGAATAGTCACACTCTTGATTCATTTTTACAGAAATAAAACATTGAAAATAGAGATAGCGAATTATATGCGTATCAGAAATCAGATTTTGTGTGCTACAGGTAATCAAAAATAATGATTACATGGATTCAGGGAAGGGCCTTAACTGTGTTTTCCTAGCACTGATATCATCTTTAGAACTTCGTGCGTGTACGGTGTGGGTGTGGGTGTGGATGGGTAGGTGGTTGGGTGTGGGGTGGAGGTTAAGGGGGTTATTTTGTTAATATGTAGAAACTTTCTCAATGCATTTTTCTCAATCAATTGATTTAAGACAAAGATTCTGTACACACCATATAAAACACATCCCAAATTTATTTATTTATTTATTTATTTGTTTATACCACTTTAAGTCACGAGATCTCTCTGCGTGAAACTCAGGCTGCTCTCCCCGGGGAGAGCACGTCGCCACAAGAGCAGGGCACCCCCTTTCTATTTTTTTTTTTTTTTTTTTTTTTTTTTTTTTTTGGCTGCAACTGTATTTCTTTCCCTATCAGAGTGGCTTTTTTCTAAGAATTTTGCCAGGGACAACTCTCTTGTTGCCGTGGGTTCTTTTTCGTGCGCTGCATAATTTTCTGTAACACACGGGACCTCGGTTTATCGTCTCATCCGAAAGACTAGCGCCCAGACCACCACTCATGGTCTAATGGATGGGGGAAAAGTTTCGGGCCTAGACGGGATACGAACCCGGACTTTTCGCTTTCTAGACAGGCGCGTTACCTCTAGACCACCGATCCATATGTCCAGTAAGTGTTTGAATGTTGGTCTGACTAACCCCCCCCCCCCCCCCCCCCCCCCCCAAAAAAAAAAAAAAAAAAAAAAAAAGAGAAAAAGCTCTAAAGTCACACAGTTATTCCATCCCCCCACAAAAATGGCAACATTCATTCATTCAAGTTTTCAGTAGCACCACCCGAGACACATGATAGGAAACGTCCTTGAAAGCAACTGAGGGGTGGCACTGCTCTTGTCGCCATGCACCCTCCTCATGGAGAACAGCCCCAGTTTCATGCAGAGAACTCTGCCCTGACTTGCAGGGGTAAACAATACAATACAATACAATGCAATACAATACAATACAACACAATGCAATACAACACCCGAATCAGAACGTGAGGAATCTCTCCCAGTCTGCAATAACCCCACAGCTCCTACAGGCCAGCACATGCAGCAAAACAACACTGTGAAAACTGAAAGGCAATACTGAAGCTGACTATCTAATCCGATACAGGGGCCATTTGAGCCCAATTTAGGGATCTAGATAATAAACAGTAATCGGAGCATTTCAGTGAAATTGCAGAGCTGGAGAGAAGGAAGGAAGTGTTGAATGGCTAGTGTGGCTGATAAGGGAAAGTCGGTCAGGTTTAAAGTGTGTATCGATTGACAGTCTCTTTCATGCTGGGTCCATACCTGTCGAAGATTTGATAGGGAAGTGAGGAAGGGGAGTGTGGGTGGGTGAGGAGAGTAGACTGTGGTGTGTGGGGTTTGTGTGTGTGTGTGTGTGTGTGTGTTCGTGCGTGATGTCTGTTTACTGTTCGTACCCCTTAGCACCCATGAAACGTGCTGATTCTGTGATTTTCAGCTTCTTTATGGATGGTTTTGCAACCATCAAGTTGAATTTTGCTTTAAGAATTCCTTATTTTTAGGCCTAGCCTTATTTCTCTACACAGTTGATCATTTTCTCAAAACTCAGAATTGCTATACTTGTATTTAACATTGTGGTGTGTGCTCTATATTTAACATTATGGCGTGTGCTATGTATTTAACATTATGGCGTGTGCTATGTATTTAACATATGGCGTGTGCTCTTCATTATAGTAGAACACTGAAGCAAATTCCATGAATTCAGGCACCTAGAAGCAGCATTTGAGACCTAGGAACCATTGGAATACACGAGGCTCTGTGGCCACGCAAATCCAAACATGCTGAATCACCCATACACACAATCATACCTTAAGCTGCATCCAAGCTGCCGACACAAGCAAGCACGCTGAAACGAGTGTGAAAGAGTGAAAGGAATCATTGAAACCTGGCTTTCACTCCTCACTGACAAGGGAGGACATTTTGAGGCTCATTAAGGGTGGTTATTTAAATTGCTGAAAAAGTTTTGGTGGGTCTCAGTCTATTGCAGAGCTCCGAGTTAAGGTCTTGAATGGTTTCGGTGAGGCTGGCTGATTATGGACAGGTCAGTCAGGTTCAATGGTGATTGACAGTCGTCGTTCATGTGTAGGTCAATAGCTTGTTGAAGATTGATTGGGAGGTGAGGAAGGGAGGGAAGGGTTTTTGGGGTGGGGAGGGGGTGGGAAAGGAGGGGTGGTGTGTGTGTATTTTTCGTTCGTTTGATTGCTTGGCCCTGTTTATGTTGTTGGCAGGTTGGGTTGTTTTTCACGCTTCTTGCTCGTGATTTTGGACCTGAAATGTTGGGTATTTTTAGGTGCTGGCAGGTGTATATGTACTCTGTCTGTCTGTCTTGTCTGTCTGTGACCTGTCTTTCTGTCTCTCTGACTGTCTGTGTGTCTGTCTGTGTATGCGTGTCTGTCTATCTGACTGTCTGCCTATCTCTGTCTCTCTTTGTCACACCTGTCTTCTTGTCTATGTATCATTGTATCTGTCTTTGTCCCTGTCTCTGACTATGCCTGTATGTCTGTTCGCATGTCTGTCTGTCTGTATGTATGTCTGTGTTTTTCTTTTCACATCTGTCTTCTTATCTATCTTTGTATCTGTCTTTGTCCCTGTCTTTGACTATGCCTGTCTGTCTGTTCGCATGTCTGTCTGTCTGTATGTCTGTCTGTCTCTGTCTCTCTTTGTCACACCTGTCTTCTTGTCTGTGTATCATTGCATCTGTCTTTGTCACTGACTCTGACTATGTCTTCGTGTATTGAGTCATATGTTCAGTATTTTCTGTTTCCTCATTTGGTCATTGATACAGCCATTTATTTAACCCAGCCACATCAGTTGTATTAGTTGTTTGTTTATTATGCTGTCTGTGGACCTAATTCTGTCTACACACGCACGCACACACTAACACCCCCCCCCCTCTCCCATCCCCACTCCCCTCACACTTTCTCTCACTCACTCTTTCTTTCTCTGTCTGTCTGTTTGTGTGTCTGTTTGTCTTTGTATCAGTCTCATTTTCCTTCTCTGTCTCTGTCTGTATGTTATGTTTCTGTTCTGTCTGTCTATTCTTCTGTCTGTCTCTGTCTCTCTCTCTATCAACCCCCCTCTACTGTCGATAACTCACACCCACGTCATCATTCACTGACCCTCCTTGCTGTCCTGTGTCCACAGACTGGGACAGGGAGGTGTTTCTGCGCAAGCTGGGGCAGGAGTACTTCAAGCTGTGCCTGGGCGAGTACGGCAAAGCGCTGCGCGTGCTGGGCAGCAACCTCATGGACTTCTTCTCCAACCTGGACGGCCTGCACGAGCAGATCAAGTCCTCCCCCAGGTTCCAAGGCCAGGCACCCCCTTCCTTCCGCTGCGACCTGGAGGTCAAGGCCGCGGACAAGCCCTCCAGGCTGAACCTGCACTACTACACCTTCCGGAGGAGGATCCTGTCGCTGGTGGCCGGCACGGTGGAGGCCGCGGCCAGCATGCTCTTCAACGTGGCCGTGCAGCTGCACGTCTCCCCCAACCGCGACCCCAGCTCCCCGCACCACATCTTCTTCATCCACACCTGCGCGGACAACAACAACCAGGCCTGCAAGCTGTGCGCGGACCGCGGCACGCTGTCCCTGACCCTGCCCACAGCAAGCTCTCCGTCAGCACCTTCTGCTCCTCCTTCCCCTTCCACGTCATCTTCGACCGGCAGATGCAGGTGCTGCAGCTGGGCACGGCGCTGATGAAGATGGTGACGGCCGAGCGCGTCAAGGCTCAGGAGGGGGGCATCCCCATGAGGACGTTGTTCGAGGTGGTGAAGCCTCCCGTGAAGATGAGCTTCTCCGCCTTCCTGTCCAGGCTCAACGCCTGCTTCGTCCTCAGGACCAAGCCTGCCTCCGGGCAGGGCGATGCCAGGATGAACGGCAGGCTGAACCAGGTGAGTGTGAGAGAGTGAGTGAGAGAGAGAGAGAGAGAGAGAGAGAGAGAGAGAGAGAGAGAGAGAGAGAGAGAGAGTGAGAGAGAGAGGCTGTGTCAAGGCAAGGCAAGGCAAGTCACATTTTATTTCCAGATGATACATTCAATCAGCAACGCATTTGCTTTTTTTTTCATCAAGCCATCAACCTAAGAACAAAAATTTCTAAAAGATTATACTGAAGTACTACATTATTGCAACTGTGTGTATGTGAGAGAAAAGAGAGAGAGAGAGAGAGAGAGAGAGAGAGAGAGAGAGAGAGAGAGAGAGAGAGAGAGAGAGGAGGGGGGGGGGGGGGGGGACGAAGGGAGGGGAAGAGGAAGAGGAAAAGGAAGAGAGTTGATGTTTCGTTTTCGTTTGGTGTGGGTGCTGATTACTGGTGTTTTCATCATAAGTTCTCTCTCTTCTCTCTCTCTCTCTCTCTCTCTCTCTCTCTCTCTCTCTCTCTCTCTCTCTCTCTCTCTCTCTCTCTCTCGCTCTCTCTCTGTGCGCGCGTGTGTGTGTGTTTGTGTATGTGTGTGTGTGTGATTTCTGCATGTATTTTTTGGAGAATTTTCTACAGTTTCTTCTTATAGAATACTCATTCATTCATTCATTCATTCATTCATTCATTCATTCATTCATTCATTCATTCATTCAATCACATCCTTCATTCATTCATTCATTCATCCAGCCGTCCGTCCGTCCGTCCATCCATCCATTCATTCATTCATCCATTTATCCATCCATCCATCCAGCTATCCATTCATTCATTCATTCATTCATTCATTCATTCATTCATTCATTCATTCATTCGTTCGTTCGTTCGTTCGTTTGTTCAGTCGATCATTCCTTCCTTCCTTTCTTCCTTCTTTCCTTCCTTCCTTCTTTCATTCATTCATATATTCGATCACTCACTCACTAAATCACTCAACCATTCATTATTTTCTTCCACATTCCATCATTCTTCCTTCTTTAATAAATTCGTCGATTTTGTTTGTGGTTGTGGTGATGATGATGGTGATATTGATGCTGATGTTGTAAACATGTTGTAGTTGATGATGATGGATGTGGTGGTGATGGTGATGATCATATAGGTTGCGGCACCAAAGGTACAGGGGTGGTGGCGGTGGTATTGGAACTGGGGTGATTGCTACTTCTGCTGTTTGTAGTGGGTTTTGTTCTGACTGTGTGACTGTCTACGTCTCTGTCTTTCAACCTTCCGCTCTTTCTCGCTTCTTGTAGCGGAGGAAGCCTTCTCACGTGTCTCAGTGACTCTCAGAAAGAAAGAAAGAAAGAAAGAATATGAATTCATCCTTGCGTTCATGGGTTTTTCACTTTGTACCCTTTCTTTTGTTGTTTTTGTTGTTACGCGTTCTTCAGCTTCACACCCTGGGGTGGGGGTGGGGAGGGTGGGGGGTGGCCCACAGTGTGTGCTGGACTCCCTCATTCCATCTGGAAATCACTGTGGGATTGTTCCTCCGTGGGCATGCCGGGGACCTGTCAGTATAATTATTAAATAGCACAATTCTGTTCTAGGAATTCTCTCTTTGCTATCCCTCTCTTTGTATCTGCCTTGTTCCTTTTCTTCCTGTCGCCTCCTTCTTGTCTATTTGCTGCATTCTTGGTCCATTCTTCTGCTTTTTCCCCCGTAAAGAATAAAAAGGTAAAAATTTTCTCCCGCACCGAAGTCAGATGAGCTGGGCCTGACTTGTCAGGAGCTTAACGGCAGCGCAATGCATTGTCGTCGCTCATATGGCAAGATAACAATAGTTGCTCTCTGAGCATTTGACAACGACGAAGAAGAAGACTGTGGGACTGGAAGTACATTCTGGATAAAAAAAAAGTTTGCGTGTTTAACTCTTTTCAATTACTTCACCGCATAGGCAGCCGCACTCTGACTTCAGACGATTTTTGTTTGTCATTAAACAGGGAATGCAGGTTGCTATACTAAGAGCTGATCATGGCTGAAGACAATCTCAACATGAAAAGGTTAAGGTGTCCCATAACCTGTGTAGTCGTAGGAGAGTGAGACATCATAGACCTCACTTTTCTAGGGGCCAGCATATTGAGGGCGGCGCCCATCTCCTCTCCCTCGCTGCTTTATCTTCCCTGACCCTAAAGAGGGCAGGTACACATTTACAGCTGGGTGAACTGGGGGACTTCATTGAAGCCAAGGCGCGCAAACGGT
Source organism: Rapana venosa (assembly GCA_028751875.1). Lineage (NCBI taxonomy): Eukaryota > Metazoa > Mollusca > Gastropoda > Neogastropoda > Muricidae > Rapana > Rapana venosa. The sequence continues at coordinate 3,711,496 of CM054144.1, read as the reverse complement.
CACCCATCCAAGTAGTAACCACGCTCGATGCTGCTTAACCTTTGCTTGGGGAAAGCGAATGCTCTGACCACTGAGCTATGCCGTCCCCCTCAACATAGTATTGCCATATAAATATCAACCTGATGAACTAGGTCTTGGCTTCCGCCTTACCAACATCAATAATTAATAACGGACACAGCTTGCGCTCAGAGCACAGCCAGCTCTCTTATCACATGTGGAGTTGCGGAAAGTGGTACGGCATACACTGTGTACCGGTTTTCCTTATCACTGACCGGCAGTGCTAATCACTATTGATCTGTCTCTTCCTGCCGCGGAGGTGTTTTCTCTATGTCTCTCTCTCTTTGTCTCTGTCTGTCTGCCTGTCTGTTTGTCTGTGTCTGTCTGTCTGTCTGTCTGTCTCTCTCTGTGTCTGTATGTCTCTGTCTGTCTGTCTCTGTCTGTCTGTTGTGTCTCTGTCTGTGTCTGTCTGTCTCTCTCTCTCTGTGTCTGTCTGTCTCTCTCTCTGTCTCTCTCTCTCTCTCTCTCTCTCTCTCTCTGTGAGAACACATACACTCATTTTATATCTGTCAATGTTGTGTTCTGTCGATTTGATAACAGACTTTCTGGTCATTGAGGGAAGGAGGTAGTTAGGGTGTGGCGGGTGTGGGGATGGCTGGTCAAAACACATGCGCGATGTACTCTGCCTGACTTTGCACACAGGGCCTCTAGTCTCCTCCCAAACCACTGCAGAGAGAAGGAATCAGAGCCACTGTAGTGTTTGTATCTATAGTACTTTCAGTCACGGCAGGTTTCTCTGCGTGAAATTCGGGCTGCTGTCCTTGGAGGAGAGCGTGTCGCCACAAGAGCAGCGCCACCCGTTACTATCATTTTTTTTCTTTTCCTGTCTGCGTGTGTATTAATTTTGTTTCCCTGTTAGAGTGGCTTTTTTCTTACAGAGTATTGCTAGGGATAGTTTTTTTTTTGTTGCCGTGGGTTTTTTTCGTGCGCCAAATGCGTGTTTCATACAGAACCTCGATTTATAGTCTTTTCCGAAAGACTAGCACCCAGACCACCACTCACGATTTAGTGAATAGGGTAAAAAGTTTCGGGCACAAACTTAGAAAAAAGTCCCTCAAATGGACACCTCAGCGAAGAGTTGAACCCGTGCCTTCAGTTAGCCCAGGCCACAAGTCTGACACTACACTCATCAGACCATTCCACCACCAACCTACGTCCCTCATCAGACCATTCCACCACCAACCTACGTCCCTCATCAGACCATTCCACCACCAACCTACGTCCCTCATCAGACCATTCCACCCCAACCTACGTCCCTCATCAGACCATTCCACCACAACCTACGTCCCTCATCAGACCATTCCACCACCAACCTACGTCCCTCATCAGACCATTCCAACCACCAACCTACGTCCCTCATCAGACCATTCCACCACCAACCTACGTCCCTCATCAGACCATTCCACCACCAACCTACGTCCCTCATCAGACCATTCCACCACCAACCTACGTCCCTCATCAGACCATTCCACCACCAACCTACGTCCCTCATCAGACCATTCCACCACCAACCTACGTCCCTCATCAGACCATTCCACCACCAACCTACGTCCCTCATCAGACCATTCCACCACCAACCTACGTCCCTCATCAGACCATTCCACCACCAACCTACGTCCCTCATCGACCATTCCACCACCAACCTACGTCCCTCATCAGACCATTCCACCACCAACCTACGTCCCTCATCAGACCATTCCACCACCAACCTACGTCCCTCATCAGACCATTCCACCACCAACCTACGTCCCTCTCCCCCTGCCCTATCTGCAACTCTGACAAGAATCACAGGATCTTCAACGAGCAATATTTCTTCTTCTTTGCGAACTCTCTGAATTTCTCTGTTTGTGAGGTGATAAAGTATTTGAATGGAAAATTGAAGTGAACGCTCTGGCGATGGCAAGTCTGCAGTAAAGTAAATCTATGGCCTCTGAAAGATCCTTTGCCTTTGATGTATATATGGTGCCAAGTGAGATTCGAACCTGAGACGGGCAATGTCAGAAAGATCAGGATTAGACGTGTGTCAGTGTTAACCACTCGGCTGACGTGCCCATTGTGGGCGGACAGTCTGAAGGAGAAGGATGCAGCATCGGGAAAAGAAAACACTACTTCGCTTTGTTCCTGAACAACAATCGGTTTCACTAGGGTGGCTGTAAATTGGAAAGTTTGTGTTTGCTTTTGTTTGATATTTTTCTTCTCAATCTGTTTTCCCTCTTTTGTATTTTCTTTATTGCTCCATTTTCTTTTTATTTTCCCCCTTCCTCCTTGTTCCCACTCTTGCGCGCGTTCACACACACACACACACATACGCACCCCACACACACTCACTCACGCACTCTCTCTCTCTCTATCACACTCACACACATTCTCTCTCTCTCCATCACTACTATCACCTACCAAAGTCACTACCACCACCACCGTCACCCCCCCCCCCCCCCCCTCATCATTATCTCGTAGTCTAAACCTGAAGTCAATAAGAAAACAGGAATATCTACCTGCCCTCTCCACCCCCACCCTTACCTTAGTCTTCCACTCCCCCCCCCCCCCTCCCCCCCCATCCTTTCCTTAGTTCCACCTGTCAGCATTTCTCTTCCTGGAATCTGCTGCGAGAAGGGAGGAGGAGTGGGGGGTGGAATTGTGTCATTAACTGGATAGCGTCCTAATGTGGACAAGCTTAACGGAGAGAAGAACTCCTCACTGGGTCTGAAAACGTCCCGCAGAAGAAAACAAAAAACCCAACCCCAAACCAACCCCTTCTCCATCCCTTCACCAGGTGGGCTCTCAATGCACAGACCGACAAATCACAAGACAAACGATTCCAAATCTGACAATTCCTGTCGTCTTTGTGAGTGTGCGAATAGGATAAAACAGCAGATTTCCCCAGGAAAGTTAGGATGTATTCGTTTTACATTCGCAGTCTTGACTGATTTTTATTTATGAAAATTGATATATATATTTCCTGCCATTATTTGTGGCTGTGTTTTCATGTGTGTTAATGGGGGAAAAAACAGCCCACGATGCGTTAAGCAGTCTGAACATAGTTTCACGTTACCTTTTTGACTGGTATCCATGCTCTTGAATGTTTTAGTCCAGTTAATGACAAGGAATCCATTTAGCGACACCGCAGAGAGACAAGAGATAATTGATAGAGAAACAGACGCATAGATACACAGGCATCAGGCAGGTCAGACAGACAGACAGACAAACTGACAGAATGGCTGTAGGCAGGGAGGCAGGCAAGCAAGTTGGCAGACTGGCACACAGAGAGAGACAGAGATACAGAGATACAGAAACAACAACAACAACACACACACACACACACACACACACACACACACACACACACACACACACACACACACACACACAACACACCAAACAAAGATGGAGGAAGAGAGACAGAGAAATCCAGCCAACCATTCATCCATCCATTTGCCCATCCATCTATCCATCCACCCTTCTGGCCAGCCATCCAGCCAGGAAGCCAGCCAGTCAACAAGTCAGTCAACCAGCTAGTCAGTCAGCCAACCAGCCAGTCAGTCAGTCAACCAGCTAGTCAGTCAGCCAAACAGCCAGTCAGTCAGTCAACCAGTAAGCCAACCAGCCAAGTCAAACACAGGCAAGCAGCTAGAGAAATCCCTGTTGTGTAGTGTAGTGTAGTGTAGTGCAGTGTAGTGTAGTGTGGTGTAGTGGATTGTAGTGTAGTGTAGTGTAGTGTAGTGTGTGGTGTAGTGTGGTATAGTGTAGTGTGGTGTAGTGTAGTGTGGTGTAGTGTAGTGTGTGTATGTAGTGTAGTGTGGTAGTAGTGTAGTTGTGGTGTAGTGTAGTGTGGTGTAGTGTAGTGTAGGTGTGTAGTGTGGTAGTTAGGTGTAGTGTAGTTGTGTAGTGAGTGTAGTGTAGTGTAGTGTAGTGTAGTGTGGTGTGGTATAGTGTGTGTAGTGTAGTGTAGTGTAGTGTGGAGTGTAGTGTGGTGTGTTAGTGTAGTGTAGTGTAGTGTAGTGTGGTGTAGTGTAGTGTGGATGTGTAGTGTAGTGTAGTGT
>CM054144.1:3697399-3704899 GCA_028751875.1 Rapana venosa | reverse complement strand
TTTCATGTAGCTATTTCCTTCTCTGTAGGAGCTAACGGAAAGCGGAAAGAGGACAGTATGAAGCTGTATTACAGCACTGCCACTCTGAAGGTCAGTGCTGTTGGCAGCCTGCTAGGGCCAGGTCTGTCCTTAAATAACACCTCTTGGGTTTTCCCAACAAGACTCCCGTTGCCTAGGCTTTCCTCTGATAATCTCTCTCCACTTTGTTTGCCTTGGCCATGCTTGGGGGTGTTTCTGTCGTCTGCTTTCCCCTTACAACTGTATTGCCGGTCAGTTGTTGTTTTGTACTCCACCTTTTTAAAACAACAACAACACCAACAGCATCAACATCATCAACAACAATAATAACAACATCAGAAGCAGAAGAAGCACAACATCTGAAAATAAACAAAAATAGTTTCAATTCAATTCAAGTACTTTATTATCTAAAAACAGAGAAATTCATATGGGTACAAGCATTGCATGAAAACAGTGAACAGTCATGTAGGATAATCATGTAGTTTAAAATCTTTATCATTGTTTGATTAATTTATTCATTCATTCATTCACCTATTCATTCCTTTATTTGTTCAGTGTATTCCTTACCTAGCTTTTATGTAACTGACCATTTTGTAAGATCGTATATATTAAAAAAATCTAGCAGGACTGTTATGCAATATTCTAAGTAGTTTGAAACCTTTTGGAGAACTGTAAAAAGAGACGGTGCTTACCAAAGATGAACGGAATGAACCAAAGAGAGTGCTGACTGGTGCTAAGACTGACTGCTTATTGCTGCCTGGGTCTTTTCTCTGGGCATTCCTGCCATACATAATTATGAAACCTGCTACTCCTCGTTCCCTCTTCAAAGAGTAATCTCTGCAATCACACATTTTGGGGGGAATATTTTTTCATTCCTTGATAAGAGCTCCGAGGTTCAGCAGTGGTGAGCAGAGCTTGTGTATTGCATCACCGTGACTCTATGAAAAATGATGCAGGCCGCAAGGAATTCGAAGTGTGGTAAGTGACTACTTTTCTCTACATTTCTTTTAAAGTAGTTACCTTACTTTCCCCTCACATTACAGCATTTTAGAGCTGGGGCAAAAAAAAAATACACTAAAGCTTTAATCAACCCTGTTAGGTCAAGAACAAACTTTACAGACAGTGTAACAAGTCCATCGCTCACTAAACAAGCCTGTTTAACCTCCTCACAGGTTTTGGAAGCAAGGGGAAAAAGAAAAAGTTGCCTGAAGCCACAGCCCAGAGGACCAGGCAGAAAGCAGAAAACAGGCCACTAATGACCCCGGCTCTTATCGCCTTCCCTTTGCTGTCGCCAGTAATGAAGCCAGCTTCTGCTGTACAGGAGGTCTGCGCATGCGTGTGCATGACGCAAAGCAAAAGGGGGTTTACTCTGTGAGGTGGAGGTTTTAGAGGTGATAGAATCTGTGGCTTTGAGCCATCAGAAAAACAACTGGAATGCAGAAAGGGAAGTAACAAATATAAATAGCCATTTACGTTGGAAAATATAAAAAAAACAAAATGGCAGGTCAGCTGTACTTTGGCAAAAGTGTGTTTCTAATGAATACTGACATCTGATCTGGGGTCATTGGCATATATATATATATATATATATATATATTATATATATATAATATATATATATATATATATATATATATATATATATATATGCCAATGACCTGGGGTCATTGGCATATATATATATATATATATATATATATATATATATATATATATATATATATTATATATATATATATATGCTTTGATTTGTCTTTGCAAGATATAGCGCTATATAAGTTCCATTTATTATTATTATTATTATTATTAGTATTAATATTTTATATATATATATATATATATATATATATATATATATATATATATCTATCTATCTATCTATCTATCTATCTATCTATCTGTCCCGTAGTCTGACGACCGTGGGGGCACCCTCAAAGACTCAACAACCAGTTCCCTCCATTTCTCTCTCTGTTCTGCCTTTCTCAGGGTTTTGTTGAGTTCTAGGCCTGTCCATTCGCTGATGTTATCCTCCCAGCTCTTCCTTGGTCTGCCTCTTCTTCTTCCTCCTTGGACAGTGCCTTGCAAAACTGTCTTTGTAATTCCTTGGGATCTTGTGACATGCCCATACCATTTAAGTTTACGCTTTTTCACGATCGTTAGAAGGTTCTCATAGGGTCCAATGGTTTGCTGGATTCTGTTATGCACGCTTTCGTTGCTTATGTGGTCTTTGTAGGAGATGCCAAGGAGTCTCCGAAAGCATCTCATCTCCACTGCCTGTACTCTTCTCTCCAAATCTGCAGTCAGGGTCCATGATTCACAGGCATACAGAAATATGGATATGACAAGGGAGCGCATTAGTCTGATCTTGGAGATAAGTGAGATATTCTTATCTCTCCAGATGGTGTTTAGTTTTGACAAAGCTGTTATTGTCTGTGCAGTCCTGCATACTACTTCTGGCTTGGATCCCTGGTCTGATACAATGGCTCCCAGGTACTTGAAGCTTTGAACTGTTTCCAGCTTCTGGTCATTAACCCTGATATCACCGACCAGTCAAAAAACCATGGGTCACACCTAACATCCTACAACTATGCGACAAGCGTAGAGAGTTGAAGAAAAAGAAAAATGAAACAAAAGAAAGAGCAGAACAATATAGGGCAGTCAACAAAAGAATCAGGAAGTCCATGACGGAGGCAAAAGAGAAATGGATCGGTGATCAGTGCCAAGACATTGAAGAGAACATCAAGAAAAACAATAGCAAGAAAGCATATCAGCTGGTGAAAGACCTGACTAGCACGAAACAGAGAAAAGGTTTAACAATCCAAGACAAAAATGGGAAGTGTCTCACTGACGACCAGGATATTCTGAACAGATGGACAGAATACTGCTCCGACCTGTATAACTATAGAACCGCAGGAGATCCAGAAGTCCTTAATGTACCCGAAAGCAAAGACACAGACAGTCACCCTATCCTCCGAGAAGAAGTGGAAACAGCAGTCAGATCGCTGAAAAAGGGGAAGTCAGCAGGGGCTGACAACATTCCAGCTGAGTTGGTCCAAGCTGGAGGGGAAGCCATGATCAGCGCCCTACTAAGAATCTGCAACAAGATCTGGCAGACAGGAAAATGGCCAACACCATGGACACAGTCACTCATCATCACCCTCCCCAAGAAAGGAAATCTACAACAATGCCATAATTACCGCACAATCAGCCTCATATGTCACCCAAGCAAGGTCATGCTGCAGATAATATTGAATAGACTGAAGCCACAAGCAGAGACCATCATTGCTGAGGAACAAGCAGGTTTCAGAGCAGGGCGCAGCACAACAGAACAGATATTCAACCTCAGAATACTATGTGAGCGGTACCTTCAACATCAACAAGACCTTTACCACGTATTTATCGATTTTAAGAAGGCATTTGACAGGGTGTGGCATGCAGCTTTGTGGGCAACCATGAATTTGTACAGCATCAATGCAAACCTGATCAGAGTCATCAAACAGCTGTACAGCGAGGCCACCAGTGCAGTGTACTACAACAACAACATTGGAGAATGGTTTCGAACAACAGTTGGAGTAAGGCAGGGCTGTCTACTCTCACCCACTCTTTTCAACATCTTCCTTGAGAGAATCATGGCTGATGCACTGGAACATCATGAAGGATCAGTCAGCATTGGTGGCAGAACGATCACAAACCTCCGCTTCGCAGATGACATTGATGGAATAGCAGGATCAGAAAAAGAGCTTGCCAGCCTAACAGAACACTTGAATAAGGCCTCCAAAACATACGGCATGGAAATCAGTGCAGAGAAGACCAAACTGATGACTAATAACACCAACGGCATTAGCACTGATATATATATATATATATATATATATATATATATATATATATATATATATATTGGGGTGGGTGGGGGCAGGGAAGGGGGAGAAGAGGATCCCAGGAGTTTATGGACATGGAGTTGGTGATGGCGGTTTTTATTTTATTTTAGTTTATTTTTTCTTTGGGGGAATAGTTGTGTGTGCTTGTGCGTGCATGCATTCATATACTTGTGCATGCACATGCATAACAATTGAGATGAACTGCAGATTCAGCCCATTCCTTCCTGCTTGTTAACAAAAATGTATCCATTCCTATTTTTTGCACACCCTACACCAAAACGCTGTAAGGCTGAAGCAAAGACAACACTAGCACTTTAATGACCCCTGTGAGGTCAAAAACACAGCTTACAGACCATGTGAAAAGCCCACCACTCAGTAAACAAGCCTCTTTAACCTCTGCATTCTTTCGAAGGAGGATAGAGCAAAAATCACAGCCAGTGCCAAAAACGAAAGGAAAACACTCTCGTTAATAGCAAAGACTCCTATCTCGTCTTTGCTGTTGTATATAATGAGGCTGGTGGCGGAAGTAAGAACTGCACATGCGCCTGCAACACCTAAAACAAAGTGGCTTTCTTCTCCATGAGATGAGGAGGACGGAAGGATTGATCCTCTATCTGCTTTTTGGTCACCACAAAAGGTTCAAATGAAGAAGGACGAAACTAGAAGTAACACTGTTGAATAGATAATTGTTTTGAAAAGAAGATAAAAAAAAAAGCACCAACAGGGAAGCTTTTGCGTGATGTTAAGTAAAGGTATGTTTGTGATAAAAAGTGAAATGCAATTTTGTTTGGTGTGTGTGTGTGTGTGTGCACGAGCGCATGCGCGTTCTGTGTGTGTGTGTGTGTGGTGTGTGTGTGTGTGTGTTACGCTTTTGTGCATTTATATGCGTCTATAACTCTTATTTATATATATAATATTATATATATATATATATATTATATATATTTTATATTTTATATATATATATATATATATATATATTTTATATATAATTATACACAACACTACCCGTCCCCCACCTCTTCATTTTCCTTATATATTCACATAGATCATGCTTACGAGTCTGGAAATTTTCAAGCATTTCACAGCTTTTATATTCATTTATTACTTCAATCATTCATTCATTTGCCAGTTCGTTGATTTTTGTATGTATATATGTTTTTATTTATTTATTATTTATTTTTTAGCAATGTTCAACATATATACATATCACATGTTTGAAATATTTACTTACTTACTGAGATTTCAAATGGAAATAAGAACAAGTCGGACAATTTCTACAATGGTTTGTAACCATATTTGTGCAGTTTGCAGCAATATGAAAAACCCCAAACAAAACCGCCACCAAACATAAGCAGAGCTCTACAGGAAAAGGACTGACTGTTTATTAATGCCACTGCTTAGTGCTGCTGCCTTCATGCTCTTTTCTTGATCTTTCCTGCCACACATACACTGCAAACACTACCATTACTTTTTTAAAACAAACAAACGACTCTCTATCCAACCCATAGGCTATGTTTTACCTGAAGAGTTTTTTTTTCTTTAAAAAACAAATGTACACTGGGACACTGTTTAGATGACACATAAACGTAACTCGTTATTTTTGTCCTCCTCCTTTTTCTACCGGTCAGAAATGCTTAAATTCATACTTTTAACACTGTACAGAACATGTGGAACAGAGGTTAAAAAAATGCATGAAAGCTTTAATAAACTTTGTTAGAGCCAGAGCAAAGTTTACAGGCCTACGGGGAAGGCCATCACTCACTCAACAAGCCTGGTTAACCTCAGCATTCTTTGGAAGCAAGACAACTAGGAAAAAAATCCCAACCGAAGCCAAAAAGGAAAGAACAGACTTTTGGCTAATGACCCCCACTCTTATCTCCCTTCTCTTGGCTGTCCCAGTTAATGAGGCTGGTGGCGGAAGGAAGGTCTGCGCATGCGCGCACATGACTCAAAATGGTTATTTTCTCCATGGAGGTGTGGGTTTAAAGGACTAATAGAATCTGCCATTATTTTGGCCATCACCATTGCTAATGTGGAAAAGGAAGGAAAACCTAGGTGTTTGGTGGCAGTTCGCTTGAAAAAGAAGATAAAAATATGGAGAAAATGTGTAGTTGTTAGTGAAGTATGTTTGTATGAAACACTGAAAAAGGGCTGGTTGTGTGTGTGTGTGTGTGTGTGTGTGTGCGCGCGCGTGCGCATTCTTTACAACAGTGAGCATATATGTCTGGCACTTTCAGCATGCACCTCTGGAAGCTCTGTAATTCTTGACATTTTCAGAACTAGATGGAGAATCCATAAGGCTCATTTTTGTTTGTTGCCTCAAAGCAAGACTGATTTTTGGAATTTGCCAGAACTGGATTGTTAAAGTGTCTTGTCTTGGCTTTGTCTAATTTTCTTTGTTCACTAGGAGTGCCACTATTTATTGTTTTCTTACCATTTCTTCAAAAGAAATCCCCAAACCAGATGTGCTTCTGGGATGTAAATACAATCACTACAACCATTTTCTGAAAAAAAGCGTTTTTCCAAAACAATTTTTTTTCATTTAGCTTTGTAGAGTTTTGTGGATTTTGATCCTATGTTGTCATAAACCTGGAAAAAACCTATCTCTGGTGTAAGCCCTTATTCAGGAGGTAAGTAAAGGTAAAGGTAAAGGTAAAGGTGTCCCATAACCTGTAAGGTCGCAGGAGAGCGAGGCGTCAGAGACCTCACTTCTCTAGGGGCCAGCATATTGAGGGCGGCGCCCATCTCCTCTCCCTCCCTGCTTGACCTTCCCTGACCCTAAAGAGGCAGGTACACATTTACAGCTGGGTGAACTGGGGGAACTGTACTGAAGCCAAGGCGCGCAAACGGTCACCCATCCAAGTGGTATACACGCTCGACGCTGCTTAACCTTGGCTGAGGGAAAGCGAGTGCTCCGACCACTGAGCTATCGCGACCCTATTCAGGAGGAGACGTAGAATAATAAAGTGTATTAAATCTGTCGTCACAAAGTATTCATTTTGTGTAAGTCGGATTTGGGAGTCTCGCAACATGCAGAGCTGGAGACCATGAGGCAACATTGCTTTCTTAGTTTTTGTATAATTATGCTTTTCTTGGAGTTGGTTTGGGGAAGGGGGAAGATGGGGGTGACAAATCACTTATCGGACAGAGAGGATTGGGTTTGTGATTTGGAGTAATCTAAAAACGCTTGTAGGGTGTAAATCGTTGCTTGATTGCCCGTTTGAAGACATTTTCCCTCTGGATCTGGTTATTTCCACCCTTGCTCTCTCTCTCTCTCTCTCTCTCTCTCTCTCTCTCTCTCTCTCTCTCTTCTCTCTCTCTCTCTCTCTCTCTCTATCTGTTTGTCCTCCCCCCCCCTCTGTCTCTATGTGTGTGTGTGTGTGTGTGTGTGTGTGTGTGTGTGTGTGTGTGTGTGTGTGTTGTCCTCTGCAGTTTTAGTTTGGGTGCCTCTATGGCGAGGTACGTATTGCATTGTATGCTGGCAGTTTTGTTGACCACCTTAAGCCATGGCGGATCTCACTGCGTGGAATTCGGGACGCTCTTGTCGAGGAGAGCCGTGTCGCCACAAGAGCAGCGCCACCCATTATTTTTTTTTCTG
>CM054144.1:3689899-3694899 GCA_028751875.1 Rapana venosa | reverse complement strand
GCAGGCAATGACCTCCACGTCAGTTCCAGACATGGCTTACATCAGCAAGGGATGACTCACCCAGCAGATTCTTGCAACATATTTGCCTGCTGACGTCAGCTCCTCTGGGCACGTCACGGCAGTGAGGGTATTACCAATACTTGGCTGTACTTTTCTGTTCCCTGCTACTTTCCACAAATCCCGAAGTTTCAGCGTATGTCTTCTTTGAGGTTGTCCTCCCACCTGTTTGAAAGGACTTTTTGTCTTTTCCAAAGATTTTGGGGGACACGACTCTGAAATTCTCAGACCGTGTTGTTATGCATGGGTAAACTGAATCTGGTGGAGCTCATGCCTGTCGAGGTTGGAGAAAGCATGCTGGGTATGTTAGTGTCATCGATGTTGCTGACAGTTTGTTGTCGGCCTGCTATTGTTGGTAAAGTGGATGAGTTTTAACGCGTACGTAAGATGTTAGGAATGCTTTTGGACATAGCTCCTCAGTCATGAAGTGCGTTCTGTAAGATAAAGGCTTCTTGTTGTTGTTGTTGTTTCTTCTTCTTCTTCTTCTTCTTCTTGTTCTTCTTCTTCTTGTTCTTCTTCTTCTTCTTCTTCTTCTTCTTCTTCTTCTTCTTCTTCTTCTTCTTCTTCTTCTTCTTCTTCTTCTTCTTCTTCTTCTTCGAATGCTCAGATGCAGCTATTGCGACAAGTCAATCCCAGCGCATCTGATTTTGATGTGGGAGAGAATTGTTAACTTTGACATTTTTCTGGAGAAAAGGCAGGAGAATGACAGGAGAAGGTAGGAAATAGACAAGAAGATGGTGACAGAATAAAAGGAATAAAGGAGCAGCAAAGAAAAGGGATAGAAAAGAGGGAAATCCCTAGCACAATTTTCCAGAAGGCGGGGACCATCCATATTAATAATACCATATTGATACTGACAGAAACACTCGGCATCTCCACGAGGAGCATAGTCCTATCTGAAAGACGAGCAGAGGACTTGGGTGTGAACTAATGTTGACTTCATGGGTAACATCTCCTCAAATGAGTCCCCTCGAGGAGCATACACACCGAGAAGCATCCCCCGTCACCTCAGATCTGGCATTGTGCTCCAACCTTTGTGCTAGACTGATGCTCCCTTCTTTTGCTGTTTGGCGTTAACAGAGTGGCGTTGATTGCTTCATCTTTGTGTTGAAAGGATGAAAGGGAAGGTGTCACTGCACTAGCGAGAGAGACAGACAGACAGACAGACAGAGAGACAGACAGAGAGAGAGACAGAGAGACAGACAGAGATCAGTTGGAAGTAGATCCGCAAACTTTTATTGTATATATTTCTTTTTGTTGCATGGTTGGGCTTTATCTATTTTTGTTATTTTTTGTGGGTGGGTGGGTGTAGTTTGGAGTTAAAACAACATTGGAACAGGGAGTGTTGGGTCATATGCCTTTTTACTTCTTGTCAAGGTTTAAAACAGGCGTGAAGGAGAACAACGCCCACCTACCCCTACCCTCTTCCCATTCTTTTTCCCTTTTTCTGTGAATGTATTTCACTAAACTCTGTCGTAGTAGTTGCTCTCTCTCTCTCTCTCTCTCTCTCTCTCTCTCTCTCTCTCTCTCTCTCTCTCTCTCTCTCTCTCTCTCTCTCTCTCTTAAGGGTTATTTCCCTTTGTTTCTACTGTGTGAGAGTATAAGTATTGGGTTATTGTTAAGATGTATCCTTACGGGCGGGGACTGGATGTAAAAAAGCGCATGAGTGCTTATTCATTTATCCTCGAAATAAAAGAATTTGTCATTGTCATTGTGTGTGTCTCTCTCTCTCTCTCTCTCTCTCTCTCTCTCTCTCTCTCTCTCTCTCTCTCTCTCTCTCTCTCTCTCTCTCTCTCTCTCTCTCCACCCCTCCTCCTCTCTCGTAGTTCTGAACATACAGACTTTTACTAACCCTGATTCCAACATCCTTCGTTCTCGAGTTCACACCTTGTCCTTCCCGTGGCCCCATGCACCTCGTGCACCCCTACCCCGTCCTGCCCTCCTCACCGCTGTGCACACCCAGGAAGGAAGGTCTCTGACCCCCAGTGTCAGCTGATCAGCTCCCATCTGATCTTCTCTTTATGCCCCACCAAGGTTCGTGTTTTTCTTCTCCCTTTTATCTCTGCCTGTCTGAGCCTCCTGAGGCTTGCTAGCTCAGAGCCCAGCGAGATGACTCATGGCAGTATAGCTGTGGTAGCAGTATTGTCGGTTTTTTGGCAGTTTTTTTTTCTCAGTTGATCTTTAGGACTAGTAGCCCCTTAGTCATTCTTCTCCACCTCCTCCCCACCTCCTCTGATTCTTTCCTTTAGTTTGGATTTTTCCTTTATAGAAGTTGTTGTGCGAGGAACTTAACATGAACGGAGGCGATTCCTGACGTAACAGTTCGAAGCAGAACAGCACTGTAATGTAGGCCATGACACTTCGCTGACTGCAACCGAGCTGATCAAGGTTTTGGCACTGTGCCAATTATTTCTTAGAAGAATATGATAGATATGGATGATGGCATGGATCATACCTACACAACCAGCATGCCTTCAGCCACCTGGTGAGATCTGTCAAACACACAAAGAGACACACACACACACAAAGGCACACACACAAAGACACACACACACAGACATGGACACACACACACACACAACATAAACCAACACAACACACTCAATCACTCATTCACAAATGCACATAATTATAAGCACATAATTGTCTGCTTACTGGAAGGAGTTTCGTCCTGACCTAAACATGTAGACAAGCATATTGTGTTATCTACAGTCACCCAAATCCTGTACTGTAGACAAGCATATTGTGTTATCTACGGTGACCCAAATCCTGCACTGTAGACAAGCATATTGTGTTATCTACAATCACCCAAATCCCGTGCTGTAGACAAGCATATAATGTTATCTACAGTCACCCAAATCCTGCACTGCAGACAAACATATTGTGTTATCTACAGTCACCCAAATCTTGCACTGTAGACAAGCATTTTATTATTGTGTTATCTACAGTCACCCAAATCCTGTACTGTAGATAAGCATATTGTGTTATCTACAGTCACCCAAATCCTGTACTGTAGACAAGCATATTGTGCTATCTACAGTCACCCAAATCCCGTACTGTAGACAAGCATATTGTGTTATCTACGGTGACCCAAATCCTGTACTGCAGACAAGCATATTGTGTTATCTACCGTTTGGATTGGCTGGTTACAGGTAATATACCTGCCTAGATAGCAAAACGTCCAGGTTCGTAGTGTGTTGCGGTTAGATCCCCGTTTATGCCTGAAATATTTACTCTTTCTACTAGACCGTGAATGGTGGTATGGGTGCAAGTCCTTCGGATGAGATGATAAACTCAAGTCCTGTGTGCAACACGCATTTAGCGCATGTGAAAGAACCGACAGCAACAAGAGAATTCCCTGGCAAATTCTGTAGAAAAAAGCCTCTCTGATAGGGAAACAAATACATATGAAGACCGAAAACAGGAAAAATGGTAACACTTCTCTTGTGGTGATGCGCTGTCCCCCAGGGAAGAACAACCCAAAATTCTCGCAGGGAAATCTGTTGTGACTTTCAGTGTTCTACAAAACAATACAATACAATACACAAGTCTATCCAGTCCTGTAATATAGACAAGCGCACTGTGTACAGTTACCCCACTCTTTTAATGTAGACATGAAAAAGACTGATGAATGGCATTAAACGACTGACTGTGTGGGCGTTACTTCATAATATATGAACGAGAGAGAGAGATTGAATCCATGGATTTAGCCTGTTATGGGAGGAGAAAAGCGAAAAATGAAAACGCGTGGGGGAGTAAGATTAGTGTGTGTGTGTGTGTGTGTGTGTGTGTGTGTGTGTGTGTGTGTGTGTGCGTTTTGAGGAAGAGAGGGGGTATGGGTAAGGTGGAATCATGGAGTGTGAAGACGGTGATTGCAGGCAGCAGCAGGCAGGCAGGGATCGATTTTATCATTTGGCCAGATCGATTTCTCGACCAGACGATGCTGTGAAAGAATTATGACCAGAATAGGAAAGAACTGGCTTGGCCACAATGTGTCAACCGCCTATTGCTATGTGTGTCTTTTTTCCCCTCTGTATTTGCTCGCGTTTATTTGTTTGTTTGTTTGTGTGTCTGCTTGCTTGTCTCTGTGTTAATGTCTGTTGTTTCTGTGTATCTCCGTGTCCCAATCTCTCTGTACCTCTTCTGCCGCTCTTTGATTCACATTTTCTTTGTCTTTCAGTCTTTGTCTTTATTTCTGCATATGTCTCTGTTTGTCTGTATTCATTTGTGTCTGTCTCTATCTTTCTGTCTGTCTCTGTGTCTCTGTCGCTGTCTGTCTGTCTGTCTGTCTGTCTGTCTGTCTGTCTGCTCTCTCTCTCTCTCTCTCTCTCTCTCTCTCCTCTCTCTCTCTCTCTCTCTCTCTCTCTCTCTCTCTCTCTCTCTCCCCTCCCTCCCTCCATCTCTCTTTCTCTCTGTCTCTCTCTCGTCTCCAACTTTCTAAGTCACTGTGTTTCTTACTTGTCTGTCTTTCTACCTACCTCTTTATTCCTCTCCCTGTGGTCCATCTGTCTTAGTTTCTGTCTGTCTGTCTGTCCCTGTCTGTCTGTCTGCCTGTCTCTCTCTCTTTGTTTCTTGGTTTGATTTTCTACTGGGTTTCGTGATATGCGTGTGAGGAGTGTGTGCTTGGAAGAGCGCAGAAAAACTGATAAAACTTAAATACCGGAAGTCGCATAATAGAATCGGGGTCTTGTCAATTATTGTGAGCTGGGCTTGAGGACGAAAATTAGTTCCTTCCTTCTTGTTTGCAACGATCTGTGTTTGTTTTCTTTCTTTGTTTTCTTTTTGACCGAAACTGATTCCCTGTTCGTGCTTTGTTGTCATTTCATTTTGCTATTTTTTTTAATCACAATGTGTTCTTTTTTCTTCTGTTACATTGTCTTTTTTCTGCTTAAAAGGAAGTTTTCGGTAACATGTGCCACTTTTGTTACACACTACAACCATGT
>CM054144.1:3679899-3684899 GCA_028751875.1 Rapana venosa | reverse complement strand
ACAAGAAATACATCACATCGCTTTCCCAAATATTTCGACCTGTTGTTCATATCTTCCGTAGGAAATTTGCACGTCTGATATATATAGATTTCTGATCATTTCTTTTGACCACTGGTCATTCGGAAAATACCGAACACGTTTTTATGTCCGTCTTTCCCTTTTCTTCTTGCTTTTCCTCGTTCCTTTACCAAACGCCCAACAGCTGAAGTCAGCTAGTCTGTGTGTGCCGGTGTTTCTGACCTGAACCCCACTGTCCTGTCCCTGGTTGAAGGCCGGGGCTGTTTCAAGGCGGGCCACCTTTCAGTGTGGACAAACACTTGACAGTGCTCCTTCATATAGCAAGGAGTCTTTTATAACCAAGGGTGAAATAAAGTATGATCCCAACCCCCCTCCTCGTGTTTTCTACCTCCAGGATTTATTTTACATTTAATTTTTTATCTATCTTTTTCACACTATATTTTGTTGGTTTATATATTTATTTTTTTCTATTGAAGGAGTAGGGGATGTAGAATAGGCCAGTAAGTAGAGCACTATGCTGTGATACAACCTGACAGAGCACTATGCTGTGATACAACCTCACAGAGCACTATGCTGTGATACAACCTGACAGAGCACTATGCTGTGATACAACCTCACAGAGCACTATGCTGTGATACAACCTGACAGAGCACTATGCTGTGATACAACCTCACAGAGCACTATGCTGTGATACAACCTCACAGAGCACTATGCTGTGATACAACCTCACAGAGCACTATGCTGTGATACAACCTGACAGAGCACTATGCTGTGATACAACCTCACAGAGAACTATGCTGTGATACAACGCCACAAATGCGCAGGTTCGCGTTGCCATTGAGCTTTCCATTGATTCAGATAGTTTCCATTTTAGTTCAGGCATTGGTTGCCACTCCATTCCTAGCATTGTCGTTGATGTAACTGTAAACTGCACACCAAAGTCCTGTGTGCTATGGAAGTGTAAACTGCACACCAAAGTCCTGTGTTTGGTATGGGATGTACACTGCACACCAAAGTCCTGTGTTTGGTATGGAAATGTACACTGCACACCAAAGTCCTGTGTGCTATGGAAGTGCAAACTGCACACCAAAGTCCTGTGTGCTATGGAAGTGCAAACTGCACACCAAAGTCCTGTGTGTGAGTCACACTTAAGCATGATAATTATCTTGTACACGAATCAAACGCCTGTCCATCTTCTATTGGAGAGTAGGCTGGCTGGAGTTGATCCCATAGTTGGTACAGACATACCCAGCATGCAGCCTTGGACATGCAGGGGCATGGACTGTGCCCAGAGCAGCGTATCCAAGCCACGTACTGCTGAAGGTTTCAGTGCAGCATCCCACCATCTCCAGGTGGAGGCAAGGCACAAGAGAGGAGAAGAAAGGAGAAGAGAGGGTTAGGAAGCAATGTCCTTAGTTTCCTTAAGAGAAGAAGAAGAAGAAAGGAGAATATGTCTGTAAACCTTAGTTTCCTTAAGAGAAGAAGAAGAAGAAGAAGAAGAAGAAGAAGAACAAGGAGAAAAAGACAGGAGAAAAACGTCTGTAAACCTTAGCTCTCTTATGAAAGAAGAAGAAAAAGAAAGGAGAAACATATCTATGAATCTTAGATTTCACTCCTTCCTCCCTGCTTTCCTGTCTGTGTACTTTCTGAAGTGACTGACCAACAGCTGAAGTCAGCAAGTCTTGAGTACCGCTGTTTCTGACCTGAACCTCACTGTCCCCTGAGTGAAGGCCGGGGCTGTTTTAAGGCGGGCCACCATTCAGTGAGGCAAACACTTCACACTGCCCCGTGAACACTGAGAAGTCTTTTATAACCAACGGTGTAGCGTGGCAAAATAGTCCCCCTGTGTATTTTAGTGAGGGTGCAGGTGTTCCTATAACCTATGCGGTCGTTTGGAAGCGAGGTGTCAGAGACCTCAGCTTCTCTAGGGGACAGCATATTGAGGGCGGCGCCCATCTCCTCTCCCTCGCTGCTTTACCTTCCCTGACCATAAAGACGGCAGGTATCCATTTACAGCTGGGTGAACTGGGAGACTGTACTGAACCACAAAGTAGTAAATAGTCATCCATGCACTTGGCAACCACGCTCAATGCTGCTTAATATTACCTTGGGGAGAGCGAGTGCTGTGACTTGCTTTATAGCTCTAGATGAAATAAAGATGTTGGGGTGGGGGGGTGGGGGGTGGGGGGGTAGTGGTGAGAGGATTGGACTGGTGATCTGATGTAATCTCCATGCTAGGATTCGTCACTGAACTTTTCCGTTTCATATTTTATTTATTGACCTACATGTCATTGGTTTCAACAGATAGACAGAAAGAAATATGACGATAAAAAAAAAATCCTGGCTCTCGGGCTAGACTACCATGAGGAGTCCTAGTGCTAAGCCCGTTATGCTTTCTTTGAATAGGATATCCTCTTGTCTGCCGGACTGTGCTTGCTTTAAGACAGGAATCTCCACAAGCTCAAAAGCTGAGATGAAGCGGTGTCCCAGCAATAAGCCACCGATCTAGAAACTGAAAGTCGCAGGCTTGATTCCTCTCTAACCCTACACTGCTCATCCATACCCCTGACCTTGACATCATGGTCTGGGTGCTGGACTTTTGGATTAGACAATAAAAGAGTTCTTGTCTTCATCATGTATTCAGCCCACGTAAAAAAAACACAAACAAACATCTGCAGCAACAAGAGTATTTTCCCTGGTAAAATTCTGTACATAAAAAACACGCAACAAAAACAAAAGAAACAACCCTGAAATGGAACAAAATGATGTAATTTGTAATTGCATAAACACGTAAACAACCACACACACACTCACAACACACACACACACACTCACTCACTCATCACCAGTCATTCACTCACTCACTCAAACACACACACACATACACATACACATATACACACACACTCACTCCCTCCCACTCCCTCCCCCCTACACACCAACACACACACACACACACACACACACACACACACACACACACACACAACACACACACACACACACACACACCACACTCCCTCCACTACCCTCCCCTCCCCTCCAGAGAACTCTTGCACCGAAAAGCTTCCTCTGACTGTGTGGACATACATACATACATTACTAATTCTTCGCTCTCTTTCCAAAGGCCGACCCAGTTCCTTTCAAAAAACCTTGGATTTGGTGCTGACATATTGCTGGTGCCCCTTTTGACATTGCCAATCTTTGCACTGCTTAACTCGTCTGTGGGGGCTGTATGTAGGTAGGTAGGTAGGTATGTAGGTAGGTAGGTAGGCAGGCAGACCTGCAGTGAGTGAGGACATGAGGTCTATGACAGTGGATTAAAAGAATGTATTTTCTCCTGTCTGAAATATCAGCAGCGTGAGAATTCGCTGTAGTGGCTTGGGAAAGTTCCTCTGTTTGTGTAGGCCTGTCTGTCTGTCTGCCTGTCTATCTGTCTGTCTGTCTGCTTGTCTGTGTGTCTCTCTGTCTGTCTCTCTCTCTCTTATATCAACATAATTTTCTTTACGTTCTCTTGAAATTGTTTGTTGTGATTATTATGGATTGTAATCTCCCAGGGCAAGGGCCGGATGTAAAAGTATGTAAATACTTATCTGTAACCCTTGGGAATAAAGATCATCAATCAGTCTCTCTCTCTCTCTCTCTCCTCTCTCTCTCTCTCTCTCTCTCTCTCTCTCTCTCTCTCTCTCTCTCTCTCTCTCTCTCTCTTGTGCTTTCATGTCTTTCTCTCGTTATCTTTCTCTTTGTCTCTTTCTCTCTCTTTGTCTGTTTGTCTGTCTGTCGCTCTGTTGCATGTGTGTGTGTGTGTTGTGTGTGTGTGTGTGTGTGTGTGTGTGTGTGTGTGTGTGTGTGTGTGTGAGTGTGCGCGTGCGCGCGGTGTGTATATATGTATGTACGTATGTATGTATGTATGTATGTATGTATGTAGTGTATGTATGTATGTATTGTATGTATGTATGATGTATGTATGTGTGCATGTGTTGTATGTATGTGTGAGTGTATGTATGTATGTATGTATGTATGATGTATGTATGCATGTGTGTATGTATGTAGGATGTGTGTGCATGTATGTATGTGTGTATGTATGTGTGCGTGTATGTCTGTATGTCTGCATATATGTATGTCTGTATGTCTGTATATATGTATGTATGTGTGTATGCTTGTATGTATGTATGTATGTATGTATGTATGTACGTATTTATGTATGTATATATGTATGTATGCATGTGCAGCTTTATAATTACGGTTTTGTCTATGTCTTTTTATGATAGAAAAGTAATGTGTAGATGTACATATGCTTATGTACGTGCGTGCGCGCCTATTTACAATGCTTGCGCGGGCATGTTCGTCAATGTTTGTTCTAGTCCCCCCATCCCCCACCCCCACTCCCACTCCTCCGTTCGTGTCCATACTACACTTTACCATGACCGCCATTTGAGACAGGTTAATGCCGTGTTTACCCAGACACTCAGCTGCTAGTGTGTTGGCCAACACAGGAACACACAGGCACTGAGTGTGGGTCTCTCTTTTCTTTCTTGTTTTTCGTTCCTCGGCTAGAGCTCCGAGGTTCACCAGTGGGGAGATTTTGCTTATGCGACCGTTTTTTTGTGCTGACTATGAAGGTAGCCGCATTCCGATTTCGGGAATATATGCTGGTTTTGTTGTTGGCGTGTTTGTCAGGTACCGAACGCTGAAATGAATGACACAATCTTTAACGTGCATATGTGATCTTCTGCATGTGTATATACACGAAGGGAATTAAAGCACGGGTAGGTGTGCGCTTTAAAAATTTTTCCCCGGGGGATCGTAAAACTCACCACACTTAATTCTCTTGACGCCGCCGAGATTCGAACTCACAACTTCATGGACCCTTGGGATTGAAGTGGAACGGTCTTAACCACTCGGCTTTAGCGTCCGTGGTGTGTGTGTGTCAAGTCAAAGTCACACTTTTGTTTTCAGATGGTACATTGAATAAGCAGTGC
>CM054144.1:3657399-3672399 GCA_028751875.1 Rapana venosa | reverse complement strand
GATGATGCTGAACACAGCTGCAGGGAGTGGGGGAGTAGGCAGGGTGATGCTGAACACAGACAGCTGCAGGGAGTGGGGGAGTAGGCAGGATGATGCTGTATACAGCTGCAGGGAGTGGGGGAGTAGGCAGGATGATGCTGTATACAGCTGCAGGGAGTGGGGGAGTAGGCAGGATGATGCTGTATACAGCTGCAGGGAGTGGGGGAGTAGGCAGGATGATGCTGAACACAGACAGCGGCAGGGAGTGGGGGAGTAGGCAGGATGATGCTGTATACAGCTGCAGGGAGTGGGGGAGTAGGCAGGATGATGCTGTATACAGCTGCAGGGAGTGGGGGAGTAGGCAGGATGATGCTGAACACAGACAGCTGCAGGGAGTGGGGGAGTAGGCAGGAGACGTTTCCTTTTTCATTTATTTATTTTTTATACCACTTCAAGTCACTGCGGATTTCTCGGCGTGGAATTCGGGCTGCTCTTTTCGGGGCGAGCGCATCGCTGCAAGAGACGCGCCACCCATTTTTTCTTCTCCTTTTTTGTGTGTCTACAACTGTATTTGTTTCCCTATCAGAGTGGCTTTTTTTCTACATAATTTTGCCAGGCAATTTCAATAGAGGAGTATACCACTTTTGATCAGAAGTATAGATAGCATATACATACCCAGCATGCATCCTGTACTTGGAAAGGGATGGGCTCCACCAGTTTCAACATGTGCATGACACAATGTCAAGATGAATTTAGTGCAGAGTCTCAACAACCACTTCTTAATGAGCTCAAGTGGACGTCATGTCCCGTTTGAAGGGTGGTAAGGGGAAAGGGTGGGGGTGGGGTAGGGTTGGTGGGGGTGGGGTGGGGTTGGTGGGGGGTGGGGTGGGGGGGTGGGTGGACGTAGTTGTGGTCTTAAAGGGGTGGGATCAGATGGGGAAAGAAACCGCGTCATTCAGTGATGGATGTGTGTCTGACAACAAGCGCTGGTGCACTATAATAATAAGGAGAGATACACAGGGCCATTCAAAGCTTCTCGCCGTGCAGCATGATTGATAGGCGAGTTCTGCCTGAACACTGGGCACATGGCCGGCCCACCAGCTTCCCGTTGTGGAATGAGAAGATGAAGAGGTGCTAATTTCACCACCACAGATAAGAGAGAGAGGAGAGAGAGAGAGAGAGAGAGAGAGAGAGAGAGAGAGAGAGAGAGAGAGAGAGAGAGAGGAGAGAGAGAGAGAGAGAGAGAGAGAGAGAAAGAAAGAGAGAGAGAGAGAGAGAGAGAGAGAGAGGAGAGAGAGAGAGAGAGAGAGAAGAAAGAGAGAGAGAGAGAGAGAGAGAGAGAGAGAGAGAGAGAGAAGAGAGAGAAAGAAAGAGAGAGAGAGAGTGAGAGGAGAAGAGAGAGAGGGAGAGAGAGAGAGAGAGAAAGAAAGAAAAGAGAGAGAGAAGAGAGAAAGAGAGAGAGAGAGAGAGAGAGAGAAAGAAGAGAGAGAAGAGAGTAGAAGAAAGAAAAGAAGAGAGAGAGGGAGAGAAGAGAGAAAGAAAAAAGAAGAAGAGAGAAAGAAAAAAGAAAAGAAAGAGAGAGATAGAAGAGACAGACAGTCAGACAGACAACAGAAACAGAGAGAGAGAGGAGAGAAGAGGCCGTTACTTAAAGTGGTATACAATACAAACCACCCCCCCCCCCACAAAAAAAAAAAAGAAAAAAAAAAAAGAGAAAAAAAAGTTGATGAAGAGGTGCTTATTTTACTACCAAGATGAGAGAGAGAGATTGAGAGAGAGATTGACAGAGAGATAGACTGAGAAGAGAGACAGAGAGAGAGACAGAGAGAAGACAGAGAGAGAGAGAGAGACAGAGAGAGAGACAGACTGAGAGAGAGAGAGACAGAGAGAGAAAGAGAGAGAGAGACTTTGAAACTTTTGATACGTTTTATTGGGTGGAAAAGAATCAGCACACATGATGGCTGTTTTGACATCCAGCCCTCAATCAAGAAAAATCATAACAATAAAACATACAACAAAAAATAAAACAGAGAGAGATAGAGAGAGACAGACAGACAGACAGACAGACAGACAGACAGACAGAGCGTTTGAGGTACCAGAAAGACTAACACAGCTGCAGAAAGAAGAGCGGCACAGTTACAACAATTAAACGTCGATCATTAGGAACAGAACATCCCCCTTACCCCAGGTGAACACCAACACGAAACAAAACGCCCCCACTTGAACTCCCAATACAACTGAAGTCACGAACATGTAACCGCTAACATCAGGCTTTTCTCTCTTTAGCATCCACCCACAAGCCTCCCTCCTCCCCATCTGTCTCCATTCCACAGGCCGTTTTCTGGGTTCCAGACTGGTGCCAGAGGTAGAGGTAGGGATGGTGGTTAAAGCTGTCACCCACACCTACACTCGCTTAGTGGATTGATGGCGTCAGCCTGGTGTGCTGTGAATAGATACAGGTGTTTTCTTGCGGGTGCTGAAGTGGCATTTGGGTAAATTTAGTCATTGTCTTCATCTTCACCGTCACTTGTTCCGTAGTCCCGTGAACCGTGGGGGCACCAATGAAGATTTTGTAACCAGCTTCCTCCATTCCTGCGGTCCTCTGCTCTCCGTGGCAAATTGTTTCACTCAAGGCCAGTCCACTCTCTGATGTTGTCTTCCCATCGTTTTCTCTGTCTGCCTCTTCTTCGTCTCCCTCCTTGTACTGCTCCCTGTAGGACAGTCTTGGCCAGTCAAGTAGTTCGTGTGACGTGCCCGAACCACTTTAGTTTGCAATTTTTCAGTGAAGTCAGGAGCTCTTCAATGAGAGCTTCTGTGAAGAGTTGCCTGGTCATTGTAGTCTCCTTTAGTGATGCGTCCCCCGTGACATGCCGGGGACTGTCAGTGCAAATAGCATCCCGACCTTCTGGAAATTCTGTGCTAGGAATTCCTACCTTTCTATCACCGTTTGTTTCTGCCTGGTTCCTTTTCTCTGTGTCACGTCCTTTTCTATGTTTTCTGCCTTGGTCCATAGGGGGACGGGATAGCCTAGTGGTTAGAGGGATGTATTCGTGATCTGCTGACCCGGGTTCGATTCTCGTTCAAGAGGAGTTAACATCAGTGCCGACTCCACTCTCCCCAAAAGTCCTTCGGATGAGACTATAAACCGAGGTCCCGTGTGCGAACGCACGCAGAACATCTTGCGGACATGTTAAAACCCGTTCCGCTTTTCGGAAGAGTAGGCCATTGTGTGCCGATGGCAACGGATGACAAAATTGACAAAACTGCATACACACGGGGACTGAATGAAAATAAGCACATGGGTGCTCTTTTCGATTATCCTCAAAATAAAATAATAAAAACAACAATAATAATAATAATAATAATAACAATAATAATGATAATAATAATAATTCTCTTGCGCTTCTCTCCCAAAAGACTGAAGAGACAGCAGCTGTTCTCCCCTCGTTGCAGGCGGGTGTGTGATGTGCGTGCTTGTCAGGCGTTTAGCAGCAGTGCAGTGCAGTGCAGTGTCGCTCACAGGACAGACAGACAACAAGAGCTGCTGCTGCTGCTGCTGCCTGGGCCTTCCACCAAGAAGAATGGAATGATGCTTGGTAGAGAAGATTGCTTTTGTTGTTATTGTCGTTTTTTGTTGGTATCCTGTCTCGTGGGGTGTGGGGGTGGGTGGTGTGTGCGTCAAGAGAGAGAGAGAGAGAGAGAGAGAGAAGAGAGAGAGAGAGAGAAGAGAGAGAGAGCACAGACAGTTACTGAGAGTAAAATGGGAAGTTCAAGTCTTCTTAGGATCATGCTCTTAAAAGCAACAACAAAAACAAAAAGAAAAGAAAATAAATCATACGCACATAGTAATAATTGATGATTGTAAACTCGCAAAACGACAATTAAAAATGACCATCAAATTCTACTAATAATACTTAGATAATATGACAGTGATTGTCATATCAGGGCATAATAAAAACAAAATAAACGACAAACACAAAACAACCCCCCCCCAAAAAAAACAAAACAAAAAAACACACCAAAAAACCAACAACAAACAACAACAAAAAGAAAAAAATACAGAGAGAGAGAGAAGAGAAAGAGAGAGAGAGAGAGAGAGAGAGAGAGAGAGAGAGAGAGAGAGAGAGAGAGAGAGAGAGAGAGAGAGAGAGAGAGAGAGAGAAGCAAATACATATGCACAGGGGTTAATAGTTTGAGGACGTCTCATCAGACCTGTCTACTTGTCTTCCTCAATCTCTCTTGCTCCACAAAACACTTCTTGCACTTAGCAAATATTTTGAAGACAGATAATCCCTAACAGGGCCCTGCGATTCTTGAGTGCCCACCTGTTCACATAAAGAGGCATGGGACAACAACGGCTCTACAAAGAGGCTCTGTATAGGATTGCTATCGTTTGGGGGAAAAACAGCTGCAGGCAAGGTTTTTTGGACTGGCTCCTTTGTCAGCATCGATTAAATCAAAATGGTCTGTCTGTCTGTCTGTCTGTTGTGAGAGCTGCTTTACAGTTTTATGGGTGAAAGAAAGTGGAGAGAGAGAGGGGAGAGAGAGAGAGAGAGAGAGAGAGAGAGAGAGAGAGAGAGAGAGAGAGAGAGAGAGAGAGAGGACTGATCACTTAATCAATCAATCTTTTTTCTTTTTCTTTGAAAAAGGTAGAATCAGCTAAGCATGTTCCTTTTTATTTAACTTTCATCCTATAGTGGACACACACACCTTTCTGACAAAATTGACACAACCGCATGCACACGGGGACTGGATGCAAAAAGCGCATGTTTGCTTATTCCTGTGTCCTGGATATAAAAGAACAAATAGATAGATACACTCTTTACTGCAACTCTTTGAACACACAGACCTAGTCATTCCAATGGATAAACACAAGTGCCAATGCTTACCTGTTAGCCAGTGCTTTCTGCAGTGTGAGTCCTGTACACTTCCTCTTCTTTCTTCCCTATGTGTCGTCTGCCTTTCGATAAATGGAGAGAGAATGAATGAATGAATGAATCTTGAATGAATGAATCTTTATTTTTCAAGGGTAACAGAATAAGCATGCGCATACTTTTTTTCAAACGGCCGTTGCCCTGATTAGGGACTATCAACAAAACAAAGGTAAAAATCTTACGACAACATGATAAGAGAGAGAGAGAGAGAGAGAGAGAGAGAGAGAGAGGAGAGAGAGAGAGAGAGAGAGAGAGAGAGAGAGAGAGAGAGAGAGAGAGAGAGAGATGGATAACGAAGCACTCAGAGAGCAGGAAGTGTCTTGACATGGTTGATGTAAACAGCTAGACAGGTTCGGATGAGTCAAACAAACATTCCGGGTGCCTGTATTTCTTGGTGCTGATGTGCGTTTTCCTGTCTGAGTGGTAGTTTTTTCCCCTTGGGGGATTCAGGGGGATCTTTTAGTGTATTGTATTATCCCCACCTTCTGGAAATTTTGATCCGGAAATTTCCTCTGTTCTATCCCTCTCTCTTTTTTTTCTGACCTATCTTTCATCTTATTCTCTCCATTTCTAGTCTTTTCACCTACCCTTTATTTCAAAGAGAATGTTTCAAATGTTGGTTTTTGTTCATTATATGACGGTCTGCGTATTTTGTTTAGTTCTGGCCACCATGTAGATATATTTTAAACACTGGGATGGGCACGAGATGTCCATTCTGCAGTATTGTTTGCCCCTATGACACTTGTTATATTTTGGATGGGTTTTTTGGTGTTTTAAAAAATAAAAGCTTTGAAGTGTTCATTGTGGTTTTCTACGCTTTCTTGTAACCCGGGGATGACACACCAGGCGGAATGGCTGGCACATCTCTTGGAGGTGTCTGTGCCTGATCGAACACACGTGTGTTTGTGCATGTTTCAACCAGAGACAGAGTTTTGCACAACATCATGGGATAACCAAAGATTATCTCACCTTTTCTGACGATGTGACAACCCCTGACGCCTGTGTTATTGCCGTTGTTGTCATTGATGTTGTCATTGATGTTGTCATTGATGTTGTCATTGATGTTGTTGATGTTGTTGTGTGTTGCAGGACAGTCTGAAGAAACGCATGGAGCAGCTGAAGCAGAGCATCCTGGAAGCCAGCAAGGCTGTGGAGGAGGAGAAGGCCAAAAACATCGAGCTCCTCCACGAAATCTTCCCCCCGGCCATCGCCACCAAGCTGTGGAGAGGTGAGTGTAACAGGCCAACAAGAAAGAGAGACATGGGGTCAGAGAGAGCGAGAGAGAGAGCGAGAGAGACAATGACAATGACAGTGACAATGACAATGACAAATTCTTTTATTTCGAGGATAATGAATAAGCACACATGTGCTTTTTTACATCCAGTCCCCGCCCGTTAGGGATACATCTTAATAATAATAACCCAATACTTATACAGTCTCACAATAAAAACAAGGGGAAATAACCCTTTTCAAAACAGCTCCCCCCCCCCAACAACCCCCCCCTCCCCCCCCAAGCAAGCAATTAAAAGAAAATCCTAAGAATACCCCACCCCTACCCCCACCCCCCAAAAAAACCTTAACCAAAACAAACAAACAAACAAAAGAGAAGGAAAAACCAAACCAACAAAAGATGATAAAAAAGAGAAAAACAGACAAACAACAACAACAAGAACAAGAGCAACAACAAAGCCAAGAAAAATAACACAACCAGAGAGAGAGAGAGAGAGAGAGAGAGAGAGAGAGAGAGAGAGAGAGAGAGAGAGAGAGAGAGAGAGAGAGAGATTTTATTTATTTATTAAGTAATTATTTATTTTATTCTTTTATTTTGAGGATAATGGAATGAGCACTCATGTGCTTTTTACACCCAGTCCCCGTGTGTATGCAGTTTTGTCAATTTTGTCATCCGTGTGTATGCAGTTTTGTCAATTTTGTCATCCGTTCCCACCGGCACACAATGGCCTACTCTTCCGAAAAGTGGAACGGGTTTTAGCGTGTGCGCAAGATGTTCTGCGTGCGTTCGCACACGGGACCTCAGTTTATAGTCTCATCTTAAGGACTTTTGGGGAGAGTGGAGTCGGCAATGATGTTAACTCCAGAGGAAAAATCCTCTTGAACGAGATTCGATCCCGGGTCAGCAGATCATGAGCGCATCACGCTAACCACTAGACTATCCAGAGAGAGAGAGAGAGAGAGAGAGAGAGAGAGAGAGAGAGAGAGAGAGCGAGAGAGAGAGAGAGAGAGAGAGAGAGAGAGAGAGAGAGAGAGAGAGAGAGAGAGAGAGAGAGAGAATCCAAGAGAAAAAGTGGACCAAAAAAAAAAAGGTTGAAAGTGAATCAAAAAAAGAAGAAAAGAGCAGTAAGAAAAAAAAAGACAAAAAATGCGCGTGCGCACACACACACAACACACACACACACACACACACACACACACACACACACACACACACACACACACACACACACACACACATACACACACACACAACACACACACACACACACACACACACACACACACACACACACACACACACACACACACACACACACACACACACACACACACACACACACAAACACACACACGAGAGAGAGAGACAGAGAGAGAGACAGACAGAGAGACAGAGAGAGAGAGAGAATCTGAAGTTTACTAGCTTTAAAATAAGGCACAAAGGCATTGATGTTGATGATGATTCTTGTTAAACAGTCAGCGTTTTTTGGTAGAAACAAGTTAAACACCCAGTGTTTGGTGTTTTTTTAAATTTTATTTTTTACTTAGTCGGAACATCCCACTGTCGTATTTACCCAAAGGTCTGTTTTTCAAGCCCTCACGGAGAAGGAAAGAAGAAGAATACGCTAGCAAAATCAAACAAGCGAACAAGAAAAAAGAAAACAATGAAAAATAACGAACCAAATCAAAGCAAACCAGCAAGTCAAAAAGCGAATGGCCCTAAAACGATAATAGATGATTATACCCAGACCTCAGAATGGACAAGAAGAAACAGGTTTATTGTGATTTCTTTTTTGTTTTTGAAACATGGACATTGGGGGAAGGGTGGAGTTTTTCTTGGTGGGGTGGGGGTGGGGGTGGGTATAGTTGTTATGGCAGTTGTTCCACACAGCAATTGTTAAATTACATCATTGCTATCTTTGGATAAATGGCCATTTTAATGGCCTTTGCTTGAAACCCTCTCCCCCCCCCCCCCCCTCTCTCTACTGATAGCACCCCCCCCCCCCCTCCCTGCAAATCAAGCTGTACGGTCCACCCACGACAAGAGTTGGAAAGGACATTTATTTATTTATTTATTTATACTACTTTAAGTCACGCAGATTTCTCTGCGTGAAATTCGGGCTGCTCTCCCCGGGGAGAGCACGTCGCCACAAGAGCAGCGCCACCCATTTTTTTCTTCTGTTTTCCTGTCTGCAACAGTATTTGTTTCCCTATCAGAGTGGTTTTTTTCTACATAATTTTGCCAGGGACAACTCTTGTTGCCGTGGGTTCTTTTACGTGCGCTAAATAATTATGTGTAACACACGAGACCTCGGTTTATCGTCTCATCCAAAAGACTAGCGCCCAGACCATTACTTTTCCCAAATACATCTGACAGTGTAAAGCAAGCGAGAGAAGAAGAAGAAAGAGAAGAAGAAGAAGAAGAAGAAGAAGAGGAGGAGAAGGAGGACGAAGACGGAGACCAACTGTTGTACTGATTGATGGATGGTGGATGTTGCAGGGGAAAACGTGGAGCCGATGAAGGTGGATGACGTGACGATGCTCTTCAGTGACATCGTGGGCTTCACGGCCATCTGCTCCACAGCCACCCCCATGCAGGTGGTCAACATGCTCAACTCGCCTCTACACCCACTTTGACCACTACTGCGTCACCCTCGATGTCTATAAGGTATTGCTGCTGGTGTGATGTGGTGTGGCGTGATGTGGTGTGATGTGGTGGTGTGGTGTGTGTGGTGTGTAGTGCGGTGTGGTATGGTTGCTGTGGTGTGATGCGGTGAGGTGTGATGTGTCGAGTCTTGCTGTATTGTATCACATTTGTTTCTGAAGAAAGCATCACTCACAGATTCGTTTAGACTTCACTGTCCTTTTGTTCAGTTCGATTGTCTCAGCTGGCAGCGGTAAATTGTTTCTTTAGCTGATTCCTCAGGGGGAGGGGGTGTCTGTATCAGAACTTTACCTTATTTTTATGGCTACTTAAAAAAATATACTATCAACCAGTTAGGCTTTCTTCAAATCACTCACCATTTCACTGGAGGCTATAGCCTTTACAGGCATAGCATCTCTATCGCCCCCTCTCTCATTAGACTATAACAACAGATCGAGACGATCGGGGACTATGCAGTGACATACCCACTATAATAATGATAATAATAATAATAATAATTAAAAAACAATGTTTCCCCCCATAGCAGTTATTTAAATGATAAATTAAATGCAGAAGACAACCAATTTTTTCCCCCATAGCAGCTATTTAAATAATAAAATAAAATGGAGAATACAACCAATTTTTCCCCCCATAGAACTCATGAACATTGTAAAGTTCAAAGCCTTAATTGATAATCTCTTACAGCTATCACGAACAGAAAACAACTTAATAGAAATCGAAATCACTTTGGAATAAGGAGGTTTTTCCTTTAAAGTAAATAGAAATCGAGATGGAAATTCTGAAGCAATTAAGTTTTGTTTTTGAGATTTAAACTTAAAAAGAAAAATGGCTCTTATCTCGTGGATTTTAAAATGAATCCTCGTAATGAGGAGCACTTGACCACACTGTGTGGTGTGCTAAGTATGGCTTCGTAAAATATGTATGTATAGGACAAACAACTTAAACACACCTTACAAAAATGTGGACTCAATTCAGAAATCAAATATTGAGAAATTATGTGTATCGACATATTCTGAGAGAAAATGAAAGGACAAATAATTTGAAGTTCAGGGAAGATATAAAATTTGATTGAAAAGATTGCACTTAAAAATGCAATCTTTAATTCTGTCACTGCTCTATATTTGTGTGTGTGTGTGTGTGTGTGTGTGTGTGTGTGTGTGTGTGTGTGTGTGTGTGTGTGTGTGTGTATGTGTGTGTGTACGAGAGAGAGAGAGAGAGAGAGGAGAGAGAGAGAGAGAGGGGGGGGGGGGGGGAGAGAGGAAGAGAGAGTGTGTGTATGTGTGTGTGTGCTCTAAGTTGTTTATGGTTCGGATGAGACTATAAACCGAGGTCCCGTGTTCGAACGCATGCAGAACATCTTGCGCACACGTTAAATCCTGTTCCGCTTTTTGGAAGAGTAGGCCATGTGTGCCGATGGAAACAGATGACAAAATTTACAAAACCGCATACACACGGGGACTGGATGTAAAAAAGCACATGATTGTTTATTCCATTATCCTCGATATAAAAGAATAAACGAATAAATAAATAAATGGTTTTGTCACACCCAGACAACCGCTGTATACCATCATCGTCATGTCAGTGTGTGTCGTGTTCTATGCAGACAATAAGAAATGCCCGCTGTACACCATCATCGTCATGTCAGTGTGTGTCGTGTTCTATGCAGACAATAAGAAATGTCCGCTGTACACCATCATCAGTGTGTGTCGTGTTCTATGCAGACAATAAGAAATGTCCGCTGTACACCATCATCGTCATGTCAGTGTGTGTCGTGTTCTATGCAGACAATAAGAAATGCCCGCTGTACACCATCATCGTCATGTCAGTGTGTGTCGTGTTCTATGCAGACAATAAGAAATGTCCGCTGTACACCATCATCAGTGTGTGTCGTGTTCTATGCAGACAATAAGAAATGCCCGCTGTACACCATCATCGTCATGTCAGTGTGTGTCGTGTTCTATGCAGACAATAAGAAATGTCCCCTGTACACCATCATCGTCATGTCAGTGTGTGTCGTGTTCTATGCAGACAATAAGAAATGTCCCCTGTACACCATCATCGTCATGTCAGTGTGTGTCGTGTTCTATGCAGACAATAAGAAATGTCCCCTGTACACCATCATCGTCATGTCAGTGTGAGTCGTGTTCTATGCAGACAATAAGAAATGTCCCCTGTACACCATCATCGTCATGTCAGTGTGTGTCGTGTTCTATGCAGACAATAAGAAATGTCCGCTGTACACCATCATCGTCATGTCAGTGTGTGTCGTGTTCTATGCAGACAATAAGAAATGTCCGCTGTACACCATCATCGTTATGTCAGTGTGTGTCGTGTTATATGCAGACAATAAGAAATGTCCGCTGTACACCATCATCGTCATGTCAGTGTGTGTCGTGTTCTATGCAGACAATAAGAAATGTCCCCCTGTACACCATCATCGTCATGTCAGTGTGTGTCGTGTTATATGCAGACAATAAGAAATGCCCGCTGTATACCATCATCGTTATGTCAGTGTGTGTCGTGTTTTATGCATGCAGACAATAAGAAATGCCCGCTGTACACCATCATCGTCATGTCAGTGTGTGTCGTGTTATATGCATGCAGACAATAAGAAATGTCCGCTGTACACCATTACCGTCATGTCAGTGTGTGTCGTGTTATATGCAGACAGCAAGAAATGTCCGCTGTATACCATCATCGTCATTTCAGTGTGTGTCGTGTTCTATGCAGAAAATAAGAAATGTCCGCTGTACACCATCATCGTCATGTCAGTGTGTGTCGTGTTATATGCAGACAATAAGAAATGCCCGCTGTACACCATCATCGTCATGTCAGTGTGTGTCGTGTTTTATGCATGCAGACAATAAGAAATGCCCGCTGTACACCATCATCAGTGTGTGTCGTGTTATATGCAGACAATAAGAAATACCCGCTGTACACCATCATCGTCATGTCAGTGTGTGTCGTGTTCTATGCAGACAATAAGAAATGCCCGCTATATACCATTACCGTCATGTCAGTGTGTGTCGTGTTATATGCAGACAATAAGAAATGCCCGCTATATACCATTACCGTCATGTCAGTGTGTGTCGTGTTCTATGCAGACAATAAGAAATGTCCGCTGTATACCATCATCGTCATGTCAGTGTGTGTCGTGTTCTATGCAGACAATAAGAAATGTCCCATGTACACCATCATCGTCATGTCAGTGTGTGTCGTGTTCTATGCAGACAATAAGAAATGCCCGCTGTACACCATCATCGTCATGTCAGTGTGTGTCGTGTTTTATGCATGCAGACAATAAGAAATGTCCGCTGTACACCATCATCGTTATGTCAGTGTGTGTCGTGATGACTTGAGGTGTGTGTGGTGCAGGCAGATCCAGGCAATGCTGTGGGGCAGAGTAGCCATGGGGTTAGAAACTCAAACTCCTAATTTGACCTTCACTGAGGGCGCTGTTCGGAATCTCCGCTGCTCTGCAATAGGAAACATTTTCTGTGCTATTTACTGTAGTTAGGGATGCAATAATAATGATAATACTAATAATCATAACAATAAATATCATAATAATAATATATGGAATTTATATAGCGCTGAATCTTGTAAAAACGAACAAATCGAAGCGCTTGCACTCAAATCATTTACACGCATGCAACTCTCCTTAAGCATAATGAACAACATATTTCAAATCCATGCGCGCGCGCGCACGCACGTACGCTCGCACGCACGCACGCACGCACGCACGCACGCACGCACGCACGCACGCACACACACACACACACACACACACACACACACTTAGGAGGTGAAGGATGCTGTTGAAAATTAGGGACAGATATGAGGGGAAAGTCTCCGGTAGAAAATAAGTGTGTTTTGAGTGTGTATAATAATAAATGGAACTTATATAGCGCTATATCTTGCAAAGACAAATCAAAGCGCATGCATTCAACCTAATCTTACACAGTCATGCAATCAATGATAAATAATCAATAGTTCAAACAAACAGATATTACAAACATGGTACGCTGCAGACCAAATCTATGAAATAAAATGTCAATAGTCAAATGTTTTTCAAAAGCACACATACACATACAGGTCATGTACTTTAGCAGGGTGATAGGACATGGGTTAGTGAAGGTGGGATAGTTCTGATATGAAACAGGAGGGGAAAAATCTTAGGTTTGAAATAAATTTGTCTTGAGGCTGGGTTTAAAAGAGTAATAACTAGGTTTCTGGCGAAGAGAGAGAGGGAGCTCATTCCAGGTCGATGAACCCGAAATAGAGAAAGAGCGGCGGCCAACGGTGGACTGGTTGAATCTTTTATTTATACCACTTTAAGTCACGAGATTTCTCTGCGTGAAATTCGGGCTGCTCTCCCCGGGGAGAGCACGTCGCCACAAGAGCAGCGCCACCCCATTTTTTGTTTTTGTTTCTGTTTTTGTCTGCAACTGTATTTCGTTCCCTATCAGAGTGGCTTTTTTCTAA
Source organism: Rapana venosa (assembly GCA_028751875.1). NCBI lineage: Eukaryota > Metazoa > Mollusca > Gastropoda > Neogastropoda > Muricidae > Rapana > Rapana venosa. Next base: position 3,659,106 of record CM054144.1, on the reverse strand, counting down.
GAATTTTGCCAGGGACAACTCTCTTGTTGCCGTGGGTTCTTTTTCGTGCGCTGCATAATTTTCTGTAACACAAGGGACCTCGGTTTATCGTCTCATCCGAAAGACTAGCGCCCAGACCACCACTCATGGTCTAATGGATGGGGGAAAAGTTTCGGGCCCAGACGGGATACGAACCCGGACTTTTCGCTTTCTAGACAGGCGCGTTACCTCTAGACCACCGATCCACATATTTGTGTATCAAGGTATTTGTAGGCAAAAGGTATCTGCAGCAGAGCGGAGGGAACGTGAAGGAGTGTACAGGTGAAGACATTCACAGAAGTAGGAGGGTGCAGTTTTGTGGAGACATTTGTAACAGAGGGTACTGATCTTATAATTTACTCTCTGTGGCACAGGCAACCAGTGGAGAGATCTCAAGAGAGGGGTAATGTGCTCAGAGTTTTTCTTTCTGAGAACTAGTTGAGCTGCGGAGTTTTGTATACGTTGAAGGGAGTGGATAGATGATGCTGGCAGACCAGCCAAAAGAGAATTGCAATAGTCCAGACATGGTAGAATGAGAGAAGTTACAAGTTTGGATGTTGCATCAGTGGACATGTACTTTCGAATTGCACTAATACGCTGTAATTGATAGTAGCATGACAAATGAAAACAATAGGAAACATGTTCTGTGCTGTGTACTGTGGTTAGTGATGCACTCAGTGTAACGTGTCAACAAATCAAGACAACAGGAAAAACGAAGTGTGCAATCTAGTATAGTGATACAATCTGTGCAACTAATAACTAGATCAACACAAGAGGGAAAATGACATTGCAAAGGACTGAAGTGACTTAACCAATGTATGTTATCAACAGATCGGGACCATCAGCGAAGCCTATTGTACTGTGATGCAGTAATATAGCCAGTGTGCTAATGATGTCCACAGAACGAAAACACTAGAAAAACACCATCTGTTCAATGTAGCACAGTGATACAACCAGTATGATAATGATGATATCAACTGATCGGGACAATCAGGGACACTTACTGTACACTATAATGCAGTGATATAACCACTGTAATAATGCTGTCGACAGATCGAAATAATCAGGGATGCCTACTGTACTGTAGTGATCTAACCAGTGTAATAATTAAGTAAACAGATCGAGACGATTGAGGATGCCTACTATACTATACTATTCTATACTAAACTATACTATTCTATACTTTGCTATTCTATACTATACTCAATGTGTAATAATGATGATGTCAACAGATCGAGACGATCGGGGACGCGTACTTTACAAAATACTATAGTGACATAATGCTGTAATAATACTAACAACAATGTGTAATATGGTGAACAGATCGAGACGATCGGGGACTATGCAGTGACATAACCACTGTAATAATAATAATGATGATGGTGATGATAACAACAACAACAGCAATGTGTAATACTGCCACCATCACCAGATCGAGACGATCGGGGACTATGCAGTGACATAACCACTGTAATAATAATGATGATGACGATGATGATGATGATGATGATGATGACGATAACAACAACAACAATGTGTGATACTGCCACCATCACCAGATCGAGACGATCGGGGACGCGTACTGTACAATGTAGTATTGTAACATAACCACTGTAGTAATAATGATGATGATAATAATAACAACGATGTGTAATACTGCCACCATCACCAGATCGAGTCTATCGGGGA
>CM054144.1:3652399-3654899 GCA_028751875.1 Rapana venosa | reverse complement strand
TGGATGGATAGAGAGTGACAGAGAGATAATGTCATGTTGATCTAAAAGGGAAAAAATAGACACTAAAAAAACAACTATCACAAAATCAGACAAAACAACATGCCCCCCTAAAACACATCCAAAAAAGAGAGTTTTCTTCAAGCAGGAGACATTATCAATGGCAGTCACGCCTGACATCCAAAAGCAGTTGGAGATGTTGTCCATCCCTCCCTCAGATTAGCTTGTCTGCTGATCTCCTCCCGCTTTCAACACGCTTTTGTCATTATGTGCTTGTTTATTCAGCGTTAGTTTTAGTTTGTTTATTCAGCGTTAGCTTCAGTTTGTGTTTGTTTATTCAATGTTAGTTTCAGTTTGTGTTTGTTTATTCAGCGTTAGTTTTAGTTTGTTTATTCAGCGTTAGCTTCAGTTTGTGTTTGTTTATTCAATGTTAGTTTCAGTTTGTGTTGTTTATTCAATGTTAGTTTCAGTTTGTGTTTGTTTATTCAGTGTTAGTTTCAGTTTGTGTTTGTTTATTCAGCGTTAGTTTCAGTTTGTGTTTGTTTATTAAGTGTTAGTTTTAGTTTGTGTTTGTTTATTCAATGTTAGTTTTAGTTTGTGTTTGTTTATTCAGCATTAGTTTCAGTTTGTGTTTGTTTATTCAGCGTTAGTTTCAGTTTGTGTTTGTTTATTCAGTGTTAGTTTTAGTTTGTGTTTGTTTATTCAGCGTTAGTTTTAGTTTGTGTTTGTTTATTCAGCTTTAGTTTTAGTTTGTGTTTGTTTATTCAGCATTAATTTCAGTTTGTTTGTTTATTCAATGTTAGTTTTAGTTTGTTTATTCAGCGTTAGTTTCAGTTTGTGTTTGTTTATTCAGTGTTAGTTTTAGTTTGTTTATTCAATGTTAGTTTTAGTTTGTGTTTGTTTATTCAGCGTTAGTTTCAGTTTGTGTTTGTTTATTCAATGTTAGTTTCAGTTTGTGTTTGTTTATTCAGTGTTAGTTTCAGTTTGTGTTTGTTTATTCAGCGTTAGTTTCAGTTTGTGTTTGTTTATTAAGTGTTAGTTTTAGTTTGTGTTTGTTTATTCAATGTTAGTTTTAGTTTGTGTTTGTTTATTCAGCATTAGTTTCAGTTTGTGTTTGTTTATTCAGCGTTAGTTTCAGTTTGTGTTTGTTTATTCAGTGTTAGTTTTAGTTTGTGTTTGTTTATTCAGCGTTAGTTTTAGTTTGTGTTTGTTTATTCAGCTTTAGTTTTAGTTTGTGTTTGTTTATTCAGCATTAATTTCAGTTTGTGTTTGTTTATTCAATGTTAGTTTTAGTTTGTTTATTCAGCGTTAGTTTCAGTTTGTGTTTGTTTATTCAGTGTTAGTTTTAGTTTGTTTATTCAATGTTAGTTTTAGTTTGTGTTTGTTTATTCAGTATTAGTTTCAGTTTGTGTTTGTTTATTCAGCGTTAGTTTCAGTTTGTGTATTCAGTGTTAGTTTTAGTTTTTGTTTGTTTATTCAATGTTAGTTTTAGTTTGTGTTTGTTTATTCAATGTTAGTTTTAGTTTGTGTTTGTTTATTCAATGTTAGTTTTAGTTTGTGTTTGTTTATTCAATGTTAGTTTTAGTTTGTGTTTGTTTATTCAGCGTTAGTTTTAGTTTGTGTTTGTTTATTCAATGTTAGTTTTAGTTTGTGTTTGTTTATTCAGCGTTAGTTTCAGTTTGTGTTTGTTTATTCAGCGTTAGTTTCAGTTTGTGTTTGTTTATTCAGCGTTAGTTTCAGTTTGTGTTTGTTTATTCAGCGTTAGTTTTAGTTTGTGTTTGTTTATTCAGCGTTAGTTTTAGTTTGTGTTTGTTTATTCAGCGTTAGTTTCAGTGTGTGTTTGTTTATTCAGTGTTAGTTTCAGTTTGTGCCTTTACTTTTTTCGTGTTCAAGCAGCTGACCGGGTGTTCAAGTGTGGTTAATAGCGTTGGAAAGAAAACAGCAGCATACCCAGTCATGTATTCTTATCTTTGCTGGCTCCCCCCCCCCTCCCCCCGGATACCCTGTTCCCATACCCCCCCCCCCCCCCACACACACACACACAGACATCCCCAACTCTAGCAGAATAGCTGAACTCTCTTCCCCCAAAAGTGTAATGTGTTAATGGCACTTAACTATTTCAATAATGTGGAATGTTCCGCGCCCGCAAATGCCTTCTAAAATACCGCACAAATAGTTATGAAATATCACGACTATCGTAAAATCATTATTGCCTACTAGCAATATCATTCACTATTGTGATCCGCTCTATCCATGAACTTCCTCACTGTTGAACTGAAAAGGAAAAACCCCAAAAAGATACACACGATGGTTTCAAGGCTAGATGACAATGCATCTATGGCATCACCACAATTCTTATCAGGCCATAGAGCGACGGACTGCTTTACGGAGGGGTAGATACATAGATTGCATTAAAGCTATCTAAAAAAAAAGAAAAGAATAACATGCATTGTTCCTCTATCAACCTTGGCTAAAATGACTTTGTTGGTCAATGGATCGATGA
>CM054144.1:3644899-3647399 GCA_028751875.1 Rapana venosa | reverse complement strand
GTTTGATGAGGCTATTATTTACCCTAATGATGATGATGATAAAAATTGCTATTATTATCGTCATTATATCTTTATAATCATCATCATTATCATAATTAATATTACTATCATCATCATCATCATCATTATCGCCAGCTTCAAATCATTTGAGCTTTATATGATAACGTCACCTCTGTCTCCCACTCTCCATAGGGAACAGGAAAGAGACGACGTGTGTGTGTGTGTGTGTGTGTGTGTGTGTGTGTGACAGTGGCCCAGTGTTGCTGACTGACCACAGCTGTGTCCAGCACGGTTATGTAGTGGTCATTGATCACTGCAGTGCCCAGCTGTGTGACTGTTGGCACTGTCCGTGTGTCTGTTGATTCTGACTTAAGTACAAGTGCCGAAATGTGTGAGAGATGTTTCTTCTTTTCCGTCTGCTTCTTTTTTTCACCTTTCTTGTTTCTTCTTCTTCTTCTTCCTCCTCCTCCTCCTCCTCCTCTCTCTCTCTCTCTCTCTCCCCTCTCTCTCTTTTCCTCTCTCTCTCTCTCTCCTATGTCTTTTAATATTACTTTCTTGTCCAGTTTTTGTTTTATTATTACTTCTCTTCTTGTAAAACTATTTCTTCAAAGAACTTGTTTGTTTATTGTGATTTGTTATTAACAGAATATGTATTTTGGCTTTGATATCCATGCATACTATGTTACACAAGAAAAAAAAATCAGAATATGACAGAGAGGGAGGGAGAGAGAGAGAGACACAGAGAGAGAGACAGAGAGAGAGACAGAGAGAGAGGGAGAGGGAGAGAGAGAGATAGAGAGAGTGAGAGAGAGAGAGAGAGAGAGAGAGAGAGAGACCAACACACACACCACCACCACCACCACCACCACCCACCTCCTTCACGCCATTACCACCTTATAACACAAGTATTCGATGCAGCGTATTATCACTTCAACGCCTTCTTTTTCTTTGTTTTTATTTTAAAAAATTTTTTTTTTAAATTATTTTTTTGTTTTAGAAAGGACAGACCTCCAGCCTTGCATACGAACCCCATCCCAGTTTTTCCGTTTGTGTTTTTAACCTCCAGACCTCGATGTCCACCTGTTCATCTTTCCGCTGCACACTTCCTTCCTTTCTCCTCACTGTGTCCATCTTCTGGTGGCTTAACAACACAGGGCTAGCAGAGGGAGTCTGCTGCGTCCTTTTAGACAGAAAGCACATGACGGCTGTCCTGCTGCAGCAGTGACGTCAGCTTGCCATTTCCACTTGGACCTGCACCTCTTCCGCTGGTGCTCCTCCATTCTTAAGGCGGGGGGGGGGGGGGGGGGGGGGGGGGGGGGAAACAACACACACACACCAGAGGGAGAGAGGGGGGAGGGGAGAGAGCCCCTACATGTGGAGATGGGGGGGGAGGGGTGGGGGGTGGGGGGGCTTGCGTGCTCCATAGGTAAGTGCACACGAATAATCCCGATCCAATGAGCATGAGCGCTTTGATTTGTTGCTTTACAAGATTCTGCGCTATATAAATTCCATACATCATTATTATTATTATTATTATTATTATTATTATTATTAGCATAGCGAGGAGGAGTCAGGAATATCTTTCTCAATGTTGCTTGAACCGCACATTCGCTCTTTCCTTCTTTAACCTACCATCTGCATCAGCGCTGATCTATCAATCTGTCTATCTATCTATCTATCTATCTATCTATCTATCTATCAATCTATCTATCTATCTATCAATCTGTCTATCTATCTATCTATCTACTATCTATCTATCTATCTATCTATCTATCTATCAATCTGTCTATCTATCTATCTATCTATCTATCTATCACTGGAATTTTTATAGCGCTGAATCTTGTAAGGCAAACACAATCAAAGCGCTTAAAGATACACAGCTAAGCTGTTGCTTGTATTTGTTTTTGTTTATCTACTAATCTGATTATTTCGATTACTTGTTCGGGAATAGTACGACTGCATTGGTAAACTCCATTTTCCAAAGTTTGGGAGGTAGATCTAGAGGTAATTTCTGTTAGACACCAAAACACGTCTTCCAAAATGAAGTCTATAATATAAAAAAGGTGTCTGGATTTAGCAAGATTTGAAAATAAGATTATGTTCCAACTGAATCTTTGGATCAAACAGAAAAAATTCTGGAAGTTTAGAAAATGGTAGTACACTGGTTTACTATGTCGGGGTAGGGTTGTCATGTCAGCCCCATGATGAGATAATGATAGTCATACCAATAATCAGAATAACAATAACTACTACTACTACTTTTTCCCTACAAATCCAATTCCTGCACTAGAAGAAATAGTTGGATATTAATTTAAAAGAAAAAACAAATGTAGTCTGCACCAAAATCTAATAATTATAACGTTCACAAGTCACTGACTCCAATTTGAAGTCCTTGTTGCCAATTCAACTAAAGGAGAGACACCCCCCAAAAAAACAACAACAACAACAACAACAAAACAAACAGCAAAAAACACCCCCACAAAAACCCCAAAACAAAACA
>CM054144.1:3592399-3632399 GCA_028751875.1 Rapana venosa | reverse complement strand
GCTGTAGGTTCATTAGGAGGAATAGCAGCACGCAGTGGAACTTCATCCACTTTATGGTTGCGATTTTAAGAGCTTCTACACAGAGTTTACTTTCTATAGGTTCATTGGGAAGACTAGGACAATCGAGCTTCATATACTTTATGGATGTGATTTTGAAAACATTGCCCAAATTACTTGATAAGCACTGCAGGTGTTTGTACCTCTCGGGCTTTGTTGACGTATATAATATATATATTATATATATATATATATATATATATATATATATATATATATATATATATATATATATATATATATATATATTATATATATATATATATATATATATATATATATATATATATATATATATATATATATATATATACATATATATATACTATGTAACAGGACTAAACACGACGCTTCCTATATATATTGTGATAGGAAGTGTCGTGTTTAGCCCTGTCACAAAGTATCAAAGCACATGCACTTCCATAGTAGCATTATCACATCATTGTCATCGTCATTGATCACCATGCAATAAAATATTGTTTTGATGCGGTGGCCCCAGTTGCTCTAGTCTCATGGTGATCTCAGTTTTGCTTTCCCCACACACTTCTGTGCCCGTGGTGTAAAAGGTAAAGGTGTCCCCATACCCTAAGTAGTCTAGGGGAGCGAGGCGTCAGAGACCTCAGCTTCTCCAGGAACCAGCATCCTTCGGATGAGACTATAAACCGAGGCCCCGAGTGCGAACGCACGCAGAACATCTTGCGCACACGTTAAAACCTGTTCCGCTTTTCGAAAGAGCAGGCCATTTTGTGGCGGTGAGAACAGATGACAAAATTTACAAAACCGCATACACATGGGTACTGGATGTAAAAAAGTACATGAGTGCTTATTCCATTATCCTCGAGAAAAAAAAAAGTCATCTGAGCGCTTTGATTTGTTGCTTTACAAGATTCAGCGCTATATAAATTCCATACATTATTATTATTATTATTATTATTGTTATATTGAGGCCAGCGCCCATCTCCTTTCCCTCGCTGCTTTACCTTCCCTGATCGTAAAGAGGGCAGGTACCCATTAACAGCTGGGTGAACTGGGGGACTGCACTGAAAACAAAGCGTACAAACGGTCATCCATCCACTAGGTAAAGTACTTGAAAAAGTTGTTCTAAAACAACTCAACAACCACCTTCATTCCAATAATCTCCTTCCCCCTTTTCAATCTGCCTATCGCGCCCACCACAGCACCGAAACCACCCTAGTCCACACTTTAGATACACTTTTACTCGCTGCTGATGCAGGGAAAATATCCCTTCTCACTCTTCTCGACCTATCTGCTGCCTTTGACACGATAGATCACTCAATTCTTCTTTCTCGCCTCCAGAACATGTTTGGTATTAATGGCACTGCCATCACCTGGTTTTGTTCATACCTCACAAACCGATACCAGAAAGTTATTGTCAGCAAAATTCAATCAAAACCTGTCAAACTGGAATGTGGAGTCCCACAGGGATCAGTTCTGGGTCCTGTTCTCTTCACTCTTTACACTGCTCCACTCTCACACATAATAAACCACCATCATATTGATCATCATTTCTATGCTGATGACACTCAGCTTCAATTTAGCAATACCCTTGAAAATCTGCCTTCCCTCCTGACAAATATGGCCTACTGCCTTCTAGACATTCAAAACTGGATGACTCAAAACAAGTTACAGCTAAATGTCGATAAAACGGAAGCCATGCTCATGGGGACCAAACATAAACTTTCTTCCATCACAACGACTTCAGTGGAATTCAGCAATACGTCGGTTCCTCTGTCCACCTCTGTGAAATATCTAGGTGTGGTTCTTGACAACACACTCTCTATGAAAAAATTAATCACCCAGACCTGCCAGTCTTGCTACTATCAATTACGGCGCATAAGTGCAATTCGCAAGTATCTGTCTACTGAAGCAACATCCAAACTTGTCACATCTCTCATTCTCTCTCGACTGGACTACTGTAATTCTCTCTTGGCTGGTTTGCCGGCATCATCCATCTACTCCCTTCAACGCATACAAAACTCTGCAGCTCGACTGGTCCTTAGAAAGAAAAAATCTGAACACATCACTCCTCTTTTGCGATCTCTTCACTGGCTGCCTGTCTCACAAAGAATAAAGTATAAGATTAATACCTTTCGTTTCAAATGTCTCCACAAATCTGCACCTTCTTATCTCTGTAACTGTCTTATCCTGTACACTCCGTCCCGCTCCCTTCGTTCATCTGTAGATGCCTTGTGCTTTCGGACACCCAGATTTAAACAAACCACTGTTGGCCGTCGCTCTTTCTCTGTTTCCGGTCCCTCCACATGGAATGACCTCTCTCTTCCACTTCGCCAAAAGCCTTCATTTGATTCTTTCAAATCTAGCCTCAAAACGCACTTATACTCTACTCGAGATCTTCCCCTGTTATCTGTTTCTACTTCTCAATAGCTGCCTTCACCTCCACCACCCCCACCTAAGTGTGTTGTGTATATAAATTTGATATTTGTTTATCTTGATATTTATGGCTGGTTGCATGCGTGTGAATGATTTAGATGCAAGCGCTTTGATTTGTTTACTTTGCAAGATTCAGCGCTATATAAATTCCATACATTATTATTATTATTATTATTATTATTATTATTATTATTATTAACCACGCTCGATGCTGCTAAAAATTGGCTTGGGGCAAGCGAGTGCTCTGACCACTGAGCTATCCCGTTCCCGTGGCGTGTTTGTGTTCAAACCTTCGGGCCGTTGTAAGGACGCTGTTGTGGTCGCCACCTCGGGTGGGAGCTTCACACAGTCTGGCCTCACCACTGAACTGCTACATTCGTCAGCAGGGGTTTAGGTGATGGTGTTCCGCACATGCTAGCTCAGAACAGACAGCATTAAACACCACCAAAGTGACTCAGCAGCAGGGCAGAGCCCTTCTGGCTTGTGACCTCACGGCGTGACATTGATGGGTTGCCTGTGCTCTACTGACCCCAAAAAATGCCACTTGGCAAATCTAGGCACCGTTGTTGGAGACAGATTGGAATGAGCGTGGTGAGAACAGCAGAACAGAAACATCACAGAGGTTGAGACAGGAAAAAAACAACCCCCAAAATAGGCGTGGGGTGGGGGTGGGAATTCCAAGCCTTTCATCCACCAAGCACTGTCAAGGCCCAGCCAGTAACTTCAGCAATGACTGGTTTTAGTTCTCTTGTTTTTTTTCTGTTGTTTTATTTCTCTGGTTTTATTCATCTTGTTTTATTTCTCTTGTTTTATTTCTTTTGTTTTATTTCTCTTGTTTTATTTCTTGTATAATACTATTCTTGTATTTCAAGGATAATGGAGTACGCACTCAATTGCGATTTTTAACACCCGTTCCCCGTGTGCATGCGGTTTGACAGATTTTGTTCTCCATTCCCACCAACACTCAAGAACCTACTATGCCAACAAACAGAACAGGTTTTACTTTTTTATTCTCTATTTTCTTCCACTTCAAGGTTTTAACGTGTGCGCAAGATGTTCTGAGTGCGTTCGTACACGGTATATCGGTTTGAAGTCTGAGGTCAAGTTGTTTTAAAATATTTTTATCCCATCGCCATCTTGCCCGCCAGATGAAAGGACAACAAGTACGCAGGCTGGTGCCAAAGAATGGGATATGAGAGAAAAGCTGGGCAGAAACCAATAATAGAACTGCACGTGCACACACACTCACACATGCAGGAACGCATGCTTGCACGCAGCGCGTACACAAACAACAAACACGCACACGTATACATATGCGTTCCCCCCTAACCCCCCTCTCCCTCCCACACACAGAATCATAGAAAGAAACAACCAGACATACAAACAGACAACAACGAACAGACAAACGGACAATAGATGGCATGCTTACACACATAGAACAAAATGACATTCGCAAAATGAAATCTGCCAACATTCTGAACAGCCTTCTTCAAATCCCCCTCTCGCCCCGCCCCCTGCGAAATTGCTGTCAGCAAACGGTTCCCCTTTCAAGCAGACGTGAAGGTCATCGACATCACAAGGCAGTTCTGATGGGACAGGGGAGGAAAAGGCGAGGGAGAGGAGGGAGGGAGGGAGACGATTGGGAGGGGTGGGTGGGGGAGGTGACAATATTATAATTATACTCTGACATGGTCAAGCCGCCATGTTTTTTGTGAACAATACTTTTACTAAGTCTGGCTGAAACGAATTTGCTGACGCAACAACCGTTTCAAAGACAGGTATACCTCCTGTGGGGATGCCGGGGACTTGTCCATATAAACAGCATTCCCACCCTCTGGAAACTCTGTGCTAGAAATTCCCTCTTTTCTATCCCTTTCCTTTTTGTTTTAGCTTTGTTCCTTGTCTTCCTGTTACTTCCTCCTTGTCTATTTTCTGCCTTCTTGATCCATTCTTCTAACATTTTACCACAAAGACAAAACAGATGATAATTCTTTCCCACGCTGAAATCGTATAAGCTGAGCCTGATTTGTCAAGTGCTTAAGGACAGCGCAACTCAATGTCACTCATGTGACAGACAACAGTAGTTGCTGTCTGAGCATTCGAAGGAAAAGAAGAAAGAAAAGAAAGATTCATTTAAACAAAAAGTATTGGTCGATTTTCAGTACAAAACTAAGCTGCTAAAATAAAGCTCCATCATGATTTTATATACTATACTTGAGAAGTTCTCAGTGCAGAGTTCTATTGAACATTCATTTTTATAAAAATCATATATGCCTGTACTTATATGAACAGATATGGAAAGAGAGAGAGAGAGAGAGAGAGAGAGAGAGAGAGAGAGAGAGAAGAGAGAGAGAGAGAGAGAGAGAGAGAGAGAAGAGAGAGAGAGAGAGAGAAAGTCATTCAGTCAGTCAGACAGACAGACAGAAAGAAGCAGACAATCATACACACATAGACCCAAGTGACAGTCAGTAATTGAAAGCTGCCAACAGTCAGCATTCTCTAAAGAGTTCCTTGGTGAGGGACAAACCCCCCCCCCCCCCCCTTGCCGTCCCCCTCCTCCAAACTAAAAAAGAATTAAACAAAAAGAAAACCACCATGCAAGCAAGCAATTCCCTTTCCGGTTGGCAGGTCTACATCTCTGACGTCACTTCCTCTAAAGTCAGGGCAGGCTGACAGACAGGGGGTGAATGTTGGCATCTGCTTGTCCAGATCAAACAAGTCGTCAGCTTTCTGGGGTGGTTTCTTTTTTTTTTTTTTTTTTTGGGGGGGGGATAGAGAGACTTTTAGTAAGTCTGTCTGAAACCATATCAACGGCACAATAATCAATTTTTTGGCAAACTAAACAAAACAAACATAACAACAATAAATTCTATGACATTTAGTTGACACAAAAACTGCGTTGGAAGCCCTAGATAGTGGATACACAGTTCACTACGGTTTATTCCAATAATGTCCACATGACTATTAACCAATTCCAGGGGCATCACATGCTACCGCGCGTGGGTGTGTGTACGGGCGTGCATGCACACACACAAAACACACACACACACACACAAACACACACAGACACCCACGCACGCACACACACAGACCCACGCAAGCACACACACACACACACACACTCACACACGAACGTGCATTAAATGTCTACGCACACGTTCAGATACGTCCGTCACTAAAGCACCGCTCTCCTCTTTCCCTATTGTTAACCGCCAACCTGTACCGTGCAGTGTGGACCTGACCAAGTGCACGTGTAAAAGAGGAGGGTCTGTTGACTTTCAATGCGCCCACGGAGATTTATTTTCAACACAACATTTACATGAACGAAAGAGACGAGCGCCATAGCCGAGAGGTTGAGACTGTTTGTCTTCAATTACAAGGGTCCACGAAGTCCTGAGTTTGAATCTAGGGAGGGTCTGGTGAATTAAGAATGGGGATGTTTACGATCTTCCAGATCACCTTCAAGAGCAGACCTGCCAGTGCTTTCATTCCTATGGTATATACAGACATGCAGAAGATCAACATATCTACGTTAAAGATCCCTACTTCACGTCAGCGTTCACTGGGTGACGGAAACACCACCATGTCCAGCATACATCCCCGAAGTGGAAATGCGCGACTTTCATGGTTGGCCAATGGTCGCATACGCAAAGTTTTACCATAAGTGAACCTCACAGTCCTAGGTGAGGCGAAAAAAAGTCAAGCAACACACACACAGAATAGCCCCCTCTCTCCAAAAGAAAAAGAAAAAAATAAGAAAAGTAGACTGAACAAAATTATCATATGATATTCTTGAAAGTGTCAGGAAGCAGCAAGCAGGTGACGAGCAGAGCTGTGGAGGGAAAGCAACAGGGGCTTGAGGCATCCATCACAGTTGGTGGACATTAGGTGCTCGTGGTGTGAAACACCGAGGGGCAGGGGATGATGGCCTAGTCTGGCCCAGGGCAAAAGTGGTGTCACAGACTGATGCAAACCAAGGGCAAGGACCTTCCTTAACGTGTCCCTGTTGTCAGGTCTTGGTGTCAGCAAAGTGCAAGAGCTTACATGAAAATGGTAAGGAGGTGAAGGTAAAGGTGTCTCATAACCTATGTGGTCGTAGGGGAGTGAGGCGTTAGACACCTCAACATCTATTGGGGCCAGCATATTGAGGGCGGTGCCCATCTCCTCTCCCTCGCTGCTTTACCTTCCCTGTCCCTAAAGAGGTAGGTACCCATTTACAGGTGGGTGAGCTGGGGGACTGCACTGAAGCCAAGGCGCACAAACGGTTACCTGTCCAAGTGGTAACCACGCTCGATGCTGCTTAACTTTAGCTGGGGGAAAGCGAGTGCTCCGACCACTGAGCTATCCCGTCCCCTTTTTATCTTTATAATGTTGAGATTGCCATCATCCATAGCAAACTCCTAGCATATTAACCTATATTCTCATTTCACCTTCGCCTCCACTCACACCTATTCTGTAGTCTAGTAGACCGTTGGGACACCACTGAAGATTTTATGACCAGCTTCCTCCACACCTCAGTTTTCATTCTCAGCGGTATTACTCCATTACTGGAGGAGTACAAACACTCTGAAGTTGGATTACAGCTATCTGTATGGTGAGGTATTTTAAAACAGCCCCCCACACCAGCTTCTCATTCAGTGTACAGTCAGTCTCACACTGTCTCCACGTGGGGATGCCGGGGGCCTATCAGCATAAATAGCATCCCCACCTTCTGCACACATTTGTCCTGGGAAATCCCCCTATTCTATCCCTCTCTTTTTTCTACCTGACTCCCTTTCTTCCTGGCACCCCCTTTCTTGTCTATTGTCTGCCTTCTTGGTCCGTTCTTCTGCTCCTTTTTTCCCCAGCAAGAATTAAAAGATAAGAATTCTCTCCCATCTGGTCAGATGTGCTGGGCCTGACTTGTCAGGAGTTTAACGCAGCGCAACACATTTTTGCTCTTATGACAGACAAACATAGTTGCAGTCTGGGCGTTTGACGAAGAAGAATGCAAAGAAGAAGAAGAAGAAGAAGAAGTATGCAAAGAAGAAGAAGAAGAATGCAAAGAGAAGAAGAGAAGAAGAAGAAGAAGAAAGAAGAAGAAGAAGAAGAAGAAGAAGAAGAAAGAAGAAGAAGAAGAAGAAGAAGAAGAAGAAGAAGAAGGAAGAACAAGAAGAAGAAGAAGAAGGAGAAGAAGAAACAACATTGCCTGTGAGGTCGTTGGAGTCAGACACAGTGCATATTCTTGCTGACCCCTAGGATGCTTCAGGTATCAAACTTTCGGCAACAATAACAGCAACATCATGTATTTTCTTTTTATCAAAGAGTGAAATATGAGCAAACGAAGCATTCCGCATAGTTTTAAATTTTCTTACGTCTAGAAAAACAGTACTAAAAATTCAGCAGAAAGGAATTTGTTAATGTCAAGTAAAAATGTGCTCGTCCGCGCGCACACACGCACGCACGCACGCACACTTACACTTACACACACACACACACACACACACACAACACACACACACACACACACACACACACACACAAACACACACACACACACACACACACAACCCCACACACCACACACACACACACTTGGAATGCCTCCAGCAGCTGAGGCAGACTGTACAGAATACTGCAGACTTATCTGAGATCAAATAAACCAAAAGTTTCCAGACAATGGGAACCATTCCAGAGTTCTTCTTCTTCTATCTCCTGTACATTATCTCTGGCTATGAAATATAATGTGCCCCTTGGAGTCTGAAAAGTCAGGGAGGAAAACACAACTAGTGAAACAGCACACACACACACACACACACACACACACACACACACACACACACACACACGCGCGCGCGCGCGCGCGCGCGCACACGCACATATGCACACACACACGCACGCACACACACACACACGCACACGCACATATGCACACACACACGCACGCACGCACACACACGCGCGCGCATGCACGCACACACACCCGTAGACACACACACACACACACACACACACACACACACACACACACACACACACACACACACACACCACACACACACACACACACACACACACACAAACACACATGCGAGCGAACAGACACAAAATTGAAGGAGGAGGACGAGGAACAGCAGAAGCAGCGACAACAACAACAACACAAACAACAACAACAACAACAACACCACACACACACACACACACACACACACACACACACACACACACACACACACACACACACACACACACACACACACACACACACACACACACACACACACACACACTGTGACATCCCCAAATTGAAATTGAAGCAGAATTGAAGCAGCAGCAGCAGCAACCACAACAACAACAACAGCAACAACAATGACAACACACACACACACACACACACACAATGTGACATCTCCAAATTGAAATATGCCGACAGTATAGTCTCAAAAGTCACACTACCCCGCTCCCCCAGCCCCCAACCACCGACACATTTACGTTGAATAGTAAGATATGTTGCTTAGATAAAACCACAACATTATTCATATTATATAACTAAAGCTTCCACGCTCACACGCACATCCCTCAGACTCCACTCCCATCCCCCCTCCCCCCCCCCCCCCCCGCCCACACACACACACGAGCGCGCGCGCGTTCACTTACAAACACATTAAATAAACAACAACCTTTAACTGTGTAAGACAGAGTTCAAGTCTATCCCCATCACCAGAAATAGCTACAATTTATCAGGAAATGTCACACAAGGAAAATCAAAAAGTTAAAGGAGTGGCAGCCAGCCCAACATTTTATCAGCCTATCCCAAGCTTTGCTCGCTTCCCTATGAATTTATGAAAAGAAAAGTTTAGGAGAAAGGTGCAAACAAGACTATTGGATACTGATATTTACACAGTCAGTTTCTGCTGAAGAAGACAAATAAATGGCGAAAATTTTGGTTGAAAGAAAAAGCAGATAGATAGATAGATTCTCTTCTGGCTGGTCTGCCAGCATCATCTATCCACTTCCCTCAACGCATAAAAAACTCTGCAGCTCGCCTAGTCCTCAGAAAGACAAAAAATATGAGCACATTACTCCTCTCTTGCGATCTCTCCACTGGTTGCCTGTGCTTCAGAGAGTAAACTATAAGGTTGGAACCCTCTGTTACAAATGTCTCCACAAAAGAGCACCCTCCTACCTCCGTGAATGTCTTCACCTGTACACTCCTTCGCGTTCCCTCCGCTCTGCTGCAGATACCTTATGTTTAAGAATATCTAGATTCAGCCAGTCCACCGTTGGCCGTCGCTCTTTATCTGTTTCTGGTCCATCGATCTGGAATGACCTCCTTCTCTCCCTTCGCCAAAAGTCTTCTTATGACGCTTTTAAATCCGGCCTCAAGGCACATTTATTTGAAACCTAAGATTGTCCCCTCTTGTTCCATTTCATTTGTCCCTGCCCTCAACAGCCAAAATCCCATCACCCTGCCGGAGTGTATAACCTTTATGTGTGTGCATGGGTGTGCGTGTGTGTGTGCGTGCGTGCAAGCATGTGTGTATACATTTGAATTTGTAAAAACAACCTATTGATTGTAACTGGCTGCATGTGAATGAATAGGATGAATGAAAGCGCCTTGATTTGCTTTTTGCAAGATATCATCATCATCATCATCAGTCCCATGACCTTGGCGGTCGTGGAGGAGACACGAAAGACGATGCCGTGGTAAGCTTCCTCCATCCATCTCGGTCCTCGGCTCTGCGCAGTAGTGCCGAGTCATTCATCCTGGTCCATTCTCTGATGTTGTCCATCCATGACTTGTTCTGTCTTCCCCTCTTTCTGCCATCTTCGAGTGTTCCCTGCAGTACTGTTTTGGGCAGAGTGTTGTGGCGGGTGACGTGGCCGAACCATGTCAGCTTTTTCTTCTTGACGATGGTGAGAAGGGGTTCCTGTGGACCTGCCAGCCGTGTTATTTGACTCTTGACAAATTCATTGGTCTTTCGTTCTCTCCAGGATATGCCCAGCAGTTTTCTATGGCATTTTGTTTCAAATGACTGGAATCGCTTTGCTGTTTCAGCAGTCAATGTCCAGGTTTCACTTCCGTACAGCAGGATAGTCTGAATTAGGGCTTTGTAGAGCTTTAGTTTGATTGGAAAACTGATCTCTTTACTTTTCCATATGGTGGTGAGTTTTGTCATGGAAGATGTTGCCATGGCTAGTCTGACTTTGATTTCTGTCGTCGATCGCCGTCCTTTGTGAGTGTAGCGCCAAGGTATTTAAAAGCGTCTACCTCCTCCAGTTGTTGGCCGTTCATGTAAATTTTAGCGGTGGCGTTGCTCGTGCTGTTCACAAGTACTTTACTTTTCTCCGAGCCCACCTCCATCCCATATGCTCTAGCTCTGTTCTCAAGTCTGGTCGTAAGATCTTGCAGCTCTGTGTTACTTCCGCCCATGAGGTCAATGTCATCGGCAAACCGCAAGTTGTTGAGGGGTCTGCCGCCAATGGAGATGGTAGAGTGGAAGTCATGGAGGGTCTCTCTCATGATGTTTTCCAAGAACAGATTAAACAGGACTGGAGATAACAGGCATCCTTGTCGGACCCCAACTGTGGTTTTGAAGTAGTCTCCGACCTGATTGTTCAGAAGGACTGCACTGCTTGCAGTGTTGTATAGTGCTTGAATGGTTTGCACTAGTCCTTCTTCAATGCCAAACATTCTGAGGACCTGCCACAGGCCTTCGTGCCATACTCTGTCGAAAGCCTTCTTGAAGTCGATGAAGTTGTGGAACAGGTCTCTCTGATGTTGAAGATGTTTTTCCATCAGGATGTGGCAGTTAAAAATCTGTTCGATTGTGCTCCTGCCTGCCCTAAACCCAGCTTGTTCCTCTGCAAGGTGTTCTTCTGCCTCCTTCTTGAGTCGATTCAAAATAACTTTGAGCATGATCTTGCTGGCGTGGCTGATGAGGCTGATTGTTCTATAGTTTTGGCATTGGCGTAAATTCCCCTTCTTGGGCAGAGGTATGATTAGTGATTGTGTCCATTCTGTTGGCCACTGTTTTGTCTCCCAAATCTTCTGACAGATAGAAAGATATAGCACTATATAAATTCCATGTGTTATTATTATTATTTTTAGATAGACAGACAGATAGAGATGAATAGCCAGATAGCCAGATATATATAGATAGATAGATAGATAGACATACAGACAGATAGACTGATAGATAGATAGACAGACAGACAGACAGATAGATAGATAGATGATAGATAGATAGATAGACAGACATAGAGACAGAAACAGAGAGAGAGAGAGGAAGAGAAATAGAGACAGACAGAGACAGACTCAGGGACAGAATAAGATAACAAAAACAAGGTTAAGGTCACACACACAGCCACACGCATACACACACACACAACCACACACATACACACACACACACACACACACACACACACACACACACACACACACACACACACACACACACACACACACCACACACACACACACACACACCACACATACACACATACACGCACAACCACACACACACACACACACACACACACACACACACACACACACACACACATACACACACACACACCACACACACACACACACACACACAACCACACACATACACACACACACACACACACACACACTCAACCCCCCCCCCTCTACACCCCCCTCCCCCCCCCACACACACAACCACCACCACCACCACCACCACCACCACCACCACCACCACCACCACCACCACCACTCTCCCAATCAGCTCAAACTCCAAGGGAAAAACCGAAGGAAAGAAATGAAGGAAAGGGTGAAGGCTGATGGCCACTCAGCCCTCAACGTGTATGATGTATCGGAGAGCGTCCACCTCAGTGCTCCCCCGCCACCTGTGTATGGCTGTGTACGTCTGGGGCTGGCTGATTGGCGGGGCGCGGCAGGTAGGACTGGGAAGCAGAGAGGTAGCTACGTAGATACCCACCACGTCTGGCACTCAGTCTGGAAGTCTCCTGCCCTGCCAAGATTGTGTGTTTGGCCAACTGGAGGGAAGAAGAGAAGAAGAGGGAGCAGAGGACAGAGAAGAGAGAGGAGAGAGAGAGAGAGAGGGAGAGAGAGAGAGGGAGAGAGAGGGGAGGAGAGAGAGGGGGGAGGAGAGAGAGAGAGAGAGAGAGAGAGAGAGAGAGATGATGAGAGAGAGAAGACGAGAGAGAGAGAGGAGAGAGAGAGAGAGAGAGAGAGAGAGAGAGAGAGAGAGAGAGAGAGAGAGAGAAATGAGATGAGAGAGATGAGATGAGATGAGCATTAGAGAGAGAGAGAGAGAGAGAGAGAGAGAGAGAGAGAAGAGAGAGAAGAGAGAGAGAAGAGAGAGAGAGAAGAGAATGAATGAATGAATGAGTCTTTATTTTTCGAGAGAGAGAAGAGAGAGGATAGAAGGAGACAGACAGACAGAGACATACAGATAGGTAGACAGACAGATAGGTAGACAGACAGATAGACAGACAGACAAATAGACAGAAAGTAGACATGTGGGTGGATAGACACAGAAGCAAATACAAAAATATCAAGACTGACAGATGGACAGACAAACAGACTTACATACAGACACATAGACACACTGGCAGGCACGCAGTTAGACGGACAGACCAATACCAATACTGTATATCACTTCAATAAACAGAGAAATTCAAAGACAGGCAGGCAGACAGACATCAACGCAGAAGCAAATGACTTTCGGTAAATTAACACTCCCAGCATTTAACAGCAAGTCCTCTCGTGCCCTTCAATCCGCTCTCAACTCTACCGGCAATAAAGAGTGGAGAATAGAATCGCCGTAAAACTCAGGAGGAAGGAGGAGGATGGGGAGGGAAGGGGGGTGGCATTGAAAAAAGCAATCACGGAGGAGGAGGGGGGGGGGGGAGGGTGACATGAACAATGACCAATGAAAGCTATTTTTGAGTGGTCCCCAGTTTAACCGCTTTGGAGGTCACCCAGAGTAAGGTAGTATTTTTTTCTCTCTCATCACACTAGGAATCACTTAGTAACAAGTAGTCCTACGCATTGACAAAGAAAAATTAATAACATAAAATAAATAAATAATTAAAAAAAATCAATAAATAAGAAGTGTGAGAGCACACACTGAATGAAGTTTTCGTGAATGGCTGTTTTCAGGTACCTCGCCATTATAGGCAGCTGCACTACATCTTCACAGAATCTGTGTGTCTTTATGTGGAGAATGCAGGTGATCTCTTGGTTGCGTAACTGTTCGTGCACCTTGGCTTTAGTACAGTCCCCCAGTTCACCCAGCTGTAAATGGGTACCTTGCCCTCTCTAGGGTCAGGGAAGGTAAAGAAGCGAGGGAGAGGAGATGCCACTCTCAAAACACTAATCCCTAGAGAAGCTGAGGTCTCTGACACCTCGCTCTCCAACGACCACAAAGGCTGCAGGAAAACCTTTACCTTTGATCTTCTACAGGCTGCGGTTCTCAGTGTTGTTATAGACGAAGTACCTCTGAAAGTGACATTCCAAAGCATAGCACCATGTTAATATATGCCATAGCACTTGACTTACATCAGTAACTGACAACATGAGTCTTTTGCTCTGGGCCTTGGTGGTTCTGTAACACTCCACCTTCTGTCATAAGGTGTATAACTATTATCTGACAGTTCCATTTATTTGAATTCTTCTCCAATAGAAATCTTCTTCCAGACACACCGTTTTTGCATCAATATTAATTTTGCCTACCACTCTCTTTGGGTTTCAGCATCAACTTATCTACACGGTAGGGTGCGAAGAGACAGACACAGGAATAGATGGGAAGACAACATCAGAGAGTGGAGCGGCTTTACTTGGAACGATTTAATATGGAAACTTGAAAACCGCGACAAGAGGAGGAAGCTGGTTGCCACAATCTTCAGTGGTGCCTGAACTGTCTACTAGACTACAGGACAGGTAGAGGTTGAAGATTGAACCTGCAAGCAGACTTTGAAATGACTCAGTAACCAGAAAAAAGCATGTTCCTGATGCACATATTATGATGAATTCGACTTAGCAAGTGAAAGTTGCACATGCAGTTTTACTTAGAATAAATCAAATAGATTTATCTTACATAAAACTTACTAGACAACATTATCGCGATAATAAAATATGACTTCAGTATACACACGTACACATGCACGCACGCATGCACGCATGCACACACACACGCGCGTGCACAAGTGCATGCACGCACGCAAACGCGCGCACACTCACACACACTCACACACACACGCGCACGCACGCACGCACAGCACACACGCACACACACACACACACACACACACACACACACACACACACACACACACACACACACACACACACACACACACACACACACACACACGTACACTGGCATGTACACAGAGAGGGAAAGTATCTTTCGATGCTGGAAGAAATCTGGCATAACCCGGAGTCAGAATGTATGTCTGCGTGTTTATTTTCAGAGACCATAAAACACCCTGTGAAATCTCACAGAGCCAGCGTGCAATCCTTGTCTGCTCCTTTCTTACCAAGGTGCTATCGCCAATGCTGAACAAAAATACGTTTTTAAGAGAGAGAGAGAGAGAAGAGAGAGAGAGAGAGAGAGAGAGCAGAGAGAGAGAGAGACAGAGAGAAGAGACAGAGGACAGAAACAGAGACAGAGAACAAAAGAGAGATACCAGAAACAGAACAAACAGAGAGACAGAGACAGACATACACACAGATAGACAGACAGACAGACAGAGAGTAAAAGTAAAATAAAGCAGATGGGCAGACAGACAGTTTTGGCAGGCCAACAGACAGATAAAAAAACTATCAAGCATGTAGACAGACAGACAGACGGACAGACAGACAAGCAGGCTGACGGAAAGACTAACTGGAAAACAGACAGACAGACAGTGAAAATAGCACTGTCTGTCTGTCTGCTCTGTCACACCACCACATACACGCACACACACAACACACACACACACACACACACACACACACAACACACACACACACACACACACACACACACAACAATATAAATATAATATAAAATATATATTATATATATATATATATTATATATATATAATATATATGCACACACACACACACACACACGCACACACACACACACACAACACACACACATACACACACACCACACGCCCCCCCCCCCCCCCCACACACACACAAACATATCCACTTGAAACATCTTGGACCTACTCCAGCCTTATCCAGTCACTGCAGATAATATAGCTGTAGGATGTTTTCTAAGATGTCATAAAAGACACATTGCCATGCTTTGCTAAAACCATCCCACTGCCTCCCAAACAGCATTTCATTACCTGCGAATGTGGAAAACACTTCACATGCAGACTTTCTGGTACATAAGAGATCAACAGATATATAATTTTATATATATATTATATTATATATATATTATATGTTCACAATATATATATATAAAGTGAAGGATTCCATAATATAAGTTTAGAGAGTGAAGCATAGTACCTCATCTTCCTAGGCAGCATATATGAAGGGCGCCACTCCTCTCCTCGCTGCTTATACTTCCGACCTAAAGAGGGCAGTACCCATTAAAGCTGGGGAACTGGGGGACTGTACTGACCAAGGTGGACGGTCCCTCAATGGTGTGTGCGTGCTACTGGCTGGGGAAAGGGTGCTGATGTGTGTGCTATATATTATATTATATTATTTTATTGTCTACCGGCTTTAATATATATATATATATATAGGTGAAGGGTGTTCCATAACCTGTAAGGTTGTAGGAGAGTGAAGCGTCAGAGACCTCTCTTCTCTAGGGGCCAGGATATATAGGGCGGCGCCCATCTCCTCTTCCTCGCTGCTTTACCTTCCCTGACCCTAAAGAGGCAGGTACCCATTTACAGCTGGGGGAACTGTACTGAACCAAGGTGCGCAAACGGTCACCCATCCAACTGGTAACCACGCTTGACGCTGCTTAACTTGGCTGGGGGAAAGCGAGTGCTCCGACCACTGTGTGTGTTATGTATA
This sequence comes from Rapana venosa, assembly GCA_028751875.1. Lineage (NCBI taxonomy): Eukaryota > Metazoa > Mollusca > Gastropoda > Neogastropoda > Muricidae > Rapana > Rapana venosa. The sequence continues at coordinate 3,615,922 of CM054144.1, read as the reverse complement.
TTCTCTCTCTGTGTATTTGTTTTGATAAAAACCCACCACATCCTGTGGGGCATCATTCCCTCCAGGCATCACAGTTGAGGTAAAAAGGGATAGTGAACAATAGTAATATATAAAGCCTACATCTGCTTTCAAAGCCATCACTTCTTAATCAGAACACACACACATGCACACATATGCACACGCACACACACGACACACAACCACGCACACACACCACACACACAAACTAAACAGACAGACATAAACAAAATACAGGATAATAGATAAAATCTAAAGACAGACAGAAAGACAACACACAATTGATAAAAGGGCGAAGACCAAATATTTAACAAAAGTGTCAGAATCTGAAGATTGATACATAATTCTTACAAGACATATCCGACAAGAGACTGCAGCACAGAAGACACAATAGAAGGACGATGAGACACAAAGCCCCAAACAAGGTAGAAGAAGGCAAAGCGGCAAAATTGGACAGATGTAGAAAAGAGATAATTACACGAGACATCAGAGACGAACGAGACTGTGTCAGACAACAGACAGACAGACAGACAGACGAACAGATGGACAGACCACACACACACACACACACACACAACACACACACACAGAGGGAGACAATGACAATGACAATGACAAATTCTTTTATTTCGAGGATAATGAATAAGCACACATGTGCTTTTTTACATCCAGTCCCCGCCCGTTAGGGATACATCTTAATAATAATAACCCAATACTAGAGGGAGAGGGAGAGAGAGAAAAGAGAGAGAGAGAGAGAGAGAGAGAAGAGAGAGAGAGAGAGAGAGAGAGACAGACAGACAGACAGACAGACAGACAGACAGACAGACAGACAAACACTCAGCCACAGTAACAGAACGCAACGACAGTGACTAAATTCAATCGGCCAGTATGTTCAAAAGGCTGCTCTGGGGACAAGAGGCACCGAGGCAACCAGCGATTTCCTTTCTGACCAGGCTGACGGTGAGGCCGCTGACCCTCTCCCCACCACAGGCAGGAGAAGGGGGGGGGGGGGGGGTCCTGCCAGATTAAAGAAGCCATGGCCTTTTTGTTCCACAGGACTCTGTGTGAAAGCTGTTTTGCCAGAAAATATACCCGCCAGACTCATTGCTTCAAATTGCACACCACTCTCATTCATTCTCAGCTCAATAGATGAATGTTTACGGTGTTTTTTTCTTCTTAGAAAAATGTAACAAAGGCGACGACAACAAGAAATAAGCAAAAGCAAACAAGTACAAAAAAGCATAACTAACACAATAATATTATATATATATATAATATAAATAAAAGATAAATAATAATTAAATATTATAAAGTACACAGAAATGATTGTAATTATGTAAAGCTTATGAAACGAACAATACAAAAACAAACAAAAAACAGAGAAAAAATATGTCAAACTAAAATTTGTTTTTTTAATTTACTATCATTCTTGAATTGACAGGCGTGTATGACAAGAATATGTCGAACTCAACTCTGGTTTAAAACTTAGAATCCACTTTAAATTGACGAGCATGTCTAATAAAAAGATGTCGAACTCGATTTTGGTTTACAACTTCTAATCGCTTTTGCATTGGCAGGCTTGTAATGCTATTCCCGGGTTCTAACTGTTTGAAACAGGCGGGGAAGCAGCCAGACGATGAAGCAGAAGAGTGAATGTTAGGCTAGCAAATATCACGCTGGAACTCTCTGTCTTGTCATATCATGTTTATTGCCCCGTTTGGATCCTGGGCCTATCAGTATAAACAGCATCCCACCTTCCGAAATTCTGTGCTAGGAATCCCCCCTTTTCTATCACTCTCTTGGATTTTCGTCTGTTTGCCTTTCTTCTGTCACCTCCTTCTTGTCTATTTTCTGCCTTCTTTGTCCATTCTCCTGCCTTTTTTTTCCCAGAAAGACTCTAAACGCAACTATTCATCCACGACGAAGTAGGATGCGCTGGGCCTGACTAGTCAGGTGCGTAACGGCAGCGCAACGCATTTTCGCTCATATAACAGACAGCAATAAGTTGCTGTCTGAGAGTTCAAGAAGAAAAAGAAGACGAAGAGGAAGAAGAATGCGAAGAATGCGAATGCGAATAATAAGAAGAATGCGAATAAGAAGAAGAAGAAAAAGAAGAGAAACTGTATTAGTTGGAAGGCTGACCACAGAGGTCACATCTATACTCTGTACATCATAGCGCGCGGCGCGCGCGTGTATGTGTGTGTGTGTGTGTGTGTGTGTTGTTCTTGTGTTTTTGTGTATGTGTATGTGTGTGTGTTATGCGCGCGCGTGTGTGTGCGTGTGTGCGTGCGTGCGTGCGCGCGCATGTGTATGTGTGTGTGATGCTTTTACGAGTTTGATAAAACTGAGGAACCGTCAAAGGGTATGGAAAGAAAATGATCATCAAGCGAACTAAGGACAAAAATCAATGATGTAAGTACTGTGAAAAAATACCAGTGAGGCAGTATGAAAGGAAACTGGCTACCAATCAATAGTAGAAAGAAAATGTCAGTACACCAATGAGAAAAGAGAGAGAGAGAGAGAGAGAGAGAGAGAGAGAGAGAGAGAGAGAGAGAGAGAGAGACACAGAGAGAGAGAGAGAGAGAGAGAGAGAGAGAAGGAGAGAGGGGGGGGGGGGGCAGGACTGGAAGAGCGTACGACGGAAAACCCCATGCTGTTGTTGAGAAGATCAAAGAAAGAAAAGTAAGTCTTGTCTGATCTTTAACAGCAGAACTGACGGGGAAAAAATCATATCACCATCAAGTTTGTTTTGTTTTGCTTGAATGTTACATGTTTGTTCTGTGTTTGTTTTGTTTTGTTATTCTTTTTGTTTTCGTCTTCTTTATTATCTTTTACTATCGCCATTATGACCTTCCGTTTATGGGTTTCCCATTTTCCAGCCAATCCCTTCTTTCCACGCAATATCTTTTTTGTTTTAATATGTATTATTATTATTATTTCGTTATCAATTCTTTGCTTCTTTTTCTTGTAACTTTTTCTTTCTCCTGATAGAAATGGTTTGGTATATTGTGATGAATGAAAACTGAGGATGGACTCAAGAAGGGAATGATCAAAAATGGGGTGAGGGTTTCATATGAAAATGGAAATTCCCTTCAGGGTTAGACATATTTATGCACTGTGTTTATATAAAAAAGAGACACAATATAAAACAAGATTGATGGTGATATAGATGATGATGATGATGACGATGATGATGATAATGATGACGATGATGATGATGATGACGACGTCGACGACGACGACGCTGATGATAATGATGACGACGGAAATTTCTGTAAAAAGGATGATATTTTGGTTTCTAGTTGTGCTCATGACTATCACGGAAAGAATGTTGATGTGTCACCAAGGTCTGCCTTTAGATATCAAGAACAGAACACTAAAATCATCAATGACTTCAGCAGAAAATTCTGTCAGAAAAGAACTTGAGCATCTCACAGAATGGCTGACACAATAGTGCAACTCCAACTTATCTGATGTGCCTCCACAAGTGTACAGAACAAACTAGGGGCCTTTTGTAAAAATAATTTTTGGTATCAATTTATTTTCATTGTATCAGTCACAATTGGAGACGGGATAGCTCAGTGGTCGGAGCACTCGCTTTCCCCCAGCCTATGTTAAGCAGCGTCGAGCGAGGTTACCACTTGGATGGGTGACCGTTTGCGCGCCTTGGCTTCAGTACAGTCCCTCAGTTCATTCAGCTGTAAATGGGTACCTTCCTCTTTGGGGTCAAGGAACGTAAAGCATTGAGGGAGAGGAGATGGGCGCCGCCCTCACTATGCTGGCCCCCCAGAGAAGATGAGGTCTCTGACGCCTCGCTCCCCTACGACTACATAGGTTATTGGACACATTTACCGTTGCCTTTCACAGAGTTACAAGAGTTACAGAGTTACAGAGTTACAATGCTGTTTTGTAAGGTGACGACCCGCAAAATATGTGCATGTGGACATTCTTCTTCTGCCTTTCCTTCCTCGAACACTGTTGTCTGTCATATGAGCGAAATGCGTTGTGCTGCCGTTAAGCGCCTGACAAGTCAGGCCCAGCGCATCTGACTAGGCGTGGGAGAGAATTATCTTATAAGTCGTTCTGGGAAAAAAAATCCGCATAATGGACCCCAAAAGGCAGAAAAAGCAAGAAGGAGGTAGAGAAAGAAAGGAACATTGCAGACACGAATATAGGGATAGGAAACAGGGATTTCCTTGCAAAGAGTTCCCAGAAAGTGGGGATGCTATTAGATACTGACAGGCCCTCCGAATCCCCACTGTGGAATTTGGACATTCATACACATGGCTTTTTTGAAGTTATTGTTTATTTTTCTTAAAACAGATAGGTATCCCCCCCCCCCCCCCCCGCTCCCACGTAACAATTTACACAAGAGCGCTTCCATAGCATCAGCAGTTCTTCGTTGTTGTTGTTGTTGTTGTTGTTGTTGTTGTTTTTATGTTGTTGTTTTTTTAACCAGAAACTGAAAAGTAATTAATAAGAAATGTTTGTCATGTTTGGAGGACTTGACACAAGGAGGACAAAACAAGTCAATAACACTCTGCCTCCTCCCCAACCGCTGTGAAGGCTCCGCATCCCTTCCTCTCCCCTGACGGATTAGTCTGCTGCCAGGGACCGGTCGAAGACTATAGTGAAGAGGGGGGGAGGAGGAGGAGGGGGGAGCAAGTCATTTGCTGATTGAATCCTTCAGTGTGAAAGAGAGAAAGTAGAGAAAAAAAGGACAAACACTCCACACTCTGGCTAAGGTGTCAGACTACAGTTTCACACACAGCAAATAAATTATATAAGATTCTAACCTCTGGCATTCGACCCCCTCCTCCCCCCCCCAAACCCCTTCTGTTTCTTTTGCTGTGTTTGTGTGTGCTTGGAACACAGTTTGTACACACTGCAATCCTTTCGTGTTCAGTCCTTGTATTTATGTCTCTTTGTGTGTCTGCCTCTGTGTGTATGTGTGTCTGTATATGTCTGTCTGTGTCTCTCTTTCTTTATGTCTCTGAATCCTTATATCTGTGTCTCTATGTCTGTCTGTCTGTCTGTCTTCTGCTTCTGTCTGTCTGTCTCTCTCTGTCTCTGTCTGTCTGTCTGTCTCTCTTTCTCTCTCTCTATCTCTTTTTAAGAACAAAATTTAATCATCTGGCGTGGCGGCAGGAAGCACTTGATGATCACTAAGGGAATGGGCTAGAGACTTTGCTAAGGTGTCTGGACATTCGATCTTTTTCTTTCAGATGAGACAATCAACTGACGTTCCGTACCTGGCTGCACACAAAACACTTGCCCACACATTAAAACCTGATGCACACTCGAAAAGATGAGGCAGCTTACTAGGTGACATGGACAAGACAGACATTCCCAGCATGCTATCTTCAAAGGGACTTCTTCTCCTTCTTCACTGAACGCTCACAAAGCAACTATTGTCCGTTATATGAGCAAACATGCGTCACACTGGCCTTAAATACCTGACAAGTCATAACCAGCGCATCTGACTTCGGCATGGGAGAGAATTGTTGTCTTTTTAATCTTTCTGGAAAAAAGGCAGGAGAATGGACCAAGAAGGCAGAGAATAGACAAGAAGGGGGTGACAGGAAGAAAAGGAACAAGGCAGAAAAAAGCAAGGGATAGAAAAGAGAAAATTTCTAGCACAGAATTTCCAGAAGGTGGGGATGCTATTTATACTGACAGGACCCCGGCATCCCCACGGGGTAACAAAAGGGACTGGCTTGGCCAGGTTAAAGTTCCCCCGAACACATCGTCTGAGCAGTGCAGAGCAGCAGTGCTTTAGGCAATCTCAAAGGGTTAAAGGAAAGGCAAGTCGTCTGACGGAAAACTGTGAACACTTGAAAGCGCAAACATGTTATTGCACAAATAGTGATGTTCGTAACAAAAATGTTTTGGGCCTGATAGTGTCTAGAAGATTTCTAAAACCTTTCGCTATCGTTTACTTGAATTTGGAAGAGTAATATAGTGGCAGATATGTAAAAATTCGCCCCCCAAAAAAACAACAACCACCAAACAACAAAAACAACAAAACAACAACAACAAACAAACAAACAAAACAAACAAACCCAATCGCCGCCTAAGGAGATGATGGAAAAATGAATATTTCCACCTTAGAACTGGACCCCCACTCCCCTTAAGAGTTCTGTGGATGAGACTATGACTGAGGTCCCATGGGCGAACGATGCAGAACATTTTGAGCACTCATTAATACCTCATCCACCTTTTAAAGATGACTGAAGTTACCGAGTCGCGAGTGACAAATTATACCAGCTATCCTGCACCTGGGGATGGATGGCTCCACAATTTCTCATGCTTAGCAAAACCAATTTGTAGTACCCGCACTCCTCGAGGAGTTAAGCGAGAGTCAGTCAGAAATTATCATTATGGAAAACTTTCATTATTATTTTAGTAGTGTGTTTGTTTCGGTGGTTTTGTCTAGCTATTATAGGAGTTAAGCGAGAAGTCAGTCAGATATTATACAATTATGGATACTATTCATTTATCTATTCATTTTTTAGGCTAGGTGGTGTTTGTTTCGGTGGTTTTGTCTAGCTATTATAGATGTAAGGTTGTATCAAGGTTGGTTGCGCATTATTTCGACATATTAACAAATACAACTATGAGACAGAATCGCCATAAGCCTTTTGAAAAAACAAAACACTATGTACTATTGCCCAGCACGTCTACAAACAGGACAATTCAAATTGGCGATGATTTCATTTGCCGGACCATCACCAAGCAAGAACAAGGCGGAAGTCTGACTGCAACCAACCAACGTCTGGCCTAATTTACTGCCCACACAGAACCAACTGCCTTCCTCCGCTGGGTAAAGAATGGAATGGACTTCCATTGGGGTTTAGAAAAGAAAATCAATGTCTATTGACGAAGAGGCCAGGTGGAGTTTTATTGACGGACAGGTCGTCTGGGAAAAGCAGCAGTGGAGTGTCTGTGAGGGCTTAGGCCACACGTCATTTCCGGAATGAGACAAGAGGAAGAGCAGGTGACAAAATGATTTACTTCCCTTTCCAAGCAATTGAAAAGTGCACATTTTTGCCATGAAAATATTTTTCACATGTCCCTTTGCATAAATAAATGAGATAACAGGTAAAATTTGATTGTTTTTGTTTGTTTGGTTTTTTACCACAATATTTCATAAAAAAAACCAACAGAAAACTTCATGTGATCTTTTCACTATCTGTTCTCGATTGATAAATTTTAGGGGTGCTTTTTAAACTTTTTTTTGGGGGGTTGGGGGTGAATAATCTTAGTTATTTTTTATAATTCTAACAGCCTTGAAAAATCCAAAGAAATAGAAATGTAGCGGTTGTTGTTTTCAACCTCCAAACCATTCCTGAATAGTACAGTCTTTTACATCTCTTCCCCCTCATTATGTCCACAGATAGAACAATGCAAGTCACGGACACTTTATGTTCTGAAGTGCCCTCCAAACACTGCCGGATGTCTGGCAATGGTCAGACATACGTCTAGACTAACTGACCTCTCACACGACTAACGGCTGTCGTTTTCAGCAGTGACTGGTACAGGTGGCAATTCTAGTCTTGAAAACAGTCAAAATGCCTTCGCAGAAAACTGAGGCAGAGAGTTGTGGACGGGCGTGTTGTCCGTAAGAGTCACTAGTGACCTTCTGTGAGGGCTCATGCCGGAAGTCGTTTGGAAAAGGAGACAGGAGATGACAGATGGGACATCTACTTGTTCCTATTGACCCTCGCCGCAGGAGTAAGGGTAGAATAATTTGAACATTTTTATCTCTAGGCTCATTAGCATTTTATCATTAAAAACTGTTCTTACAGATGAAAACTATGCGTCAGAGAATCATAATTATAATTATCCAAGTAAAATTCTAGCATGTCGAAATTTTCAGCTGACTTGAAGGTGTTTAAAACAACTCTGGTTTAAGTAGGTGTTGACACACTCAACATTTCCCACTTGGTGATGTAAGACTTGCAGGAGGCAAAGAGGGGTGGTGTTGGGTTGGGGGTGGTGGAGTATTTTGAGCACGTCAGGAGATCTACTTCTCACTTACAGACCTTTCTGAAGGGGTAAGTGTACACTTCTTAATGTCTTGCCGTTAGTGCTTGACCAGCAGTTTTTGGAACATTCCTGCACATACACATCGTCTTAGCATAAACATCAAGCAGAAAATTGAGTTCATCAAAGCTTACCTCTAGATCTAACTGTGTCATCAAGTATCAGGACCTAGTTTTTGTTAACATGTAGTCAGCTGCTAGATGTTGGCTATAATGGATAAGAGCAGGATGAGAGAAAGGCTGAGGGCAGAAGGAAAAGAAGCAGACCCCCAACATCCTACATCAACATCACCGAGATCAGTGGCTCGGCAGAGGTGTAGGATTGCGTGGAACTCAGCAGAGACAGAGACAGATGGCGAACCCTGGCGGCATTGCGTGGAGCTCCTACCACGACAGCGGGGACGAAAGTCTTCCGCCATTATTAATTTTTTTTTAATTGGTGAGTATTCCACGATTGTTATTGTTGTCCATGTTGTTCTTGTTTTTAGAGAACTTTTGTTTGCTTCGTTTCATTCAAAAAGGAGTATTACAAAAAAACCCGTACTGTGACTGTCTTCTTGCATTCACCTTTTCCCTCAGAAAGCACAAGTGGTTTTCTTTTACAACAACACTCCTTACATCAAAACTCCTTACAACAACACTCCTTACAACAACACTCCTTACAACAACACCACTCCTTACAACACTCCTTACATCAACACTCCTTACAACAACACTCCTTACAACAACACACTCCTTACAACACCACTCCTTACAACACCACTCCTTAACAACAAACAACACTCCTTACACCAACACTCCTTACAACAACACTCCTTACAACAACACTCCTTACAACAACACTCCTTACAACAACAACACTCCTTACAACAACACTCATACAACAACACTCCTTACAACAAACACTCCTTACAACAACACTCCTTACAACAACACTCCTTACAACAACACTCCTTACAACAACACCACTCCTTACAACAACACTCCTTACAACAACACTCCTTACAACAACACTCCTTACAACAACAACACTCCTTACAACAACAACACTCCTTACAACAACACCACTCCTTACAACAACACTCCTTACAACAACACTCCTTACAACAACACCACTCCTTACAACAACACTCCTTACAAACAACACTCCTTACAACAACACTCCTTACAACAACAACCACTCCTTACAACATACTCCTTACATCAACACTCCCTACAACAACACTCCTTACAACAACGCTCCTTACATCAACACTCCTTACAACAACACTCCTTACAACAACACCACTCCTTACAACAACACTCCTTACAACAACACTCCTTACAACAACACCACTCCTTACACCAACACTCCTTACAACAACACTCCTTACACCAACACTCCTTACACCAACACTCCTTACACCAACACTCCTTACAACAACAACACTCCTTACAACAACAACACTCCTTACAACAACAACACTCCTTACAACAACAACTCTCCTTACAACACCACTCCTTACAAACAACAACTCTCCTTACAACACCACTCCTTACAACAAACAACTCTCCTTACAACACCACTCCTTACACCTTACAACAACAACACTCCTTACAACAACGCTCCTTACAACAACAACACTCCTTACAACAACACTCCTTACAACAACACTCCTTACAACAACTCTCCTTACAACACCACTCCTTACACCTTACAACAACAACTCTCCTTACAACACCACTCCTTACAACAACAACACTCCTTACAACAACACTCCTTACAACAACACTCCTTACAACAACACTCCTTACAACAACACTCCTTACATCAACACTCCTTACAACAACACTCCTTACAACAACAACACTCCTTACATCAACACTCCTTACAACAACACTCCTTACAACAACAACACTCCTTACAACACCACTCCTTACAACAACACTCCTTACAACAACACTGACAACGGTTTTTAAAGCTAACTCAAAATGAGCCTTGCTAAGCAACTAGTTTTATTTCACTGTTACCAACTTAGGACAAGCTAAACATTCTGACAAAATGACCCCTTTCCCTTGCCCCAGCAACTTTGGAACTCTCTACCACCAAAGCAGATGAGGGATTTTGGGGGAGTGTGGATGGCTGAGGGATAACTGTGAGGGCAGGGAGTGGAGTGGCTATGTTGGCTTCAGGCCAGGCAGTCCTTAAGAACTGAGGCCTGAGGGGAAGGGGTGTGGGAAAGCCCTGCTGCCTCTCTTCAGACCAGCCTTCCTGAAAATCTGGACACCACACTTCTTCACACCCTAGGTCATATCCAATGTTTGTAGCAAAAAGATTGTCATGTCCAATGCTGACTGTTTAAAGCAATCCGAGGGATATTATGAGTAGAGAAAAGTACCTTAAACTCTAGTTCTTGACAGACAATCAGAATAAATGGATGCTATGCAAATATATTCAGATCTCTTTTCCTGTGTCAGATGTATACACACTGAAATAGAAAAGAAAAGGTTTGGTGCTACTAATCAACATATTTCGTTTTAGAATGATTAACATTTTTTATGATGTTTTCCTTGCCTAAACCTCACCTCATGAACCAAAATATGAGAGTAAAGAAGTCAATCAACTAATTGTCTTTCCCGTGTTATTCTTTATTGCTTTGCAAAATATCAGTTAGTTTCTTTTACTAGTCACTTTTTAAACCGACATAATAGCTTCACTAGTAGTGATATGTAACACCATACATAAAAACGAATCTCAACAAGAAAAGATGACAATATATAAAGAAAAAAGTGTTCGATCTTTGTTTTATTTTGAATGTTCTACAACTTTACATAAAAAAAACAGCTACGGGAAAGGAGTGTGGAAGAGGAAAGAGGGAAGGGATAACGAAAGAAAGGACAGGAAGAATAAAGAAAGACAGAAAAGTCATAGAAAAAAAACTAGAAAAAAAACTTTGTGGAAAAAGTCACAAAAATGCCCGTCACATTCAGGTACAAAAGCAGTTATTTCATTCTTTTCCAAAAGCAAGTTTTCATACAAACTGAACAGAAAGCAGACCCCTAACTGAGCGCTAGTAGTCACAGCTAACTTTCCCAGCAGATAAATAGGTAAAGGTAAAGGTGTCCCATAACATAATTGGTCGTAGGGGAGCTAGGCATCAGAGACCTCACTTTTCCAGGGGCCAGCATATTGAGGGCGGCGCCCATCTCCTCTCCCTCGCTGCTTTACCTTCCCTGACCCTAAAGAGGTAGGTACCCATTTACAGCTGGGTGAACTGGGGGACTATACTGAAGCTAAGGTACCAAGACGCACAAACGGTTACCCATCTAGCTGGTAACTATGCTCGATGCTGCTTAACATTGGCTGGGGGAAAGCGAGTGCTCTGACCACTGAGCTATCCCGTCTCCAGCAGACAAAAGCTGACCCCAAAGTCCAACAAAGGCAAGACAGCACAGACAGACATCTTCTGTCATGCCAGTACCGACACTGTCTGCTCCTCTGCTCTACAACGCAACGCCTTCAACTCAACACACAATGTCTTCGAGCCAAGCCGACCATGGCAGACAGTGCAGACTTTGACTGTTAAGAGAAGACAGGTTCTGGACAAATCAGACGCCAAGTGTCGTTAGTTCCCACGTGAAAGTAGAAAGCGCTGGGCCTGACTTGTCAGGCGCTTAACGGCAGCGCAACGCATTAATTCGCTATGTGACAGACAACAGTAGTTGCTGTCTGAGCGTTCCACGACGACGACGACGACGAAGAAACGACGTCTGTGGCTGCAGGAAGTTAAGGTTGTGAAAGTTTGGAACTTAGAACTAAAAGTTATTTGCTGAACGACACATGGGGGTGAGAGGTTAGTGGAGGGTATCTTGTGTCTGCCGCTAGGGGGAAAGTCATGCTAGACACTTACTCGTAGCACTCTCTCTCTTCTCTGTTTCTGTCTTTCTGTCTGTGCTCTGTCTTTCTGTCTTCTCTCTGTGTCTGTCTCTGTCTTTCTGTTTCCGTCTGTCTCTGTCTGTCTCTCTGTCTCTGTCTCTCTGTTTCGAGGGCTGGATATACAAATGCATATAATGCATAATCTATTACCCTTTAGAAAACAACAGTTGTTAAAAAATGTTCAAATTGTTTCATCTCTCTCTCACACACATATACGCACGCACGCACGCACGCCGCACGCCGACACACACACACACACACACACACACACACACACACACACACACACACACACACACACACACACACACACACACACACACACATACACTCACAATTGTAGTGGAGTCTGGGTTTATTGATCAAGGTCTGTAGTTGCCGAAATCATCTTCATCAAATCAATGCCACCCGATTTTTTTTCTGAAATAGAATGATCCCAAATTATGTTGAAAATTCTTTTGGCAGGTGCCTTTTCAATACCAAAGAAAAGACAGTCCACAATATATTTTTTTTTCTTTAAAAATACCCTTGACAATGTCTATATTCATGGTCACTACATTTCTGGACGGTTTCTCTTGTTGTATTTAACTACTCCAGCATCACAGAGAAATCGCACAATTCTTCCCTCAGCTCAGTTCAGACATCATCTTGACACAGTGACCTAAAGAGTGTATGTGATCATCAGTAGTAATCATATCAAAAGTAGTCTGCATCAACATGTCTGTAAACCGCCATCCAAAAGTCTAGACGTAAACTGCATAACCTCAGCATCCAAAACTAACACAATTTGTCTCCTTCAAAAGTGTTATGGTGTCACTTTGCTGGAAGCAACCAGGATACGGGGGAATGTGTTCAATGCTAGTCATTCACATCTCCGTTTGGTTGAAAATCTGACATTGCTAGGCTGATAACATGGCGGTGACAACACGGACAGCCCTTATCCGGGAGAGCTGTGAGCTTTGGTCCATCTGTCAGGGGTCTACCTGATAAATGGCTCGAACGCATAAAGAGCGGAAAGCTGTGCGGATGACACTAGGGTCCTGAGGGACTAGCGACAAGACACGGTCACCATCCCTTGGTTGGGACATTCTAACTGCGCTTACACCTCGAATGGTTTTCAGCGACGTCTAAGGTTACTTCCAAAGCCTCAGAAGAGATGATGCTGTTTGGGTTGGTGGGAATAGTTTGGTAGCTGGAGCATCAACCACGTGACCTGGAGTCATCTGAGTGCACTGTTTCGGGTTTCACTTAGCGGTCTGATGGGAATTGGAGGGATATGTGGAGCTAACATGGGTTTCAACTCTTTTCCCATATCCCCGCCTCACCTATCCCGTAGTCCCGTGTACCGTGGGGGCACCGATGAAGATTTTGCAACCAGCTTCCTCCACTCCCCGCGGTCCTCTTTTCCCATAATTATACCTTAATCAGATAATACTATAAATGGCGCTCCCGTGTGAAAAAACCCAACTCATCGCTATCGTCCATACTCCATCCATCTTTTGTAGTAGAGTGAGCCAGTTAGGGTCTGTGAATGGAGGACACAACGCACGCAGTATACACACACTGCAGCCCAGAGAAGGACGGAGTCTGCCAGGCTTGACTTGCCCACGACACACTGACTGAATAACGAGGTTAGTGCCTTGCCCTAGTAACTCCTCAGGAACTGAAAAGAAAAGCCAAGTGTCTGTGTGTTGAAACCCTTCGCACCATCATGTACAATAATCAACGCAAAAGCACATGTGTTGAAAATCAAAACCATGTGATGCTTTGAATCAACAGAGTATTGCAACATACTTTTTTTCAAATACATATAGGTGTAAAATCTATTGCTTAGTGGTAGATTTCAGTATCAAAAGCTTCCAGACACTGGGTTTTTAAGTTGGACAGAAATATTTCAAAAGCGTCAAACCAGAAAAGTTTACATATATCATAGGAATTGCTTTTACAGCCGTTGTGTAGAAATGTACTTCGGGAACTTCAAGTTATCTGGTAGAATACAACCCCTCCACCCCCCCCCCCCCCCCCACACACACACACAGCCCCACAATGCACGGTACAGAGCAGCAGCGCTAGCCACGTGGTGTGTCTCCAGTGACGGAGTGTTCAGGGCAACCACAGGAGCGGTGGGCAACGTTCCCGGCAGTGGGGTAGAACCTCAGCAGTGGCAGGTCCGCTTCCCTCAGGACAAATCCACTTTTCTCAGTCACACCCCTCCACCTCCCTAATCTGCCTTGTCTTCCCCTGTGTGCGTGAGCGCGCGCGCGCGCGCGTGTGTGTGTGATCGACAGATAGATAGGTAGATAGATAGATGGGGAGAGAGAGAGAGAGAGAGAGAGAGAGAGAGAGAGAGAGAGATAGATCTGAGCTCTGAACTTTGAACTCTGAACATGTTTAATGGACATCGGCCTTTGACCACATTACATTTCAAGATAAATGAGTGGAAAGAGGGGGGAAAACCTTAAACATAACTCCCAGAGAGAGAGATAGAGAGAGAGAAGAGAGAGAGAGAGAGAGAGAGAGAGAGAGAGAGAGAGAGAGAGAGAGAGAGAGAGAGAGAGAGAGAAGACAGACAGAGAGATTCAGAGAGAGAGACAAACAAGACAGACAGAGAGAGACAGAGAGAGAGAGAGAGAGAGAGAGAGAGAGAGAGAGAGAGAGAGAGAGAGAGAGAGAGAGAGAGAGAGAGAGAGAGAGAGAGACAGAGAGAGAAGCTATCTATCTATCTATGTACTCAGAATGCACCGCGCTACCTGAAAAATAATGGGCTGTAGATTCAGCTTGCCTGCCAGGCGATGTCTGACAAATGCAGTGCTGTGCAGTGCCCACGCAGGCCCTCACAGAGGTCAGGAAGAGGTCACTGTGTCATGCCACAGAGTGTGTTGATATTAATAGCAGAATAAATGAGGGGAAAATACAGATGTTTACATTCAAACGATTTTTGGGGGTTTTATTCTACGGCTAGAGCTCCGAGGTACACCAATTGTGAGGGTTTGCTTTTGCCCACCATGAAGGTAGCTGCATTCCGACTTCGGAGGTTACTCAAATGCTTGAAAGTATTTGAAACAACAACAACAACAACAACAACAACATCAGATTAGATGGATCGGTGGTCTGGGGGTAATCTGCCTGCCTAGGAAGCATAAAGTCCGAGTCGCAAGTGTGCAATGGTTTGAACCCCGTTTGGACTCGAAACTTCCCCCCCATCCATTAGACCATAAATGGTGGTCTGGGTGCTAGTCTTTCGGATGGGGCTACAAACCGACGTCCCATGTGTTATACATAATTATTTAGCTCACGTAAAAGAACCCACGGCAACAAGAGAGTTGTCCATGAGGAAATTCTGTAGAAAATAGCCACTCCGATAGGGAAACAAAAACACAGTTGCAGACAGGAAAGGAAAATAATGGGTGGCGCTGCTCTTGTGGCGACGCATTCAGTCCGGGGAAAGTGTCTAGAATTTCACACACAAAAATCTGCCGAGTCTTCAAATGGTAAACAATAAACACAAAATATCAACAACAACGCAATAATCAGGCATTTGGGAAATAAAAGTAAAAGATTAAAGCTATGTAGAACAAAATAAAAACTAGTCAACAGAAACGCCCCCCCCCCCCAAAAAAAAGAAAAAAAAGAAAAAAAAAAAAAAAAAGAATAACACAGAAAAGCTAAATCAGGAAGAAAACTGTGTATGAACACAGTCATAAATTCACATGAGTGAATTGGAAACCCTGGCAAAGAAGAAAGAACACGAAGCAAGATATTCTTTTCAGTGCGATATTCAGCGTGAGCTTCTGCCCATTCAGCCCTGCCGCAATGTAAAATCTTTCGATCCACGTACTTTCTCTCAGACAGCACCGACTGTCTGGAATAATCTGTCTTTTCACACTGCATTATTCTGATTCTGTATTCGGTCATGAAAAGCGCATTCAAAAACTATCGCTATCGTTCTTCGAGAAAGACATAACTTTTTCAACAAGTACGATGTTCTCTCTCTCTCTCTCTCTCTCTCTCTCTCTCTCTCTCTCTCTCTCTCTCTCTCTCTCTCTCTCTCTCTCTCTCTCCCCGTTCATGTTGGTATTGCTTGTTTGTTTACTGTCATTTTAACGTCACATTTTGGGCCACGTTCGGGTGAATTGCTCCATATGTTAATGTTTACGTTTTACTGACATTTTATTCGTTCTAAAAAAAAGAAGAAGAAAGAAATGGCCGGTTCATAGAGAGACAGACAGAGACTGACGCAGAGACAGACACAGACACACTGAGACCCAGACACAGAGAGACAGAGACGGAGAGATATCGATAGAGAGACAGAGCAAAATGCCATTCCAATAGAAATTTTACCAAAATGGATAGCTTCATTGTGAAGCTCATCTGGGCAAGAGAAGGACGGTACATTATTATTATCTGCAGCAGCAGCAACAGCAGCAACAGCAGCAGCAGCAGCACCACCACCACACCACCACCATTGAAGGTACACTAGCATCAATATGGTTGAACTAGGTCAGTAAGCTGCATCCCAAGATCGATGCTATCTTTACGAAGATTTTTCTCTTTAAGGAAAAAAACCAAACACCCTCAGAACTCAAAAGAATAGTTATTAAAGGTAAGGTGTGCATTGACAGTGGTAAACTGATAATTGTTTTTATTTTTTTGGCTGAGATAGGTTTAGGGTGTGTGGCTTTTGTGGTGTGTGTGTTGTGTGTGTGTGTGTGTTTTTGAGTGTGCACGTGCGTGTGTGTGTTGTGTGTGTGTGTGCACGTGCGTGTGTGTGTTGTGTGTGTGAGTGTGCACGTGCGTGTGTGTGTTGTGTGTGTGTGAGTGTGCACGTGCGTGTGTGTGTTGTGTGTGTGTGCACGTGCGTGTGTGTGTTGTGGTGTGTAGTGTGCACGTGCGTGTGTGTGTTGTAGTGAGTAGTGTGCACGTGCGTGTATGTTGTGTGTGTGTTGGTGTGCACGTGCGTGTGTGTTGTGGTGTGTGCACGTGCGTGTGTGTGCTGTGTGTGTGCACGTGCGTGTGTGTGCTGTTGTGTGGTGCACGTGCGTGTGTGTGTGTGCTGCACGTCGTGCGTGTGTTGTGTTCACATGCGTAGTGTGTTGTATGTGTGTTCACGTTCGTGTGTGTTGTGTGTGTGCGTGTGGGTTATGTGTGTGTCCACGTGCGTGTGTGTGTGTGTTCACGTGCGTGTGTGGTGTGCGTGTGTGGGCATGTGGGTATGTGCGTGTGTGTGTGTTGAGTGTGTGCACGTGCGTGTGTGCGCTGTGTGTGTGTACAGGAGATGGATAGATGAAGACAGAGAGAGAGAGAGAGAGAGAGAGAGGAGAGAGAGAGAGAGAGAGAGAGAGAGAGAGAGAGAGAGAGAGAGAGAGAGAGAGAGAGAGAGCAGAAGCAGAACAAGAGCTGGCAGAACACAGATACAGAGAAGGAAAGTGACAGGAACAGTGCAGGAGAGACAGAACACACACACACACACACACAACACACACAACACACACACACACACACACACACAACACACACACACACACACACACACACACACACACACACACACACACCACACACACACACACACACACACACACACACACACACGAGAAAAGCAGAGACAGAGACAGACAGCCAACCAGCAGACAGACAGACACAAAGAAAGAAAGACAGACAGACAGACAGGCAGCAAGTATTTTTCCAAATGGGCGAAATCTAATGACCTGGCGTGAAATTAAGTAGTTGCATGATGTGACACAATTGTGGGGGAAATAATACACATTGGGGAAATATTACCCACAGGAGAAACTGCTAATCACAATAACCAGCTCTAAAAAGAAAATGAAATTAAGAACGAAAACAGTGTGCATTCGCTTCCTTCATGCGTTTTGTTGATGTCTTGTTAGCACAGGGGTCGTGCCTGTCCCCATCCTACCCTCTCCGGTCGAAGAAGAAAAAGTGAAAAGGAGAGCTGAATTAAGAAATATTTGAAACAGTTCAACTGACAAACTGCACACTGGAGAGAGAGGAGAAGGCGAAGGTGGTCAAGGTTACAGGAAGTAGAAGGAATATGGAAAGAAGAAGCAGCAGCAGCAGCAGAAGAAGAAGAATGCGAAGAAGAATGCGAAGAATGCGAAGTCTTAAACCCACTCTTTGTTTATAGCCCCCTCAAGAACAAGGGCCATACCATGTCCACCATCACTTCATTACTGGTTGAATAAAGCTCATTATTTTGTCTCAATCTGGGTAACTAGCTTCACCTTCACTGCCCATATTACGTAGTCTAGTAGACCGTTGGGGTATCACTGAAGAGTTTGCAACCAGCTTTCTCCACTCTATGCGATTTTCAGCTTCCTGTAGTTCCACTCAAGACTAGTCCACTCTCTGATGTTGTCTTCCCATCCTTTTCTTTGTCGGCCTCTTCGTCTCCCTCCTTGTACTGTTCCCTGTATGACAGTCTTGGCCAGTCCAGATGTTTGTGTGACGTACCAATATCACTTCAATTGTGGGTTTTTTCACTGAAGTAAAGACAGCTATAAACACATTAAAAAACAAAACAAAATAAAACAAAACAGATGAAAACCAAAACGATGCTGTTCCTTGTAACAACACCATGCCAGCCATAGGGGTCTAACAGTATGGTCCTCATGTAATAGGAAAGTCGGAATAACGACTCTGCAAATCAAAGCGCTTGCTTTCATTTTACTCTTACACATGCATCAAGTTACAATTGATAGTTGGTTTTTTATACAAATTCAAATGCATACACACTCACGCTCGCAAGCACGCACGCACGCGCACACACACACACACCCACACACACATATAGGTTGTGCAGGGTGATGAGGATTTTGTCTGTTGAGAGCAAGGACAGAAGTGAGATGAAACAAAAGGGAGAATCTTAGGTCTGAAATAAATGTGTCTTGAGGTTGGATTTAAAAGCGTCATAAGTAGGTTTTTGGCGAAGGGAGAGAGGGAGGTCATTCCAGATCGATGGACCAGAAACAGAGAGAGCGAAGGCCAACAGTGGATTGGTTGAATCTAGGTATTCGTAAGCACAAGGTATCTGCAGCAGAGCGGAGGGAACGAGAAGGAGTGTAGAGGTGAAGACATTCACAGAGGTAGGAATGTGCTGTTTTGTGAAGACATTTGTAACAGAGGGTACTAATCTTATATTTGGCTCTCTGTGACACAGGCAGCCAGTGGAGAGATCGCAAAAGAGGAGTGATGTGCTCCGATTTTTTTTCTTTCTGAGGACTAGTCCAGCGGCAGAGTTGAAGGAAGTGGATAGATGAAGCTGGCAGACCAGCCAGAAGAGAATTGCAATAGTCCAGACGTGAGAGAATGAGAGATGTGACAAGTTTGGCTGTTGCATCAGTGGACAGGTACTTTCGAACTGCACTAATTCGCCGTAATTGATAGTAGCACGACTGGCAGGTTTGGGTGATGAATTTTAGCATGGAGAGTGTGTTGTCGATAATGACCTCCTAGATATTTTACAGCAGTGGATAGAGGGACTACCGTATCACCGAATTGTTTTGAAGCTGTTGGGATGGAAGAGAGTTTGTGTTTGGTCCCTACAAGCATGGCTTCAGTTTCATCTGCATTTAGCCGTAACTTGTTTTGTATCATCCAAATTTGGATATCTTGAAGGCAGTAGGACATATTAATCAAGAGAGAAGGCAGATTTTCAGGATTATCACTACTAAGAATCTGAGAGTCATCTGCATAAAAATGATGGCTGATCTGATGACGATTTATAAGTGAAAGAGGAGCCATGTAGAGAGTGAAAAGGACAGGGCCGAGAATTGATCCCTGTGGGATTCCACATTCCAGTTTGGTAGGTGATGACTGAATCTTGTTTACTGCAACTGTGTGGAATTGGTCTGTAAGGTATGAACTGAACCAGGTGAGGCTGTGCCTTTAATACCAAAAGTGTTTTGGAGATGGGAGAGAAGAATGGAGTGATCTATAGTGTTGAAGGCTGCAGATAAGTGAAGAAAAGTGAGAAGGGAGATTTTTCCTGATTCAGAAGCGTGTAGAAGCGTGTTTAACGTGTGGACTAGGGTGGTTTCAGTGCTGTGGTTGGCACGTTAGGCAGACCGAAAAGGGGGAAAGAGACTGTTTGAATAGAGGTGGTTGTTGAGTTGTTTCAGAACAACTTTTTCAAGGACTTTACAGATGAATGGTAGGTTGGATACAGGTCTATAATCAACATTCCAAATCATGTTGCACATGCTTTTATAAGCTACTAGCAATTTATTTGTATAAAGCTTTTAAAATCAGGAATAGTGTTTGTACTTGAGTTAGTTTTCTTCTGTTTATAAATGTTTCCTGAGAGAGAAAGAGTCAAGGTCAAACATTTTTTTCCAGAGAGTACATTGAAAAAGCGGCCCAGTTGCTCTTTTTCATCAAGCCATCCATCTTAAGTGTGTGTGTGTGTGTGTGTGTGTGTGTGTGTGTGTGTGTGTGTGTGTGTGTGTGTATTTGTGTGTGTGTGTGTGTGTTTGTGTGTGTGTGTGTTTGTGTGTGTGTTTGCATGTGTGTGTGCATGTGTGTACATGTGTGTGTTTGTGTATATGTGTGTATGAGAGAGAAACAGAGACGAAAACAGAGACACAGACAGACACACACACACAGACAGAGAAATCCTACATATCAGACCTCTCATGCATGTTTGTGTACAGTCACAAGTAAGCGTTCTTTCTGGACAATTTCACCAAATTACATGTCGACATCAAACAGGGAATATCAAGGCAGCACTATTGCCACCATCATGCTCCCTCCATGATTTACCTGCTGGCTTCATTCTGCACATCCTGCCCTGCCTTGAGGGTAGGTACACTGGGGCAATAAGTCAGGGACATAGCAGGCAGGTATTGCGCCGTTAACCTTTCACACGCCTCACAATCTTCTCTCTGCAGCAGTCTTTCTGGAACTGAAGAGCTAACTGTTCTCTTTTTGGGAGCCAAGTGGGGTAGTACTGGTAGTTCAGTTCCAGGCAGCAAACTTTCTGGAACTGAAAGACTAACTTTTTTCTTTCTGGCAGCAGAGTAGTAGTAGAAGCAATGGTAGTAGTAGTAGTAGTAGTAGTAGTAGTAGTAGTAGTAGTAATAATAATATAATAATAATAATATATACACACATATATGGGGGAGGGAGGTAAGTGTGTGTGTGTGTGCATGGTATGTGTGTGTCTATGTGTCTGTGTGTTTGTTTGTCTATTTGTCTATGTCTGTGTATGTCTGTGTAAGTGTATGTCAGTTCTCTGTCTGTTTGTTTGTCTATTTGTCTATGTCTGTGTATGTCTGTGTCAGTGTATGTCAGTTCTCTCTGTGTAGATACGTTTGTAGATATATATACTCACTCAAAGTCAACTTTTCATCTCTAAAGAAACAGACATTTTTGCAATAATGAGCAGAGGGGAGGGCAGGGCAGGGTAGGAAGGGGTGTAGTAGCTAGCATCATCACTAGTGTAATGTTTACAAACCACACACCCCCTCCATCCTCACCTCTCCTCTCCTCCACTGCTGGCACCAGCACTGCTGTCAGCTACACGTGTCATGAAGGGCCGGCCACATTGCCTGCCTGCTACATCATGCACACAGCCTACTTTCAAGGCACTGCTATTGGTTAAGCTTGTTTAAAGATAATGTCAGCTGACAACAATATAATTTATTGGGTCTCTCTCTCTCTCTCTCTCTCTCTCTCTCTCTCCTCTCTCTCTCTCTCTCTCTCTCTCTATTGATTTTATCCAGACATAAGGAAGATACATTTAGATCAAAATAGTGAATTGTGTTTTATACATATGGATTTTTATGTATTTGTGCATTGTCTTCATTATTTCTTTCACTGAAAGTGAGCTTGGTATTGTGTATGTTATCCGGTTTTTGCCCACTCTGTGGCATTTTCAATTCCTTTTACGCCAACCATGTATTATGGCCTAAGGCTGAGATACATTAAATTTCTGAGTTCAGAGTTCTGAGTTCTCTCTCTCTCTCTCTCTCTCTCTCTCTCTCTCTCTCTCCTCTCTCTCTCTCTCTCTCTCTCTCTCTCTCTCTCTCTCTCTCTCTCTCTTGCTCTCTCCCCCCTTGCTCTCTATGTGTATGGGTGTGTGTGTGTGTGTGTCTGTCTGTTGATCTTTCTATGTCTGTGTCAGTGTATGTCAGTTCTCTGTGTGTGGGATATGTTTGTAGATATATACTCACTCAAAGCCAACTTTTACTTTCTAGAGAAACAAACCTTTTTGCAGTGATGAGCAAAGGGCATGAGTAAGGGCAGGAAAGGAAGGGGTGTAGCAGCTAACATCCTCACTAATGTAATGTTGACAAGCCACACCCCCTCCCCTCCTCCTCTCCTCTGATAGCAGCAGTGGGAAGGGCCGGCCCCTCTGTCATCACATTACCCACCTGCTACATCAGGTACACAGTGTGCTGTCAGGGCAAGTGCTGTTTATTAAGCTTGTTTAAAGATGATTTTTCAGCTGACACTAATGTTATTAGGCCATTGTGTGTGTGTGTGTGCGTGCGTGTGTGTGTGTGGGGGGGGGATGTATATGTGTCTGTTTATCTCTGTGTGTCTATGGGCGTGTGCGCACGTGTCTGTGTATATGAGAGAGAGAGAGAGAGAGAGAGAGAGAGAGAGAGAGAGAGAGAGAGAGAGAGAGAGAGAGAGAGAGAGAGAGAGAGTTAGACAGACACACAGACAGAGAACAATTCTACATCTCAGACTTCCATACATGTTTCTATACACTAACAGGTAAGTGTTCTTTCTGAACAATTTTATCAAATTACATGTCGACATCAAACAGGGAATATCAAGGCAGCACTATTGCCACCATCACACTCCCTCCCTGATTTACCTGCTGGCTTCATTCTGCTCACCTGCCCTGACCCTCCAGACACAGCAAGGGTATTGCGCTGTTAACCTTTCACATACCTCACAAGCTTCTCTCTGCAGCAAACTGTCTGGAAATGAAAGACTTAACTTTTTTTCTCTCTGGGAGCAGGGAAGTAGTAGCAGCAGTAGTGTATGGGGGGAGGTGGGGTAAGTGTGTGTGTGTGTGTGTGTGCATGTGTATGTATGTGTCTGTATGTCTGTTTGTTTGTCTGTCTATGTCTTTTATGTCTGTCTGTGTATATCTGGTGTGTGTGGATATGTTTGTATATACTCACTCAAAGTCAACGTTTCCGTTTTTGCAGTGATGAGCAAAGGGCATGAGTAAGGGTAGGAAAGGGTGTAGTAGCTAACATCCTCACTAATGTAATGTTTACAAACCACACACCCTCCTCTCCTCTCCTCTCCTCCACTGACAGCAGCAGCAGTGCTGTTAGCTGTGTCATGAAGGGCTGGCCTCTCTGCTGTTACATTACCCACCTGCTACATCATGTATACAGGATGATGTCAGGGCGATGCTATTTATTGAAGATAGTTAAACCCGCACCATCTTCTTCTTCTTCTTCGTCGAATGCTCAGACAGAAACTATAGCTGCCTGTTACATGAGCAAAAATACGTAACACTGCTATTAAGCGCCTGACAAGTCAGGCCCAGCACATCTG
>CM054144.1:3577399-3587399 GCA_028751875.1 Rapana venosa | reverse complement strand
GTTAGAACATTGCGCTCGCAATCTGACGACTCGGGTTCGATTCCCGTTCAAGGGGATATTTTCTCCTGGAGTTAACATCAGTGCAGACTCCACTCTCCTCCAAAAGTCTTTCGGATGAGACTATAAACCGAGGCCCTGTGTACGAACGCGCGCAGAACATCTTTCGCACACTTTAAATCCTGTTCCGGTTTTCGTAAGAGTAGACCATTGTGTGCTGGTGAGAACAGATGACAGAGTTTACAAAACCGCATACACACGGGGACTGGATGTAAAAAGCACATAAGCGTTTATACCATTATCCTCAATATAAAAGAATAAAACAAATTATTTTTAAACACATATATAAGCATGCACACAGACCACTTATACACACACGCATATACACACTCGCAGGCACGAACACACATACACCTAATTGATGGTTTTTTGTTGTGTCAAATAAGTCTACATGACTTAAATGGCAATACAATATTCTGAATCTGAATCTGAATCTGAATCACACACACCACATCACACGCACACACACACATCTCATCACACGCACAGACACACGCATCACACACAACCCCCCCCCCTCCTCCCCCTCCACACACACATAAAGATAATACTCTTAAGCGAGGTGATGGGAATTCCGGCTGTTGAATACAGGAACAGATTATGAGATGAAACAGCGGGGACAAATTTAGCCTGGAAATAAGTATGTCTTGAGGCTGGATTTAAAAGTGTCATAAGTAGGTTTTCGACGAAGTGAGAGTGGGAGGTCATTCCAGATCAACGGACCAGTAACGAGCGACCTTTGCTTTCTTGAAGGTTAGTGGGAATTTTGAGCAGGAGAGGAAGGAAGGTGGCAGGATGGTTAAGACGTTCACCTGACAAGTGAACCGCGAGGTTCTAGGTTTGATTCCCAGCCTCGCCCTTTCTTCCCAGTTTGACGAGAAAATTGAGCTGGATGTCAAAATCCGTCGGTTGAGACTATAGACCGATGCTCCATGTGCAAATTGCACGCAGACCATCTTGCGCACACGTTAGCAACGCGTCCCGCCTTTCTAAAGATCAGGCCGTTTCGTGCCGGTAGGAATGGATGAATGTCCCCGAAGTCGGAATGTGGCTACCTGAATGGTGGAGAGGGTGTGTGTGTGTGTTTGTGTGTGTGGTGTGTGTGTGGGGGGGGGGGGGGTAATCAATTGCATGCGTAAAACATCTCTTTCGGTGGACCTTGGAACTGCAGCCAAGGAACGAAGAGAGAAGAAAACAAGAGAATAAATATGGCCTTCCTCCGCTGGCATGCCGGGGCTCTGTCAGCATCCCCACCTTCTGGACATTCTGTGCTAAGAATTCCCTCTTTTCTATCGCTCTCTTGGTTTCTGCTTGATTCTCCTCTTCCTGTCATACACCTACCTCCCTTTTGTCTATTCTCTGCCTTCTTGGTCCATTCTTCTGCCTTTTTTGTTTTTTTAAATCTAGGATTTCTTGAAAAATAACAGTTCTCTCTCACGCCGAAGTCGGATGCGCCGGGAGTGATTTGTCAGGCGCTTAACGGCAGCGCAGCACATGTTGGCATTGGTCTGGTGTTTCCAAGCCTCTGTCTGTCAGCGGAGAGGTGGGGTGGTCAGGTGTGATTCATCATCCTCTCCTCCTTCGTTATCCCCGAGTTAATGAAGGGCTGGGTGGCAGCTATCTTCTTCCCCGCCATCTTCATTAATTGTGTGGGGTGTCATTCGGAAACGATCTGAGAGCAACTCAAAAATAACAGGCTATGTGTGTGTGTGTGTGTGCGTGTGTGTGTTTGCGTGAGTGTGTGCGTTTGCGTGTGTGTGCGTGTGTGTGTGTGTGTTTGTGGAGTGTGTGTGTGTGCGTGCGTGCACGCGCACGCGTACGTTCGTGTGTTGTGTTGTGTTGTGTGTGTTTGTGTGTTGCGCTGTGTTGTGCTGTGTTGTGTGTGTTTGTGTGTTTTGCTGTGTTGTGTTGTGTTGTGTGTGTGTGTTTGTGTGTGTGTGTGTTTGCGCGAGCGTGCGTGCGTGCTTGTTGCGCGTGCGTGCTTGTGTGTGTAAGTGTTTGCGCGTGCCTGCAGAGGAACACATAAACAAGATAAAAATCAATTCAAATAAAACCTTATTATATCAAAATATTGAAAACATTTCAACAAAGCGCATGCCACTAGCATATTCCCAAGAGGCACAGGCTCTGGCAGCTTCCAACTTGGCTGTGATGATCTTCCTGAGTTTTATTTAATAATAATAATAATAAATGGAATTTATATAACGCTGTATCTTGCACAGACAAATCAAAGCGCTTGCACTCAACTCATTCTTACACAGTCATACAACCAACAGCAAGTAACAGTTCCAAACAAGTCCAAATGCACACAAATACACACACACAGGCCACACACCCTGGCAGGGTGATGAAGTCTTTTGGCTGTTGAAAAGCAGGGAGAGCTATGAAATGAAACAGGAGAGGAAAATCTTAGGTTTGAAACAAATATGTCTTGAGGCCGGATTCAAAAGTGTCACAAGAAGGCCTTTGGCGAAGAGAGATAGGGAGGCCATTCCAAATCGATGGACCAGAAACAGAGAAAGAGCGACGGCCCACGGTGGACTGGCTGAATCTAGGTATTCGAAAGCACAAGGTATCTGCAGCAGAGCGAAGGGAACGAGAAGGAGTGTACAGGTGAAGACATTCACAGAGGTAGGAGGGTGCTGTTTTGTGGAGACATTTGTAACAGAGGGTACATATCTTATAGTTTACTCCCTGTGGCACAGGCAGCCAGTGAAGTGATCGCAAGAGAGAAGTAATGCGCTCAGATTTTTTCTTTCTGAGGACTAGTCGAGCTGCAGAGTTTTGTATACGTTGAAGGGAGTGGATAGATGAAGCTGGAAAACCAGCCAAAAGAGAATTGCAATAGTCCAGACGTGAAAGAATGAGAGATGCCACGAGTTTGGATGTTGCGTCTGTGGACAGGTACTTTTGAATTGCACTAATACGCCGTAATTGATAGTAGCACGACTGGCAGGTCTGAGTGATGAATTTTTGCATAGAGAGTATTTATACCACTTTAAGTCACGGCAAATTTCTCTACGTGAAATTCGGGCTGCTCCTCCAGAGGACAGCGCGTCGCCACAAGAGCAGCGCCACCCATTAACTTGAAAATCCCTAGCAGGGCCCCAACATCCCTTTCCCTGGGAGTTAGAGAACTGTTTAAATCCATTCTAAAAATAGAGAAAACAAACTGCATCCTATGTGCATCTCCCACCAACCCCCCCCCCCCCCCCAACATCCCCCCCCCCCCCAACATTCCCCCCACAAAACAAACCCCACACCACACAGATGGAAAGGATCAAGAAGTGTGCCCCCCTGTTCCGAGTTGACAGACGACACTGCCACTTTCCGCCAAGAAGAAGAAGAAGCAGAAAGGAACAAGGGGGAAATGAAATGCTTTTCCTGCCACTTTCCTTCAATTCTGAAGGATTCCGAGAACCGTCCTTACGCATAGAGCACACAGTGGCTTTCTTTCTATCTTTGTTATGCACTGGAGTGCCGCCCATTTGCCCATTTTCCCTGTCTCAGATTACCTTTGTTTATCTTTGTTACCCTTGAAGGCTAACTCGCTGTCTGTCTTCCTGACTGTCTGTCTTTTTGTCTGTCTGTCTGTCTGTCTGTCTCGTGCACCAGTGCCTTATCTGTTACCATGGAAAAAGTACCAACATCATCATTATCATCATCTTTGTCGTCATCGCTGTCATCGCTATCATCACCGTCATCGTCGTCGTCGTCACCGTTGTCGTCGTCATCATCGTCGTCGTCATCATCATCATCATCATCATCATCATCATCATCATCATCATCATCATCATCATCATCATCATCAGAAACAGATTGCGTGCGCTCGCACGCACGCAGCGAAAGCGAGAGAGAGAGAGAGAGAGAGAGAGAGAGAGAGGAGAGAGAGAGAGAGAGAGAGAGAGAGGAGAGCAGAGACAGAGACAGACAGAGACAAGACAGAGATAGGGAGAGAGGAAGACAGAGACAGACAGAGACAGAGACACAGAGAGACAAAGGGACAGAGAGAAAGAAGAAGAGAGAGAGAGAGAGAGAGAGAGAGAGAGAGAGAGAGAGAGAGAGAGAGAGAGAGAGAGAGAGAGAGAGAGAGAGAGAGAGAGAGAGAGAGAGAGAGAGGAGAGAGAGAGAGAGAGAGAGAGAGAGAGAGAAAACTCGAACTCGAACTCGAATGATTTATTCACAAAAAGGCCATTGGCCCATACATGAAGGGGGGTTGCCGAACTGCTTAGTATTTTGGTTTAAAAAAAATAAAATAAACACACACACACACACACGACAACATGTTACTGTATAACAAAAGGTCAGCTACAAAAATATCATTTAGGATAACATTATCTCTCTTATTCTGAAAGCTTTACACAAATATAAAGTGAGGCTGCGCACAACCTCAGGATGACTTGATGCCAGGAGTAAACAGAGTCTAAATAAATTAGGCTGTCTACTATATTTAACAGGGATGTAGTTCTGCCTAACATCCTCAAATACTGGACAGCACAACACAAAATGTACTTCGTCCTCCGGTGCTTGCTTACATAATGGGCATAGCAGCCTGAGCTCGTCAATATCATGTTGAGAGAGACAGAGAGAGAGAGAGAGAGAGAGAGAGAGAGGAGAGAGAGAGAGAGAGAGAGAGAGAGAGAGAGAGGGAGGTAGGTAGAGACAGATAGAAATATAAACATAGAGTCGGACATAATTTAAAATTGACACTGTCTATAAATAGGTGCGCACTAGTGAACATTGCGCATTATCCTCCATAAGAAGCGCACTTCAAACATTTGCACCTTACATAATGTCACTGATGGATGTCGGCAGTTCTGCTTTTGAGACCTTCCAGCAATAGCCAAGAATCACCTCACCTCTTCAGCACAGCTCAGGAACCTGTCACAGTACTTTTGATATCCCTGTCAGTGTTAATTGATACACACTGTGTGTGTCGTTATCTGTAGATACGTTGTCCTTTCGAACACCCAGAATTAAACAAACCACTGTTGGCCGTCGCTCTTTCTCTGTTTCTCGGTCCCTCCACATGGAACGACCTCCCTCTTCCACTTCGCCAAAAGCCTTCATTTGATTCTTTCAAATCTAGCCTCAAAATGCACTTATACTCTACTTGAGATCTTCCCCTGTTATCTGTTCCTACTTCTCAATAGCTGCCTTCACCTCCCCCCCCCCCCCCACCTAAGTGTGTTGTGTATATAAATTTGATATTTGTTTATCATGATATTTATGGATGGTTGCATGCGTGTGAAAGATTTGAATGCAAGCGCTTTGATTTCTTTACTTTACAAGATTCAGCGCTATATAAATTCCATACATTATTGTTATTATTATTATTAATATTATTATTATTATTATTATTATTATTATTATTATTATTATTATTATTATTATCATTATTATTATTATTATTATTTTTTTGTTGTTGTTGTTGTTGTTGTTGTTGTCTTTTTCGTTTCTGGGCTGGCGCTCCAAGGTTCAGCAATGGTGAGAATGTGTGGATGCGACCGTTTGCCTACCATCAATGAAGGTAGCCGCATTTCAGCTTTGGAGGTGCTGTCTAGATACAACGCCAGTGTACATGCGTGTTTGTTAGAACAAACAGTATTGTTATCTGTTCCTACTGGCACACAACGGCTACTTTTGCGAAAGGCGAAACGGGTTTTAACGTGTACCAGACACTGCCATATTACACTGAACTCAAGACTCTCAGGCCATTAGGTTTCGGACACCACCGTGACAAGGAGTTCCCCCATGAGCTATTTCAGTGACACTGCCAAAACATAGAGGACGTAGCGCTGACATTCAGCACAGTCATGAATAAATATATCAACAGCTCAGACATTTCAGCACAGTCATGAATAAATATATCAACGCTCAGACATTTCAGCACAGTCATGAATAAATATATCAACGCTCAGACATTTCAGCACAGTCATGAATAAATATATCAACGCTCAGACATTTCAGCACAGTCATCAATAAATATATCAACACTCAGACATTTCAGCACAGTCATCAATAAATATATCAACACTCAGACATTTCAGCACAGTCATCAATAAATACATCAACACTCAGACATTTCAGCACAGTCATCAATAAATATATCAACACTCAGACATTTCAGCACAGTCATCAATAAATATATCAACACTCAGACATTTCAGCACAGTCATCAATAAATATATAAACAGTCATACATTTCAGCACAGTCATCAATAAATATATCAACAGTCAGACATTTCATCACAGTCATCAATAAATATAGCAACACTCAGACATTTCAGCACAGTCACCAATAAATATATCAACACTCAGACATTTCAGCACAGTCATCAATAAATACATCAACACTCAGACATTTCAGCACAGTCATCAATAAATATATCAACACTCAGACATTTCAGCACAGTCATCAATAAATATCAAAAGTCAAAGCTGCAATTATAAAGAAAAGTATCAATAAAGACACACGAAAGAGTATAAACATTACGTAAATAGTCCCCCAAATAATACAGTCTCAGCCGCAATGACACGTGAAGACACAGCTGGAGCCTGGACTTGTCGAGAAGTGTACACATTAGCACTGTGTTGATAGAGAGATCTGCCGCAAAGACAAGGCTCTCTCTCTCTCTCTCTCTCTCTCTCTCTCTCTCTCTCTCTCTCTCTCTCTCTCTCTCTCTCTCTCTCTCTCGCTCTCTCCACTGTAACCTGGCCTACCAATCAATGCTTAGAATCGTCTTCAAGCAAACACGGACCATTAGGCTTGTTTTATTTTTTGTAATGAAATGGACTGCAATCCATTTATAGATCTCTGCCTTCTGAGATTACCGTTGTTTATCTTTCTCTCTCTCTCTCTCTCTCTCTCTCTCTCTCTCTCTCTCTCTCTCTCTCTCTCTCTCTCTCTCTCTCTCTCTCTCTCTCTCTCTCTCTCTCTCTCTCTCTCTCCCCCCTCTCTCCTCTCTCTCTCTCTCTCTTTAACTCTGTATCATTTGCAGGTTTTTTTTAGCTTTTGTTTTGCTTGCTATGTTTTATTTAGGAAATTTTATTAATTCACTTTCTCTCTCTATCTACATCTCTCAGTTATTCTGTTTGTCCTGCTCACTCTGTCTCTCTGGCTGTCTGTCTCTCATTCGCTGGCTCACTTGCTTGCATGCTCATTTTGCTCTCTCGTTTGTTTACTTGTGCATCCGTGCATGCATTTACTTTCCGGACAGCGCAAGTGGCTGTCCTATCTGTCTCTCTCTCTGTCTCTCTGTCTCTCTGTCTCTCTGTCTCTCTCTCTTTCTCTAATGGACTACATTGATCAGGGTTTGGTTCAATGTTTTCCGCCTGTGAAAAGATCTTCACTTAGAAAGACAGACAGAGGAATTTGAGACAGACAGACAGACAGATAGAAAGACAGAAAGACGGACAGACAGACACACAGACAGACAGACAGGCAGAAAGGCAGACAGACAGAAAGACAGAAAGACGGACAGAGAGACAGACAGACAGAAAGACAGACAGAAAGCCGGACAGAGAGACAGACAGACAGAAAGACAGACAAAAGCCAGTCATCCATCCATCAATCCAGCCAGCCAGCCAGGCAGACAGACAGACAGACAGGCAGAAAAACTCCTTAGTGGAGACTGGAACTCATGCCCCCAGTCATCGCCTGATCGTGGGTTCGAAGCTCTAACCACCTGGAGACTTAGCAGCTCTGAACGTGGATGTGTTCAGTCGCTGAAGGCCATTTGAAATGCAGCAGACAGTGGTTTGTGAAGTACAATAGTCTTGCATACGCAAAAGAACCATTTAACAATGAATAAGAAACCGGTTTGTTCAATTTCTTTCTTTCTTTCTTCTTCTCTGTTGTCGAATGCTCAGACAGTACTTATTGTTGTCTGTCATATGAGCAAAAATGCGTTGCACTGCCGTTAAGCGCCTGACAAGTCAGGCCCAGCGCATGCGACTTCGGCGAAGGAGAGAACTGTTATCTTTAAAGACTTTCTGGAAAAAAAGGCAGGAGAATGGACCAAGAAGGCAGAAAATAGACAAGAAAGAGGTGGCAAGAAGAAAAGGGACAAGATAGAAACAAAGAGAGAGATAGACAAGAGGGAGCTCCTGGTACATGATTTCCAGAAGGTGGAAATGCTGTTTACACTGACATCTCCAGCATCCCGTGTAGGGAGTGTCTTGGTGTAACTAAGCACCTGATTCTGGGAGTCCGGCAACAGCGGTCATGGATGGCCGGGCCTTTCTCCGTCATTGTTAACGGCAAACCTCAAACACTTTGGATAGGGCAGAATTTGCAGTGAACTGTAGGATATCAGGTTATATCATAATGATAAGTTCACATTTTTACGACGATATATGCAGTTGAAACGGAAGCGATATCGTCTAAAATGTAGTGTGTACAGTCCACCAAGTATGTAATAACGAATTGTCAAGGTTAAACATCTGTACCAGTCAGAAAAGAAGCCACTAGTTGATTCATTTTGTCCAACTTCCCGACAACTGACAAGTTCCATTGCCTCGAGGCTAAACCTGTCAGAGGTCAGTGACAGCAGGTCAGAAGCCAGGTACCCACCCAGCCAGCAGAGGGCTGCTGGCAGTGCTGTAGCAGTGACCAGGAGATGGGAGACACTGCTGATGCTGGTGTAGAGGCGCACAGCTGAAGACATGTTGAAGCAAGAAGGCTGGAACAAGGATAAGGATGCGCTATACAGATAACATAGTGTCAACGAGTGTGACGCACGCAGAACGTCTTGCGCACACGTTAAAACCCGTACCGCTTTCCCAAAGAGTAGCCATTGTGTACGGTTGAGAACGGATGACAAAATTTACAAAACTGCATACATACGGGGGCTAAATGTAAAAAAGAGCACATGAGTGCTTATTCCATTATCCTCGAAAAATGAATCAAATAATACAAATGAAAAAAAGGTATCCAAAGACACATCACACGATGCTAGTAATGCTTATTGCCTGCATCTGCCCTCCTCCCACAAATCTCATTGCTAGTTGGGGAAGCAAAGGGAAGGCTGCACATCCCGTTCATGACGTTGAAGAGCATCTGCAAAATAAACACGAGTCAATGCAGTGAAGAGATTCACCCCAATGTCATGCTGTCTCGGGACGAGCTGGCGACACTTCATCATGGAATTGTCGACACTTTCAGACATGCTGGCAACTGCTCTTCTTCTTTGAACGACCATACAGCAACTGCTGTTGTCTGTCAGATGAGCGAAAATGCGTGACGCTGCTGGTACGTTTTCCGACTTCAGCATGCGACAGAATTATCATTGAAGTCTTTCTGGCCAAAAAAGGCAGGATAGTGGACCAAGAGGACAGAAAATGAAGTGACATGATGGAAAGGAACAAGGCAGGTACAAAGAGAGGGATAGAACAGGTGGAATTGCTGGCACTGATTTTCCAGAAGGTGGTGATGCTATTCATGTTGTATACTGACAGGTCCCCGGCATCCCCGCGGGGGAATCTGCTGTTCCTAAAAGGATAATTACTCTATTTTGAAAATTACCTTTCAGAATTTCAAGCCCAGTTATCCAACCATTGCCTACGGTACTTTTCACACCACCGTGCTGTCTTGTTATGGCCAACACACCTCTGGAAAGAAACAATCCATTCCTGCTACCTGACAGCCCAGCAAAGCAGCGGATGAAGACAGGCAGAGAGTGGAGAGAGCGCGGGGTCTTCAATATTGACACACCAGCTGCCCTCTTTATCAGCTGAGCAGTGGAGAGATTAGCTGTGATTCATTAATTACTGCTCCCCCTCTGTTATTAACGCAAGAGTTAGTGGATGCGGGCACTTATCCATCATCAAGACATTTAGGTAAGAGCCAAAGTGGAGGCAACCGGTGCACAGCTCTTCAGTGTCGCAATCTTTCCACGATAGGTTTTCAATTGTTGAACTTGTTTTTTGAAGTAAAGAAAGA
>CM054144.1:3569899-3572399 GCA_028751875.1 Rapana venosa | reverse complement strand
TTACAGCTTCAGGTTAACAGCTTCAGTTGACAGCTTCAGTTAACAGCTTCAGTTAACAGCTTCGGTTAACAGCTTCAGTTAACAGCTTAGATTAACAGCTTAGGTTAACAGCTTCGGTTGACAGCTTCGGTTAACAGCTTCAGTTAACAGCTTCAGTTAACAGCTTAGGTCAACAGCTTCAGTTAACAGCTTAGGTCAACAGCTTCAGTTAACAGCTTCGGTTAACAGCTTCAGTTAACAGCTTCACTTAACAGCTTCGGTTAACAGCTTAGGTCAACAGCTTAGGTGAGCAGCTTGGTCGCCAAGGTATTGGTGTCAGCCAGGTGTCAAAGACTACACAAAAGTGCTGTTGTCCTGTGAAGCGTTACGTGTCCTTGTCTTCATCCACCCAGGCTCTCAGCATGACATGTCCGTTAAAGGAGAACAAGGATCTGAAGGTGGAGTGCCGCTGCCTTTATCGCAACGTACTTGAAAGTAGCATTTATTTTATTTCTACCACTTTAAGTCAGGGCAGATTTCTCAGCGTGGAATTCAGGCTGCTCTCCCCGGGTAGAGCGCGTCTCCACAAGAGCAGCCCCACCCATTATTTAAATTTTTTTTTTATACTCTATTCGTTTCCCTATCAGAGTGACTTTTTCCATTACAGAATTTTGCCGCAGACAACTCTCTTGTTGCCGTGGATTCTTTTACGTGTGCTAAATAAGTGTGTGTAACACACGGAACCTCGGTTTATCGTCCCATATGAAAGACTAGCACCCAGACCACTACTCAAGGTCTAATGAATTGAGGAAAAGTTTTAGGCCCAAGCGGGGATCAAGCCACCGCACACTTACGACCCACCTTTTCGCTTTCTAGGCAGGCTCGTTACCTCTAGACCACCGATCCATTTTTTTTAATCCAGTGTACTTACAGTCTGATAGTGATTCCTCGGTGCAATGAGTTAGACAGAGCGCATAGTTATTCTAGGGGAGCCCCGTAGATACTTAATCCGGGAAATATCCATACAAAAATGAACAGGTCTTTATTGAAGCAAGGAATCGAACTCTGGGCCCTCATATTATTCCTGATAGCAAGTGGAACGTTATAATCATGGAGGTACTCCGTCCCTAACCCCTTCCCACTAACCCCCCCCCCCCCCCCATCCTTCCCCCATCCACCGCTATCTCATCTAAGCAAACTACTGAAGTCTGAACTGAAGTGGCTTTGGTTCAGTAGCCCCCAGGTCGTGTTTCGGTTTCTTGTTGAATATTTCATGCCCTTGTCCTAATCAGGGCTCATTTCCAATCGCAGCAAGACAACGCAGGCTTGTTTGTTTAAGATCGTCTATCTCTATACCTCTGCCTGTATGCTTTATCAGAGATCAAAAGGCTGACACTTGCACTGAGCAAATAATAATTCGTGTTTGCACACTTCCCTTTGTTTGAAGTTCTGTGTGTGTGTGTGTGTGTGTGTGTGTGTGGTGCGTGCGTGTGTGTGTGTGTGCGTGTGTGTGTGTGTGTGTGTGTGTGTGTGTGTGTGTGTGTGTGTGCGTGTTGTGGAAACCAGCGAGGCACATCAGGACAAAATAATAGGGAATGATTTTTCAAGTGGGTAGTGCTTATTTATTTCTATGCACATCTTACTTCTGAGAGATGGCTGCTGGAAGTAAATAGAAAAAAAAGGTTCCATGAAGTGGTGTGCTTTTCTTAGTAAAGTCAAAGATTAGATTGTTCTTTGATCAATCTCAAACATTGTGCATGTAAGTGCACATGTATAAGTATGTGCAGAGAGGAGAGAGAGAGAGAGAGAGAGAGAGAGAGAGAGAGAGAGAGAGAGAGAGAGAGAGAGAGAGAGAGAGAGAGAGAGAGAGAGAGAGAGAGAGAGAGGAGAGAGAGACTTTTATCGAGGATAATGGAATAAGCCCTCATGTGCTTTTTTTACATCCAGTCCTCGTGTGTATGCGGTTTGTAAATTTTGTCATCTGTTCCCACCGGTACACAATGGCCTACTCTTTCGAAAAGCGGAACAGGATTTAACTTGTGCGTAAGATGGTCTGCGTGCGTTCGCACACGGGGCCTCTATTTAGTCTCATCCGAAGGACTTTTGGGGAGAATGGAGTCTCCACTGATGTTAACTCCAGGGGAAAAATCCCCTTGAACGGGATTCGAACCCAGGTCGTCAGATTGCGAGCGCAATGTTCTAACCACTAGGCTATCCCGTGAAGAGAGAGAGAGAGAGTGAGAGAGAGAGAGAGAGAGAGAGAGAGAGAGAGAGAGATAGAGAGAGAGAGAGAGAGAAGAGAGAGAGAGAGAGAGAGAGAGAACGCTGAACACACTGAAAAGTTTTATTGTACTTCGGCCTAGGGCCACTATACAAAACATGTTTGGGGAAGGGGGAGGTAGACATAGCAGAAAACGTTTATATCCATTTGACATGTTCAATTCTGCAAGCATACATAATCACACCCAATAATTTATCTTCTAGCTATTATCATTCCCATCATCATCTTCAGCATCTACAT
>CM054144.1:3557399-3559899 GCA_028751875.1 Rapana venosa | reverse complement strand
GTTTATTATACAAGGAAACATAGAGAAAGTACAAGGATGATAATGAGATCTTCCAAAGGTATCATATTCTTCTCTTTCTACGCAGTATTCTATAGAGCATGTCTGAAGATTTCTGAGAGGTTTGGCTACTGTATAGTACTTCGTTTTTCGTTTACACAAACGGGTGAAATACGACTAGCGTCTTCTTCGTTTCTTTGCAGTCTCTTCTTCAACAGCAGTCTGTGTGGATTTCATGACAGTCACCCATCTTTCCTTGATCACACACGAACCAGGATAAAAATGAAAAGGGAAACGCGAGGTATGGAATTAGACTGACTGACAGATAGACAGACAGGCAGACAGAGAGAGGGACAGACCGACAGACACTGAGACAGACACACAAATACACACAAACACACTCACGCACGCACAGACGCATACCACAGACACACTCACATGCACATATACAGACAAAACACATATAATCACACACATACACAAGACAAAATTACCAGGAAGAAAATGACCAAAAAAGTTCGACGTTGCTTTCAACTTTTTTTTCCAGCAGACAGGCACAGACAAAGCTGTGGACAGAACACAACTAAGCACAACCAGACGTACAATGTAGACACTGCTCTAAACTTTAAAGCAAACAAACAGACAGATAGAACGACAGACAGAGAGCAAGCCAGACAGACAGAACCACAAGCAGACAGATGGTCAGACAAGCAAGAAGAAATAAAAAGAAATAGCAGAAAATGTTGAAAACTTTACAGTAGAAAACATAAATCAGACAAACTTTCACAGTTAGAGATTTTGTTCAAACTTTATGCGTGCGTGCGCACGCGCGCGCGCGCGCGTGTGTGTGTGCATGCCTATGTGTGTGTGTGCATGCCTCTGTGTGTATGTATGTGTGTGAGTGCATGTTTCTTTATGTGTGTGTACATGCCACTGTGTGTGTGTGTGTGTGTGTGTGTGCGTGTGTGTGTGTGTGTGTGTGGCATGCTTCTGTGTGTGTGTGAGTGCGTGCATGCCTCTGTGTGTGTGCGTGTGTGTGTGCGTGTTGTGAGTGTGTGTGCGTACCTCTGTGTGTGTGCGTGGTGTGAGTGTGTGTGTGTGTGTGGTGTGAGTGTGTGTGTGTCCGTGCTTTCCAACATGTTTTTCAACACTTGTTTTGCTCTCAGTACGACGAGGAAAAAGTGGCAGCAGGAAAATATGCCAAGAGAGCGTGTCCTCATGCTTCTGCAAATAGACCAGCAGGATCATTCCTGCCATAAATCTCTCTACTTCTGAAAAAAACACCAACAACAACCCGAAAACTGAATGTGAAATACACATGAAATGAGCAAAATAGGGAGACGAGACCATGAGAGAGAAAGAGAGAGAGAGAGAGAGAGAGAGAGAGAGAGAGAGAGGGAGATGGTGAGTGAAGAAGAGAGAGAGAGAGAGAGAGAGAGAGAGAGAGAGAGAGAGAGAGAGAGAAGAGAGAGAGAATGAATGAATAATCTAATGATCTTTATTTTCCAAGGGCTACAGAGTAAGTATTCATATGCATTTTTTTCATCCGGCCCTTGCCCTGATTAGGGACTATCAACAAAATACACACACAAAGAGAGAGAAAGAGGGAGGCAGACAGACAGACAGACAGACAAGAAAAGAGAAAGAGAGAGAGAGAGAGAGAGAGAGAGAGAGAGTCATAGACAGAGAAAGAAAGAAAGACAGAAGGAAAGAGAGAGGGAGAGACAGACATGCAGACAGACAGAGACAGACAGACAGAGAGAGGCTAATGGAGAGGGAGAGGGACACACATTGAGAGAAAGACAAGCAGGGGAAGCACATGTAGACATATAGACAGACAGAAAGAGACAAAAGAACAAAGAGACTTAGGAAACAGACAGAGATGGAACAAGAATGCTGGTCTGTAGAACATGAAAGAGAGAGAGAGAGAGAGAGAGAGAGAGAGAGAGAGAGAGAGAAGAGAGAGAGAGAGAGAGAGAGAGAGAGAGAGAGAGAGAGAGAGATCATGTTTCCTTCAAGCGAAGAAACCACCCTAACAGACCTTATTGTTTGCCTTTTCAAATCCAGACCTCCAAACAGAACTAGAAACAGACTAACAGAAAAAGATAAAGAGATAGACAAGACAGACCGCACTTGTACACACACACGTACACACATATACACACACACGCGCGCGCGCGCGCGCGGGCGACCTGAATACAGAACTAGAAGCAGACAAACAGAGACAAAGAGATAGACAGACATATCACACTTATACAGACACACATTCTCTCTCTCTCTCTCTCTCTCTCTCTCTCTCTCTCTCTCTCTCTCTCACACACACACACACACACACACACACACACACACACACACACACACACACACACACACACACACACACACACACACACACACACACACACACACACATTCACACGAGATCTGAATACAGGACTAGAAACAGACAAGAGAGAGAGAGAGAGAGAGAGAGAGAGAGAGAGAGAGAGAGAGAGAGAGAGAG
>CM054144.1:3547399-3554899 GCA_028751875.1 Rapana venosa | reverse complement strand
GTTCCCATAACCTATGTGGTCGTTGAGGAATGAGGCATCAGACACCTCAACTTCTCCAGAGACCAGCATATTGAGGGCGGCACCCATCTCCTCTCCCTCACTGCTTTACTTTCCCTGACCCTTAAGAGGCAGAGACTATTAACCGAGGTCCCGTGTGCGAACGCACGCAGAACATCTTGCGCACACGTTAAATCCTGTTCCGCTTTTTGTAAGAGTAGGCCATTGTGTGCCGGTGGTAACAGATGACAGAATTTACAAAACCGCATACACACGGGGACAGAATATAAAAAGTACATAAGTGCTTATTCCATTATCCTTGATATAAAAGAATTAAAAAAAAACCAAAATCCCTTAACTTGAGGAAAGCGAAGGCACTGACCACTGAGCTATCCTGTCCCGTATGGTAGCACATAAATTTAACATGGTAATAAAACGTCGTCAGGCTTGTCATCATCAAGCTCCTTGCTAAAAAACAAACAATAAATAAATACAAATTGTACCTATCAAAAACAACCGACAGGCAAGATATACACACTGATTAGCAACAACAAAAATCAGACGAAGATTCAGATAGGCAAAAAGGCAGACAGAAAAAAACATGAACATGCGTGTTCAAATTCAATTCACATCTCTTTAGAAGTTGTGATATTAGACGAAAGAAACAAAGAAAGAAAAAGGGGAGTTGGTGTCGCATGGAAGAAGGAATCTCAACGTATCTCTACATGCTGACTGATAACAAAAATGCATGGCTGAACTACTGGGCTCCAATGACCCGGGAATAATATACAGTGAACAAAGTAAAGAAATTAGAACTATTACATTTCAATCAACAATAATGTCAACTGTATCAAACAGAAGTCTGAACATGTAACCAAACGAAAAAATAAATAAAACAAGCGCATGTTCCTAACAATACGAAACAATCAAGAAATTCTAGGCACAAGCAAACAACAAAGTCAACATTTTACACAAACGTATCAGATGTCTTGTTCTCTACGGACCGCACTTGGAAACTATTTTTCTTTAATGTTTTGATTTTTATAGAATATTGACGGACCGAGAGAGCAGCGGGCACAGAGGTATGAAACATATGAACATTGCTGGCAAAACTTCAGCAGACAGACAAGGGGCAGACGGACAGACAGACAGAAATAGTAGACAAAGCTGAAGACTTTACGGCAGAAAGAAAGCTTTCGAAAAGTTCTTACAGACGGGTCACATTGTTCAAAGTTCTTGATGTGTGTGTGTGTTGCGTGCGTGCGTGCGTGCGTGTGTGTGTGTGTGTGTGTGTGTGTGTGTGTGTGAGCGCGTACGTGCGTGCATGCGCGTGCGTGTGTGCATTCTAACATTATTTTAAACAGTTTTCCTGTCCACCTCATCCCTCCCCCTCTCCCCCAAAAGAGAAAGAAGCCCAGGAAAATATGCTAGCAGTGTAACTACGTCCTTATTTTGCTGCAAATAGAACATCTTGATCCCCCTTGCCATAAATCTGGACTCTGAAGAGAGCAAGACCGAAACCTGAAAGTAAAGCACAAGTCATGTGAAATGAACAAAGTTAGAAGAGGAGAGAGAGAGAGAGAGAGAGAGAGAGAGAGAGAGAGAGAGAGAGAGAGAGAGTGTGTGTGTTTGTGTGTGTTTGTGTGTGTGACAGAGACAACGGCAGATATATGTTACAATATTGTGCATTCTTTTTGCATTAGTTTTCAAGGAATGTGAAGAAACAACCTACTCTCCTCTCTCTCTCTCTTCTCCTCTCTCTCTCTCTCTCTCTCTCTCTCTCACAACACAACACAACACACACACATTATTTTGTTTGGACACGATCATCTATCATCAGTCAAAATAATATAGTTATTTTCTTATATAATTATTATATATCATGGGATTATGTGACGTAATCTGTTTCTCAAGTAACTCATGATCTAAAATTAGCAAATGATGACAACTAGATAGATAAAAATATGGATAGCATAACAGACAGACAGACAATTAGACAGACAGACAGACAGACACACAGACAGACACACAGACAGGCAGGGAAAACCAGGCACAGATTGTTGCAGACACAGACGAAAGAAAAAGGAATAAAAAGAACTGTGAAACTAGTCAGTCTTGGCCATGGAAAGGAAGAATGACTATTACACCATGCACAACTTGGTGAAACATATCACATGTAAGCTTAGCAGTCTTGTATTTGATTTTTTGGAACATATTGAATCACAGCCCATGTCTGTCTCTGTCTCATTCATTCATTCATTCATTCATTTATTCATTCATTCATTCATTCATTCATTCATTCGTTCGTTCGTTCGTTCGTTCGTTCGTTCGTTAGTTCGTTCGTTAGTTCATTCATTCATTCATTCATTCATTTATTCATTCATTCATTCATTCATTCATTCATTCGTACATTAAATCATTTCAGTGTTCAGTGTTCAGTGTGTTCAGTGTTCTCTCTCTCTCTCTCTCTCCTCTCCCCTCTCTCTCTCTCTCTCCTCTCTCTCTCTCTCTCTCCTCTCTCTCTCTGCCCCTCCCTCCCTGCCTCTTTCTCTGTCTGTCTGAAGGAGTTGTGTTTATGTAAGAGGCAGAATTTTAACTGTTTTGAAAATAGAAAGTAAAAATCCAGGTCACAGTAAGTCTTTCGATTGCAAGAGAAAAAAGGAAAAGGGTCAAGTACAATAGGAGAACAAGAGAGCGGGAGAGAGAGAGAGAGAGTCAGACAGACAGACAGACAGTCATAGACACAGACAGACAGACAGACAGAAAGATGGACAGACACAGAGACAGACAGAAAGACAGACAGAGAGACAGAGACAGAGACAGAGACAGACAGACAGAAAGACAGACAGAGAGACAGAGACAGAGACAGACAGACAGAAAGACAGAAAGATGGACAGACACAGAGGCAAAGACAGACAGAAACAAAAACAGACGGACAGAGCTTTTGCGGCAGAAAGGTTAACTCAACTATCACCAAAAAAAACTGAACTCTGACACGAAGACATAAAAATAAAAATAAAAAACGAAAACAAACGAGGCCTGGTGTGAGTTCTCCCCCCTTTCCAGATCCTCATCAGCACTGACACCTGGCGGCAAATGCTGGAACCAATCTTTGCTGACTGCAACTCTCCCTGAGTACAGCGCCACCACCCTCGCAGATCTC
This sequence comes from Rapana venosa, assembly GCA_028751875.1. Taxonomy (NCBI): domain Eukaryota; kingdom Metazoa; phylum Mollusca; class Gastropoda; order Neogastropoda; family Muricidae; genus Rapana; species Rapana venosa. The sequence continues at coordinate 3,551,739 of CM054144.1, read as the reverse complement.
ATGAAACGGAGGGGTGGAAAGGGAAGGGGGGGGGGGGGGGGGGGGTGACATCCACAGAGGTGAAACAGACTACACAAGTGGGTATCTTCTATTACATGCAGTGCGCGAAAGAAAATCCTCTGCTTGATTTGAAACACTTTCAGATATAGGAAATATACCAAAAAAAGATTGTCTGCTCGTGTGTGTGTATGTGTGTGTGTATGTGTGTGTGTGTGTGTGTGTGTGTGTGTGTGTGTGTGTGTGTGTGTGCGTGCGTGTACGCGCGTGCCTCTGTGTGTGTATGTGTGTGTGTGTTGTTTTGCTTTCTTTGAGGGTTTTTTTCCGTTGGGGGGTGGGGGGGGATTTAGGGAGTAGGGAATAGAACCATGTTGGATATGCATAAGAAGTAATAAAATGATCATTAAATGCATATTGCTTGTTTTCCAATGCTGCCGACAGTGTACATGCAGTTTGTGTGAAAATAAAAGCCTGAAGATTACAGAGAAATGATGAAAAACAGCGCTTCTATAAGCTGAAAATAAAGGTGTTCAATTGCTGAGAGAGAGAGAGAGAGAGAGAGAGAGAGAGAGAGAGAGAGAGAGAGAGAAGCACAGAAACAGACAGACAGACAGAGACAGACTGGCAAAGGCAAAGACACACAAGCAGACATACACACTGCATTGCACCCAGTTGCCTAGATAGCAAGCATGCTGGCAAGAGGCGTGGGCAACGTGTTCTTTTCACAAGGAAGGGATGACAGAACCAGGCAGCAGCAAAAAGAACACAGGCCACACACAAACACATTTTGAAAAACAAGCTAAAAACTTTCCAGTTCTTGCAAGGAAACTGGAGATATTCATAACAACTTGTATAATGAAGTTTCCCCATTGGATTTAAGTACTCTCACAAGACCTAGCCGTTCTGTACAAGAGAGAGGCAGACAGACAGACAGGAAGACAGAATTTTATTTTAAATATTTTCTGTATACAGTGGAATCAGGGTGAACGTGAGTGGTGAAATTCGTTCACTTTCTGAAAATAGAACCCCTTAATCAATCTGTGTCAGGGTAAATCTGTCTGCGCTGGAGGAAGAGGAGCAAGATGGTGAACAGATTAGAAAGCCAATGGGGAGAAAGGAATCAGAAAAAAAGGATGGTAGGGTTACCAAATTCAAAATACCTTTAGACCAGGTCTGCATCAAGCAGTAGTTATGAATAGATTAGAAAGAATAATAATAGCGATAAGATAAACTCAATACATACATAGTATTCTCCCCTCTACCAAACACCACCCCCCCCCCCACACCCAACGAAACAAAACAAAAAACAGAAACAAAAACCGCAACCAACAAAACAACAACAACAAACAGTTTAAAGATGTAAATGTAGACAGTAGGTTTACTGAGTCAGCATCCTCATACAGATTTCACGTTCAATGTGATAGTAAGCAACATAAACAACAACTACAAAAACACCATCAACAACAAATCAAACAGAAATTCAGCGTGTTTTTTTTTTAAATGATGATAACTTGCTTATCTCATCACAGGTGTGATATTGTTAACCATTAAGGAGTGCATTGATACCATTGCTCTTTGTGTAGAAACACCTCCCCATAGTGTGTCACTACTACTGGAACAAAAGCATTATCTCAACAATGGCAGAGTTGTAGAGAAGACTGTTTTGGTGAAATAAGTGTAATTTCGTAATGTATGACATATTCCTCCCAGAGGAGGGTAAAGGAGTCCCATAACCTATAAGGTCGTAGGGGAGCGAGGCGTCAGAGACCTCACTTCTCTAGGGCCAGCATATTGAGGACGGCGCCCATCTCCTCTCCCTCGCTGCTTTACCTTCCCTGACCCTAAAGAGGCAGGTACCCATTTACAGCTGGGTGAACTGGGGGAACTGTACTGAAGCCAAGGCGCGCAAACGGTCACCCATCCAACTGGTAACCACGCTCGACGCTGCTTAACTTGGCTGGGGGAAAGCGAGTGCTCCGACCACTGAGCTATCCCGTCCAGAATAGCTCCTCCCAGAACATCATGATAATAGATCTCTGTTTACTGGTACACATTTACAAACACGTACATATTAGGATATTGCAGGAAATACAAACGGAGAGAGAGAGAGAGAGAGAGAGAGAGAGAGAGAGAGAGAGAGAGAGAGAGAGAGAGAGAGACAGACAGACAGACAGACAGACAGACAGACAGACAAACAGACAGACAGACAGACAGACAGACAGACGGACAGACAGGCAGGCAGGCAGACAGACAGACAGACAGACAGACAGACAGACAGACTTACAGAGAGGTATGGAAAGGTAGGTGGGCCTTTACAAAGAAAGACAGAAGGAGAAAGGACAGGGGCAGACAGGGGGAGATAAAGATTGGGGGGGGGGGGTGAACCTGCAGCCAGTTACCTCCCCTCATTACTGAAATGGAGGTAATTAATGAGCAGAAAAGCTCCTGTTATCTCCCCTCTGTATCCTCCTAACTTCACTTGACACTGCTGGGGAGTAGGGGCTACCAGCTCTCTGTCTCTGTCTCTCTCTGTATTTCTCTGTCTCTCTCTGTCTATCTGTCTTTCTGACTCTGTCTCTCTCTATATCTCTCTGTGTCTGTCTGTCTATGTGTCTCTCTGTCTCTGTTTGCCTCTCTCTGTCTCTATCTCTGACTCTCTGTCTCCCTCTGTCTCTATGTATCTCTGTCTCTCTGTTTGCCTCTCTCTGCCTGTGTCTCTGTCTCTCTGTCTCCCTCTGTATTTCTCTGTGTCTCTTTGTCTATATCTTCGTCTATCTCTAAAAGGGTTTACTTGAAATTATCATTTGCAATTATTAATGACAATTCCTTTTAAGAGCAAAGGCTGCGTGAAAAATTGTCAATATTTATCTGCGTTCTTTGGAAATAAACATTATCAATCAACCAATACATCTCTTTCTCTCTGTCTGTCTGTCTCTGTCTGTTTTTCTCTCTCACTTTCTCTCTCACATAGTCACACACGCACACACAGATACACACACGCTCGCGCACGTGCCTATATGGACACACATACATACACACACAAACACACAACAACAACAACGACAACAACCATACACACAGACACACACGCACGCACGCACGCACACACACATACACAGATAGATCTTTAGATAGATGGCTTGATGAAGAAAAGCAAATGCACTGCTTATTCAATGTACCATCTGAAAATAAAACTTTGACTTTGACACAATCACACAGGGGCCGACAGAGAGAGAGAGAGAGAGAGAGAGAGAGAGAGAGAGAGGAGAGAGAGAGAGAGAGAGAGAGAGAGAGAAGACAGACAGACAGACAGAGAGGGGGGGGGGGGGTGGGGGGCCGAGAGGGGGCAAGTTACGACCTGCTTTCAGAAGAGCATAGTTACCCTCTTGACTAGATGAAGTCTGTGTCAAGTGTAATCATGGCCCACTTTCAGGTCCAAGGCTCGTGGCAAAGGCTGCACATTCTGCTCAACCTTTCTTCTTCTGACCTTCACATTATCCATTTTCTGCTTTGAAGGCAGGGGGATTCTGGTTTGGTCCTCCTTTCTTTATTTTCTGTCCATTTCTGTTTGCAAGCGCTTTGATTTGTTGTTTGCAAGATAAAGCGCTGTATAAATTCCATGTATTATTATTATTATTATTATTATTATTATTATTATTATTATTATTATTATTATTATTATTATATTATCTGATTTGGCTGTCTTTATCTTTCTGCCTGTCTGTGTACAATATTATCTGATTTGGCTGTCTTTACTATTCTGTCTGTCTGTGTACAATATTATCTGATTTGGCTCTCTTTACTATTCTGTCTGTCTGTGTACAATATTATCTGATTTGGCTGTCTTTATCTTTCTGCCTGTCTGTGTACAATATTATCTGATTTGGCTGTCGTTATCTTTCTGTCTGTCTGTGTACAATATTATCTGATTTGGCTGTCTTCATCTTTCTGTCTGTCTGTGTACAATATTATCTGATTTGGCTGTCTTTACTATTCTGTCTGTCTGTGTACAATATTATCTGATTTGGCTCTCTTTACTATTCTGTCTGTCTGTGTACAATATTATCTGATTTGGCTGTCTTTATCTTTCTGCCTGTCTGTGTACAATATTATCTGATTTGGCTGTCTACTTTCTGTCTGTCTGGTACATTATTGATTTGCTTTCTTCTGTCTGTCTGTGTACAATATTATCTGATTTGGCTGTTTTATCTTTCTGTCTGTCTGTGTACAATATTATCTGATTTGGCTGTCTTTATCTTTCTGTCTGTCTGTGTACAATATTATCTGATTTGGCTGTCTTTATCTTTCTGTCTGTCTGTGTACAATATTATCTGATTTGGCTG
>CM054144.1:3539899-3542399 GCA_028751875.1 Rapana venosa | reverse complement strand
CAGACAGGGGTAGTGGACATCTGCCCTCAGAACACGAAGGTGAAGCCAGTGCGGATTGCTTCTTACTACTTGCAAAGGATCGTGTATGGCCTTTGAGCATATCTGTTGCTTTGAACAGAAACACATCTTTCTTGAGAGAGAGAGAGAGAGAGAGAGAGAAAGAGAAATGAAATGAAATGAAATGAAAATGAAATGAAATGAAATGAAATGAAATGAAAATGAAATGAAATGAAATGAAAATTTCTTTTATTTCGAGGATAATGAATAAGCACACATGTGCTTTTTTACATCCAGTCCCCGCCCGTTAGGGATACATCTTAATAATAATAACCCAATACTTATACAGTCTCACAATAAAAACAAGGGAAATAACCCTTTTCAAAACAGCTCCCCCCAACAACCCTCCCCCCCCCAAAGCAAGCAATTAAAAGAAAATCCTAAAAATATCCCACCCCTACCCCCACCCCCCAAAAAACCCTAACCAAAACAAACAAACAAACAAAAGAGAAGAAAAAACCAAACCAACAAAAGATGATAAAAAAGAGAAAAACAGACAAACAACAACAACAAGAACAAGAACAACAACAAAGCCAAGAAAAATAACACAACCAAACTTAATTAAGAGAGAGAGAGAGAGAGAGGAAGAGAGAAGAAGAGAGAGAGAGAGAGAGAGAGAGAGAGAGAGAGGAGAGAGAGACAGAGAAGAAAGAGAGAGAGAACAGAGAGAGACAGGACAGACAGACAGACAGAAGCAGAGACAAAGACAGACAGAAACATAGACAGACGGACAGAGACAGATTTAAACAAGCGCAGAGAAAACAGACAGACACACCACACAGAAACACAATCAGGCAGCCAGGATGTAGTGCTGAAGAGCACTGTGCACGCCTCTACAGCCATTTCCAGGGGATGCACCGCTGTGTGGCGGCAGGGCAGGACATAGAACTATCGCCCTCAAGGGAAGACTTCAGCCAGGCAGGGTGCAGTCCTCTCTGCTGGCGCTTCTCTATCAGAACCTGCCACTGCCGCTGCTGCTGCTGCTGCTGCCGCTGTAAATCCCAGAGTCTTGCCTCCTGTGAGTTCATGTAGTCATGTGTGGATGGGTCCTGAGGAATGTCTGATGCCCGTTTTTTTTATCATAAACTGCTGCTGCTGCTGTTGTTGCTGCTGCTGCTGCTGCACATCCCAGGGAGTCTTGCCACCCCGTAAAGTCTTCTGGCACTTTGTGGATGGGCGCAGACTTGCCTGGTGCCAGTTGTCCCTCCCCTCATCCCCCCCCCCCCCCTATCCTCTCTCTCTCTCTCTCTTTCCATTTGCCTTAGCTTATCCATTTACCCTCAATAAAAATTTTCGTATTAGTATTCTCTCTCTCTCATTGTTTCTCTCTCTCTCCTTCTCTCTCTCTCTCTCTCTCTCTCTCAATTTGTCATTGTCATTTCAGTCTCTCTCTCTATCTATCTATCTCTCTCTCTCTGTGTCTGTTTGTCTGTCTGTCTGTCTGTCTCTCTGTCACTGTCTGTCTCCGTCTTTGTCTCTCTGTGTTGGTCTGTCTCTGTGCCTGTCTCTCTGTCGTCTGTCTGTTTGTCTGTCTTTGTCTGTCTGTCTGTCTGTCTGTCTGTCTCTCTCTCTTCAAGCCCTCAGCATCTCTGACACCTGGTGAAAAGTCTGGCCCAGTACCCCCATCTCTGCTGATAACTCTCCCCCCCCCCACACACACACACTGTCAGTCTCCATCATTCCACTGCTGCTACAGAGCTCGCCAGGAGGGCAGGTATATCTTGTCCGTGTCCTGTTAATGGTTCTGAAAGGACATAAAACGTATAATTATGAAGCAGAATTAAGGACTTCAATTATAATTTGAAAGCATTCATATTTTAGAGAAACATATCTACGCATGATTGGGGAGAGAGAGAGCGAGAGCGAGAGAGCGAGAGACAGAGACAGAGAGAGAGTCAGACAAACAGAAAGATAGGCGCAGGAAACATATTACTGAAGGACAACCTGTTGACCTAATGATGAACTGAGGTGTCAGTTCCAATTATCTCAGATGTCTGAACCCAGACACTGCCAAGATTGCCATCATGAACTGCTGCTGGCTGCTGCTGCTGCTGCTGCTGCTGCCACTGATGACCATAATGCTGCAAATGCTTCCTAATCTGCATACCCCCACTACCATCTCTGTTGGAGTCCATTCCCACCCACCCCTCTTGATAATCTGAAATCTCTGGCTTTTTATCACAGTAAACATCATCAGCATGAACACTCTGACTATGGTGAATGATGTCCTACATGATACAGGAATGATGAAGTTGTTTTTGCTCTTTGTTCAAGGGGAGTAAGTAGTAGAGAGAGAGAGAGAGAGAGCGAGCAAGGAAAAAGGAAATAGTTGAGAAGCTTTATCTTCTTTATCTACAGACACAATTTCACTTTCGTTAAGTTTGTTGTTGTTGTTGTTGTTGTTGTTGTTGTTGTTGTTGTTGTTTTTTCTTCTTCTTCTTCT
>CM054144.1:3514899-3534899 GCA_028751875.1 Rapana venosa | reverse complement strand
ACAAGAACCATTGCTAGATACAGTCAAACGGAGGAAACTGAAATGGTTTGGCCACACAGCAAGGCATAACAGCCTGTCAAAGACAGTCCTGCAGGGAATGGTGGAAGGAGCAAGGAGGCAGGGACGACCACGCAAAAGCTGGATATCCAACATCAAGGAGTGGACCGGCCTCACTGTACCAAACCTCCTGAAAGCAGCCCAGGACAGAACCATTTGGCGGTCCACTTGCAGCGTCCGTGCGGGTACCCCAACGGTCGTCCCGACCAAGGGATGAGTGAGTGAGTGATGTGTGTAGGTGTGTGTGTGTGTGGGTGTGTGTGAGTGAATGTATGTGCGTGTGTGTGACTGTGTGTGTGCGTGCGAGCGTGTGTGTGTGTGTGTGTGTGTGTGTGTGTGTGACTGTGTGTGTGTTTGTGTGTGTATGTGTGTGTGTGTGTGTGTGTGTGTGTGTGTGTGTGTGTGTGTGTGTGTGTGTGTGTGCGTGGGTGCATTATATGCATAATGATCGGGAAGTCCAGTCTCTCTCTCATGAGATTGAGATAATGAAATAGATAAAGAGACAGAAGAAGTAAGAGAGAGAGAGATGGGAGAGAAAAAGAGAGACAGAGACAGAGAGACAGGTAGAGAGACAGAGAGAGACAGAGAGAGACAGAGAAGAGAGGAGAGAGAGAGGGTGGGGGTTAGGAAGAGAGAGACAGAGATAGAGAAAGAGACAGAGAAGAAAGAGACAGAAACAGAAACAGAGATACAGAGAGACAGGTACAGAGAGACAGAGAGACATTGACAGATAGAGACAGACACACATACAGATAGAAATACAGGCACACAGACACATAGACAGACAGACAGACAGATCTTAACACCATGGATCAGACTGACAGAGTAACGCAGACAGATTGACAACATAGAGCTGATATTAGTGGCACTATGTCTCAAAGTTTGGGAGGTCTGTTTCTACTTTTTCTTTCCCTTCTATCTTCGTCAGTAGCATTTGGCAGAGGTTGGGTTTTTTGGACTTATTCATTGCCAGATATCAAATTGGTTTCTTTTTGGTTTGGTTTTGGGTTGCGGGTTTTTTCCCCATTCTTTGGTTAGAGCTGCCAGGTTAAAAGATGGTGATATTTTGCGTATGCCACCGTTTTTACCCACCACGAAGGTAGCTGCATTCCGATTCGGGGATAACTAAACTGTTTATTGATGGTTCTTCTGAGAATGCAGGGTATTAAAGGCAGCCTTTAGAAAGCGACTGGTGGTGAAAACACTTTAGGAAACAAATAGGCACAATAAGGAAATAAAGGCGACGGTATAGACATTAAAGGATACCTCTTCTAACTCCCACCTCTCTCTCTCTCTCTGTCTCTCTCTCTCTCTCTATCTCTCCCCTCCTCTCTCTCTCTTTCTACACACTCACTCACTCACTCACTCACTCACTCACTCCCACACTCACACATACAAACACACACACACACCACGCACGCATACATACTCATATACACACACACGCATACACACACACTCGAAACAAAAAATACACATACAGACACACACATACATGCACGCACGCACGCACACACACACACACACACGCGCGCACGCACACACGCACGCGCGCTCACACACACACACATACACACACTTCTCTTCTTTTGTCTTTTCTTTTCTTCTCCTCTCTCCTTTTTTCTTATTTCTTTCTTTCGTTCTCCTCGTCTTCTTTTCTCCTCTTCTCTTTTTGTCTCCTTTCTTCCATTCTCTCCTCTTGTCTTCTCTTCTCTTCCCCTCCCTTTTCTTCTCTTTCTTCTCTCTTTTCTTCTCTCCCCTTATTGTCCTTTTGCCTTTCTTCCCTTGTGTTCTCTTCTAGTTTCTTTCCTTCTCTTCATTTCCCTTTTCTTCTGCTTTCTTCTCTTGTCTTCCCTTCTCTTCTTCTGCTCTCATCTCTTCTCTTCTGCTACATGGGCTGGACCTGACTTGTCAGACGCTCAACCGCAGCACAACGCATTTTCGCTCATATTACAGACAACAGTAGTTGCAGTCTGAGCGTTCGATGAGGAAGAAGAAGTGTTGAATATCTCCGTACACCAGACACCCCTGACCTGTAAGCTACAGGTGGAGTGTGGTCATCTGCAGCTTCCTCTGTTCTCTCCTCTTCAGATGCTGAAAAAGGAAACAACAGACCGCGCCACAGAACACAAACATCGCTAGGGTTTACTCACCCAGGCCTGTAAACAGTAGTACGCTTACCCTGTATCATTACAAACTGCTGCTTCTCAGGCGTCAGGAGTCAGGCTGCATCTTGAGGGTCAACCCCAGGGTGAGAAATTAAGTAACGCCCAGCCCATTCTCCTAAAGACCATCGTGGCTTATGTAAAAAATCAACCAAATAAATAAAAGCCAACCATCCAACCAAACAACCAACAAACTAGCCAACCAGCCAACCAACCAACTGACTGACCGACCAAGCAAGCAACCAAGCAAACAACCAGCCAACCAAACAACCAACGAAACAACCAACAAACCGACCAATCTACCAACCAACAAACCAACCAACCAACAAACAAACCAGCCAACCAATCATCCAACCAACCAACCAGCCACCAACCAACCAACAAACAAGCAATACACTGACCCCACTGTCTCGGTGGTAATTGTAGAGTTGTTTACGAGTCATCTTAGGTAATTAATCTGAATTTTTTTCTCTGTGCGAGTGTATGCGTGTTATGTATGTTTTGTTTACTTATCTTTGATAAGGATGATGAGTAGGAAGGAACAGAGCATATTATCTTACATTTCTTTAAAGCGGTTCTCATGCACTTTAAAAAACACAGGCAGGAAACCGTGTAATGCAACTACCTGTTTGCCTGAGACAGCACGCAGAGCCGAGTCATCTTTTGTGGGTTTCCCCACAGGCGCATCTGCCTTCTCCGATACAGCAGTTACAGAACACCAAGAGATGGATACTTCCATTTTGATCAGGAATGTTTTCCATCAAATGCTAGGGCACTATTAAGGCATACTGTTACATGCAGAGAGTGTTGATGCCGTAACGCGATAGTTCAACAGACGTGTCGTGTCGTTTTACTCGTGTTGTGTACAGATTTTCCCTACGTTTTCTTGTGTTCAATCTCTACCTCTCCCCGCCTCCCTCACTCCCCTACTCAATGTGATTTTTTAAAGTCTATAAAATAATTTGACTCCCTGCCTGGCTGAGAGAGAGGGAGAGAGAGTTTCGTTCTTTCTTGCTTGCTTGTTTGCTTGCTCCAGGACAAGCTGTAAAAAATGCCTGCAAATTCTTCCTCGCTGAAAATATTCTCTCTCTCTCTCTCTCTCTCTCTCTCTCAAGAGAGGCTACCTGTAATGACGAACAGACATATCCCATGCCAGGAACCTACACTAACCAATCGCTATGCATTCAGCTGTTGGGACAGACAGTCCATTTGTCCATTCAAATTGTCAACAGATGAACGCTATAGCCAAATGGTTAAGACCGTTACACTTCAATCCCATGGGTCCATGAAGTCGTGGGTTTGAATCTTGACAGCATCTGGTGAATTGAAGGTGGATATTTTTACAGTCTCTGAGGTCCACTTCAAGCACAGACCTGCCAGTGCTTTAATTCCCTTCGTAAATCAATCTATCTATCTATCTATCTATCTGTCTATCTATGTGTGTGTGTGTGTGTGTGTGTGTAAAGGTGTCCCATAACCTATGTAGTCATAGGAGAGTGAGGTATCAGAGACCTCATTTCTCTAGGGGCCAGCATATTCAGGGCAGTGCCCTTCTCCTCTCCCTCACTGCTTTACACCCTGACCCTAAAGAGGGCAGGTACCCATTTACAGCTGGGTGAACTGGGGGACTGTACGAAAGCCAAGGCATACAAACGGTCACCCCCCTAAGTGGTAACCATGCTCGATGTTGCTTAATCTTAGCTGGGGGAAACTGAGTGTTCTGACGAGAGCTATCCCCATATATATATATATATATATATATATATATATATATATTATATATATATATATATTCTTTTAACTCGAGGATAATGAAATAAGCATTTATGTGCTTTTTTAGGTCCAGTCCCCGTCTGTGTGCGGTTTTATAAATGTTGTCATCCGTTCCCACCAGCACACAATGGCCTACTCTTACAAAGAGCGGAACATGATTTAACATATGTGCAAGATGTTCTGTGTGCTTGGGAGAGAGCGAGAGAGAGAGAAAGAGAGAGAGAGAGGAGAGAGAGAGAGAGAGAGAGAGAGAGAGAGAGAGAGAGAGAGAAAGATGCAAAAGATCGAACATTCACATTAAAAATCTTGTATTTTATGACAGTGTTTGATGGATTATGGAAACATGAACATGCCCAGCATACATCCCTAAGTCAGAATGCGGCTACCTTCATGGTGGGCAAAATAGGTCGCATATGCAAGATCTCACTATTGTTGAACCTTGGAGCTCAAACAGAATTTTTAAAAAATCTGATACAACATACCATAGTAAAAAAAAAGGTTGATCAATCCCAGACATTTTAGTAAAGATGGATTACAAAAAAACTTGCAGTTTGATCATTGAGTGATTTGTAAACAGGCAAAATGGGCGTTTTTGTGTTCACCATGCTCCCTCAACACAACAGTCTAGTGTGTTCATACAGTCTGACCGATTCTATTTTCCAGGTTAGGATGGGCAGGGCATGGGGGAATCATAAATCATCTAACATGTGCGACAATTCGCGTGCCAACCAATCAGGACTCTCAACTGAAAAATATTGTCAGCTGATTGGTCAAGACAGGAAACAATGATTTTTGCCCAACCAATCAGCTGTGGTTTTGCACCCTATGACAAAACATCTGTAACCTAAGTGGCGAGAACTGACATGCCAAACATGGCAATCACGTGATAACTCGTTGCAGGCAAAGAATGAGACTTGCTGCTTTGCCAATAAAAGAAGTTTCAACCTGCACCCCACCCCGTCCACACACACACACACACACATACACACTCACATATACACACCCATTTTTTTATGTGTACTTTTCAAAAACGCATAGTTTTGTCTGTGTGTGTGTGTGTTTGAGAAAAGGACAGAAAGCCATGGTATGCGTGTGTGTGTGTGTGTGTGTGTGTGTGCACGCACGTGCATGCGTGTATGTGTGAGAGAGAGAGAGAGAGAGGAAAGGACAGAAAGCCATTGTTTGTGTGCGTGTGTTCTTTATGAATATGGGATAAACAATCGTTTATCTTATACAAGTTCTAGAAAAAAAAAGCAAACAGTATGGTCATACACAATAGCTCATCACAAACATTCACAATACATAACATACCAGACAGAGTGTTTCTTTCATACACGACAACCACCGAAAAAGATCAAATCAAGTAAGCAAAAATATCAAGGGGGAGTGAGAGAGATAAAAAGCCACACGAAGCAAAGGGAGATGGAGGAGCATCAGAGAGAGAGAGAGAGAGAGAGAGAGAGACAGAGAGACAGAGAGACAGAGACAGAGACAAAGACAGACAGAGACAGACAGACAAACAGACAGAGGGACGGAGAGACAGACAGACAGACAATCAGTAAGGCAGGCATACAGAGATAGAGATTCAGACAGACTTTGAGACTGAAACAGAGACAGTGATACACTCAGAGAGTGAAACACAGCCAGAGAGAGACAGAGATATTATCCACTAAAAGTTTTCATCATCATTTTACGGCTCTATCACGATGCAGCCTGATATTAGCTAAGGGCACTTGCCTGTAACATGCGGGCCTTTATGACACAGAGGGACCGTTGTCCGGACAGTGAGGCCAGAGTTATGGACATACACAGCACAGCAGCCGGATGCACAGGAGAGCAATCCCATCAACAAAATGGAACAACCAAACAAACACAGACCCTTCCTCAAAGCTTGGCTAACCCCTAAACACCTCATAAGTTTTGCTATGACACAACACACTCTTTTGTCCTTAGACTGTTTTGAAAAACATGTCTTCTGTTTTGTTTTCTTTTGTAAATTCAACACACAGTTCTCCAGTTTACCATGTAGAGAATAATATATGTTGAACTCATTTGTTTATTGTGAATGTTTGGATGTATGTTGAACTGATTGCCTTTGTTTGTATATATATATATATATATATATATATATATATTATATATATAATATATATATATATATATATATATATATAGTTTGTTGCTGCTGGTTTGTTTTTGCTGTGTTGGTCAGTCTCACATACCTTGTTTCCTTTAACTAGCAGTGGTTTGTCTTGTGCGGGTTGCCCCTTGTCCTCGCGTGTCTTTACTTTAAGCTGCAATGTTGAAGTCTACCCCGATTCCCATTCCATCACAACATTTTTTCAATATTTTTGCTTTGTCTCCTAGTTTTTCTATCGTACACTGAACCTCTTCAAATATTTTGTTTCGTTTGGTTCAATCTTTCCTGCAAATTGTCAAATACAAGACGTGTGATGATATCTAATGCATACATAGATCGTCCATCCATCCATCCATGCATCCATCCATCCATCCATCCATCCATTCATTCATTCATTTCTTATTCACTCATTATCTGTCAATATTTCAGCTTGACTAATTTTGCAAGAAGGTTGTAATTCTGAAGCTATGTTTCTGGCTCTGCCCAGTGCACAATGTATATCGTGTAACGGGTTAGCTTGTCTCTGAATGGCAGGTAAAGATGCCAGCCATCTGCAGATGAAGGGGGCTGTGTCTGCTGGCCGTCACCTCACACACCTGGCAGCAGCTGCACCATGGGAACACAGCTTGTGTTCCTGCAGGGAGGATGTCGAGTTTCCAGTTCTCCAGTACAGGCGCTGTAGCCACCGGGACATGTCGTCAGAATAGCTGCAAATAAAGCCACTTGATGGATTCTTTGTCAAATGTGTAACCCAAATAAATAGACAGACAAAAACAAAGACAGACAAATTTTATCTATCTATCATCTATCTATCTATCTATCTATCTATCTATCTATCTATCTATCTATCTATCTATCTATCTATCTATCTATCTATCTATCTATCTATCTATATCTCTCTCTTTTCCTCTCTCTCTCTCTCCTCTCTCTCTCTCTCTCTCCTCTCTCTCTCTCTCTTATATATATATATATATATATATATATATATATATATATATATATAGGGGAGAGAGAGAGTGAGGGAGAGAGAGAATTGAATTGAATTGAATTGAATCGAATGTATTTTATTTAAAGAGGGTTATGGCATTAGCAAACATGCTTTTTTTGACAACCAGCTCTCTAGACAAAATAAAAGAAACACAAAAAACAACAAAAAATGTACCAACCAAACAGCAAAGAACACAATTTTGTTCAAAGAACAAGGAAAAAGAAATCAAATCATCCAAAATGTAAAATACTGAACTATTGTAAACATAGAACTTTTAACAAAAACCTGACTGGAGAGAGAGAGGGTAATTTTGCAAACTTTATTAACACAATTTCCAAAAAGCATCCAACCTCCTAATCATGGAGAGAGAGAGAGAGGGAGAGAGAGAGAGAAAGAGAGGGAGAGAGAGAGAGACAGAGAGACAGAGAGACAGAGAGAGACAGAGAGAGAGAGCAAACTAAAAGACAAACGAGGAAATAGTCAACTCTGCACTGCAGGTTGCGCTATCTTCAAATCATAAAATTCCTGCCGTCATGTCAGATCGGCTGCACACTGATGACATTCTCCAGAGGTGCCATGCCCCTCATTCTTTTCCCATTTCTCACAGGGGTAAAGTGCGTTTCCCTTTCCTTCAGCAACCAAATCCACAAGAAAATAAAATGCACATTTTTTTTTAGTTAAGCGTCTTACAATAAAACTTACATTTTAAAAGCCAAGACGAAAGAAAAAGAAGCAAAAAGAAAAAACAAACAAACAAAGAAAAACAGAAGTTAAACAATAAATGATCAACAAACTAATCTGCAATCCATTTGTTCCGTTCTCGAAAACATTGAAGCCAACTAATTAGTAAACAGAGCTTTTCTCCTTCCACTCCACTTTTCTTTTTCTTTTTTTAAAAATCTTGGATGTCCTTGTCAGTGTTTTTAAACACCCCATTGTTATGATATTTACAAAAACGCTGCCCGTATAATATCAAGAACAGTAACTTCCCTCACTTGATAACTCTGAAAGCTAAGATTTCATGTTATTCATACAAATGATAAATAAATGAATTCTTTTCAGCAAATACACTTGTGCACAATACGAGCCATTCTTAACCCCAAACAAAATAATCGGTGAATCTGCAGTCTTGCCGTTTAGAGAGCCACAGGTCTATGGTTCGAGTCCTCAATGGTCAGAATTGTTCCTAACACCTTAGGAGATGGTCAGGGCTGGAGTCTGTTGGATCTTCTTCTTCTTCTTCCTTGAAAGCTCATACAGCAACTAATGCTGTCTGTCCTATGGGGGAACATGTGCTGCACTAGCCTTGAGCACCTGACAATCCGACATCAACGTGGGGGAGAATTGTTACCTTTTACGTATTTCTGGGGGCAAAAGGCAGGGGAATGGACTAAGAAAGCATAAAAAACACAAGATGAATATGACAGGAATAAAAGGAACCAGGCATAAACAGGAGAGTGACAGAAAAGAGGAAATTCCAAACACAGAACTTCCAAAATACGGGGATGCTATTTATACTGACAGGCCCCCGCCATCCTAATAGGGGAGGCTTTCCGGATGAGGAGATAATCCAGGATCCCGAACATCTGTAACAGAATTCGATCTACAAGACAGAACTATCCCTGGAAAACATTTATTTGTAGAAGAAAATAGTATCGAAACTGTTATCAGGAAACACAAACTTACACGCAAACAGAATTAAGATAGAAAGGTGGGCGGTGTAGCATTAAGCTGCAGCAAGCTTTATCAAGGGAGTGTGGCAACATTTTGTACAGGATAAAAACCATCCAGGACGAACACACGCTGTAGAGGTAATGAACAGCTGTGTTTGGGTTTCTTCTGTTTGCAGGAAGAAAACACATAAAGCAAGTTTCGATTTGTTGTTTCAGATTTAGAGAGAGGAGAGAGAGAGATGAGAAGAGGAAGGATGAGATGATGAGAGATGAGAAGAGAGAAGAGAGAGAGAAGAGGTGTGTGTGTATGTGTGTGTGAGTCAAGTTGTATTTCCAGATGGAAGATTGAATGAGCAATGCATTATTTGCTTTTTTCATCAAGCCATCTATTTAAGAACAAAAATAACTTCATCATTATGTGTGTGTGTGTGTATGTGTGTGTGTGTGTCTGTGTGTGGTCATCTGCGCGGACGCAAGTGTGTGCGCGCGTTTGTGTTTTGAGTTGTTATTTTCTTTTCGTCTGTAAGTGTTTAATCTTTAATTAATAGAAAATGTAAATTAGAAACTATCAGGTGTTGTTGCTTGGCTGTCAGACTGGCACCTGCCCATTACTGTTGTCAACAAGTCCTCAGAGACAGGCTCTCCTTCCCCCATTAACCACAGGCCACAACACATCCTGTTTATGTTGACAGAGCGCCTTTTATCTTCCGCCAGCCTCCCTAACTCCTCTCCTCTTTCTTCATTACTCGGTATCGCCAATCCCTTCTCTGCCTTTCTGCTTGTCCTCATGTCTGTCTCTGACTGTCTGTCTATCTGTCTGTGTCTCTCTGTCTCTATCTCTCTCTTTCTGTCTCCCTCTCCCTCTCTCTCTCTTCTCTCCTCCCCCCCCCCCCCCCCCCCCCCCCCCCCCCCCCCCCCCCCCCCCCCCCCTCCTTTCTTTCGTAAGAGTCTATAAACTGAGGTCCTAAGTTTAAAACCTGTTCCGATTTTCGGAAGGGTATTCTGTGCCGGTAGAAACAGGTAGCAAACGATACAACCGCATAGACGGTGAGTGCTTATTCCATTCTGATCGAAATAAAAGTATAACATGAATAATCTCTCTCTCTCTCTCTCTCTCTCTCTCTCTCTCTCTCTCTCTCTCTCTCTCTCTCTCTCTCTTCTCTCTCTCTCTCTCTCTCTCTCTCTCTCTCTTTTTCAGCATCTTGATGTAACATGTCTTATTTCAAGGTCTACACAGGTCGATTTCTGTGTGATGGGACGTTGACCTCAATGTCCGTCGTCTGGTGGGACAATGTAATTGACTGTGCCGGGAAGATTGTCCATTTCATCTTCATCTGGCTGGGGATGTAGGGGTGGGGGATGGAACTCTAAGGGGTGACTGCTTATTGGTTAAGATAGTTAAGTCTGTTTCAGTAAACTAATGACTTAACATAAAGTAAAAGTTATAGACACTCTTTTTGCACATTTTGATATGTAAAAGTAAAAAAAACTAACAAGATAGATATAGCAAAGGCTGATCTTCATTTTCTTGTTTGATATTTTTAATGAATACTCTGTCAGAAAAAACCCAAAACAATGTGTAGAACTTTTAATGAGTTGCTGGCTGCTGTTTTAATCTCATTAGAAATTTTTCTTTTCCAAGAGCAAGTTTTACGAAATGAAGAAATATCTCGAGCAGGTGCCAACGTTTTTTTATTCCCTTCAGCAAACACATGCGTGTCATCTTTGTATCTGTCTCTGTCTCTGCTGTCTGTCTGTCTGACTGTTGTCTCTCTCTCTCTGTCTCTGTCTCTCTCTCTCTCTCTCTCTCTCTCTCTCTCTCTCTTTCTCTCTCTCTCTTGTCTGTCTGTCTGTCTGTCAGGAAGTCTCTGGGTATGTCAGTAAATTTTCATGTTGTTTTTTTTCCTTCTGAAGAACAACAATGCTAAATGTGATCGCGCGCACGAACTAGTACAAATATATCAGATAGATAGACAGATAGATAGAGAGATAGGTAGATAGATAGATGATAGATAGATAGATGATATATAGATAGATATATGATATATAGATAGATAGATGATAGATAGATAGATAGATAAGAGAGAGAGAGAGAGAGAGAGAGAGAGAGAGAGAGGGAGAGAGAGAGAGAGAGAGAGAGAGAGAGAGAGAGAGAAGAGAGAGAGAGAAGAGGGAGAGGAGAGTTAGTTCTGATTGCATTTATATTGTAACTTATTAATTTGGCTTGTAGGCTTATTCTTGTTATTTTCAATACTCACCTGCTTGCTCATTAATGTGTCCGTTTATCTATTCATTCATTATTTTTCATTTCTTCTTTTCTTTAGCCGAATGAGAAGACAATTTTGGTTTGGTCTTTTGTGAAAGTTGTATCAAACCAATATGCAATGCATCAATTGCGCGTCCTCATATGTCATCATCTCGATATAATTATCACCATTCTCATATGTCATTTTCATATTTCACTATCCTCTTGTCATTATCCTGATAAATTGTCACTAATCTATAACCATCATAAATATTTTAATACTGTCGTAACAATGATGTTAGTTTAATATGTTTTTTGGGGTTTTCTTTTTGTTTATATCAACAACTTTTTTTCAAGTTTGTTTGTTCTGTTTCTGATTCAGAAGTATAGCTTAGTCAATGTACCATCTTGAAATAAACAGTTGACTTCGACTCTCTCTCTCCATCTCTCTCCTCCCTCCCTCCCTCTCCCCCCCCTCCTCTCTCTCCCCTCTCTCCCTCCCTCTCCTCTCTCCCCCCTCTCTCTTCCCTCCCCCTCCCTCTCTCCCCCTCTCTCTCTCTCCCTCTCTCTCCCTCCCTCCCTCTCTCCCCCCACCCTCTCTCTCTCCATCGACTTGGATTCTCTCTGTGTGTTTTTTAAATTGGTTTTAATCAAAATCTAATGGAATGAGCGCGCGTGCGTGTGTGTATATGTGAGTGTGTTTGTGTGCGTGCGTGTGTGCATGTGTGTTTGCGTGCATGTGCGCATATGTGTGTGTAAAATTCGGACTCCCATGTTGTACACACTTTGATGTTGTCCGCATTTCGGCTCTTCAATAGCATTCCACAGTCACATGAAATTCCACAGAAAATGAGCAGAATGAGCAAGGTCACCTGCTCTGCAAATATTACATTACCCTGCAGTGCAGCTGTACTGTACTGTAGTGCATGCACTGATCTGAACTGCACTGCATGCAGAGCGCACGCTGAACATCTCGTGCACAAAAAATATTAAAACCAGTTCCGCCTTTTGGAAAAGTCGGCCATTGTGTGCCATTGGGAACGAATGATAAACATTCTTTAAACTTCATAAATACAGGGACTGGATTAAAAAAAAAAGCACACGAGCTGTCCATTATCCACGAAATATGATGACAAATAAAAGAAAAAGTACGTAAATAAATGATTGCACTGTAATACACTAAACTTTTTTGTATTTCACTGCACTGCACTACACTACTATGCACTCCACTGCACTACATTACATTACCCAACTACACGACTCGACACGACACTACACTACACTACTCTACACTATACTACACTGCTAAATTACATTACACGACACTACACTACACTACTAACTTACTCTACACGACACTAACACAAACACTCACTACACTACTCTACACTATACTACACTGCTACACTACATGA
This sequence comes from Rapana venosa, assembly GCA_028751875.1. Lineage (NCBI taxonomy): Eukaryota > Metazoa > Mollusca > Gastropoda > Neogastropoda > Muricidae > Rapana > Rapana venosa. The sequence goes on along the minus strand of CM054144.1, from coordinate 3,522,443 downwards.
CACTACACTACACTACACTTCCTACACACAACAACAAACACAACACTACACTACACTAATCTACACTACCCTACACGACACAACACTACATACACTACACACTACACTACACGATACACACTACACTACACAAACACTACACTACACAACACTACACTACAACGACACAACACTACAACCCTACACTACACTACACTACACGACACAACACTACACTAACACTACACTACACAACACTACACTACATTACACTGCACTACACCACTCTACATGGCACAACACTACACTACACTACACTTCAGTTTAGTCAAATCAAAAGTTTGTGATGGCTTTTTGGTGGCTGTGTTGATATGATCTTCGACTGCATCAGGTGTAATGTGTTTCATAAATAATCATCTTGAAAAGAGAGTGGACAGAGGGCAGCCCTGACGCACGTTGGGCTGAAGAAAGGAGCAATCCTCAGCACTCCATTCGTCAGCCCTGGCTGGCTGTGCTGGAAGACAGCTTCTGGAGGGCGCTGAATATACCATTGGTCTTCCTGATGGTGTTCTTTTCTTTTACTGTGGCGCATCGTGCCTCTTGTATGACTTTGTCCAACATCTTTTTATAATTTTTTCGTTTTTCGGGTTTGGGGTTGTTTTTCGTTTTGTTTTCTTTGCTGCCTCATTTGTGAAGTTCCTGTACTGGTGTTCTCACGCCGCTCATGTCAGTCTCAATCAAGCAGCCATACCCAGATTCTTTATGTCACATCCTCAGGGTCAGAAGTGCACAGGTAGCTTATCATTGTCAGGCTGCCCTGGCACAACCGGTCAGCGGGGACCCTGCACTGCTGCTGGCTAACTCTGGTGGTGTTCAGTGATAAGTGCATGCTCTGATCTAACGCACGCAGAACACCACCTACTAAGCCGCCTATCGACGACCGTACTGGCTCACTTGTGGAGCCAGACTGGGTCAGACGCCCATCCGTGGTGGTGACTACAGACCGTTGCTGCATTGAGCTTTTCCCGTGAACCTGCCACCCTGAAGGCTGGGACACTCTCACCACAGGTACATGAGTGTATGGGCAAACTGGGGTCAGCTTAAGACCAGAGTAAGCGGGCCACCGAATCAGAGACAACTGTCCTTTGTTGCATGGGGATCAATGAGTATTGAAATGATGTAATGATGTTGCTATGGCAGTGTGTGTGTTTTGAGACTACTTGTGAGGGCTGTACTCTACACTTCCTATCATAATAATTATATCTCAATGTCAACCGGGCCTTAGAGATACAGACACTGGCATTGCTGGTCAGGTTATTAAAGCAACATTTCCTCAAATTCGAATCTGTAAAGTGAATGAAGCTCGACTGTGTGGACCCAGCCTTCCCAACGAGCCCCCAACACACTCACTCTGGGTAGGAGCCGACCGGAGTCCAAACACGCCATATACTTTATGAGATTTGAACCCTTACCTTCCAGTCTGTGCCCAAGGCACTAACCACTGCGCCATGGCGGCTGGTTCTGTCAGACATCGTTGTAAAGTCTATGAAAATATGGTATATTGCCCTCTGATATTGCAGATAATGTTTGTAGAGGGTCTAGATATCTGTCCCAAATTGACATAACATGGGGAAGAACCAAGCATAAGATCATTATGTACTGCTATCCACAACAAAACCTGGCAAGCCAGGAATGGTCTACACCATGGAAGTAGTGACTGGTCGTCAGTCTTTCAATATGAATAGGAAGTAATAATAATAATAATAATAATATATGGAATTTATATAGCGCTGAATCTTGTAAAAAAAAAAACACCAAACAAATCGAGGCGCTTGCACTCAATCGTTTACAGGCATGCAACTCTCCTTAAACATAATGAACAACAGATTTCAAAACCATGCGCGCGCACGTATGCACGCATGCACGCACACACACACACCACACCACACACACACACACACACACACACACACACACACACACACACACACACACACACACACACACACACACACACACACACACACACACACTCGGAATAACACTTAGAAGGTGAAAGATGCTGTTGAAAATTAGGGACAGATATTTGGGGGGAAAGTCTCAGGTAGGAAATAAGTGTGTTTTGAGGCTGGATTTGAAGGTATCAAGTGAAGGCTTTTGGCGAAGTGAAAGAGGGAGGGAATATGGGTGTTCGAAAGCACAAAGTATCTGCGGCTGGACGAAGGGAACGGGATGGAGTGTACAGGTGAAGACAGTTACAGAGATAAGAGGGTACAGATTTGTGGAGACATTTGAAACAGAGGGTATTGATTTTATACTCCAGTCTTTGTGAGACAGACAGCCAGTGAAGAGATCGCAGAAGAGGAGTGATGTGTTCAGATTTTTTCTTTCTTAGGACCAGCCGAGCTGCAGAGTTTTGTATGCGTTGAAGAGAGTGGATAGATGATGCTGATAGGCCAGCTAAAAGAGAATTACAGTAGTCTAAACGGGAAAGAATGAGAGATGTGACAAGCTTGGAAGATGCATCAGTGGACAGATACTTGCGAATCGCGCTTATGCGCCGTAATTGATAGTAGCAAGACTGGCAGGTCTGGGTGATGAATTTTTTCATAGAGAGTGTGTTGTCAAGAACTACTCCTAAACACTTCACAGAGTTGGACAAAGGAACTGACGTATTGCCGAATTCTATTGAAGTTTTTGCAATAGAGGAAAGTTTATGTTGGGTCTCTATGAGCATGGCTTCGGTTTTATCGGCATTAAGTTGTAACTTGTTCTGAGTCATCCAGTTTTGAATATCTTGAAGGCAGTAGGACATATTTGTCAGGAGGGAAGGCAAGTTTTCAACAGTATCACTGCACTGAAGCTGAGTATCATCGGCATAGATGATGATCAATATGGTGGTTGTTTATTATATGTGAGAGTGGAGCAGTGTAGAGAGTAAAGAGAACAGGGCCCAGGACTGATCCCTGCGGGACTCCACATTCCATTTTGACAGGTTTTGATTGAATTTTGTTTACAATAACTTTCTGGAACCTGTCTGTGAGGTTTGAAGTAAACCAGGTGAGGGCTGTGCCGTTAATACCAAACGTATTTTGGAGGCGAGAAAGAAGAATTGAGTGATCTATGGTATCAAAGGCTGCAGATAAGTCAAGAAGAGTGAGGAGGGAGATTTTTCCTGCATCAGAAGCAAGTAGAAGTGTATCTAAAGTGTGGACTAGGGTGGTTTCGGTGCTGTGGTTGGGGCGATAGGCAGATTGAAAAGTGGGAAGGAGATCATTGGAATGAAGGTCACTGTTGAGCTGTTTGAGAACGACTTTTTCTATTACTTTAGAGACAAAGGGTAAGTTTGAGACAGGCCTATAATTCTTCAGAATGTTGGGATCGAGGTCGTGCTTTTTCAGTAGAGGTGTGACTATTGCTGTTTTAAGAGCTGATGGAAAAATTCCTGACACAAGAGATGAGTTTACTATTTTAGTATAATAGGTACAAGTTGTGGAAGGCATTGTGAGAAAACAGGAGCAGGTATGGGATCAAGGTCGCATGATTTTATAGTCATTTCCTTCAGAATTGTCGTGATTTCTTTTTCACTTGTGGGATGGAAGGAAAAGAGAGGAGTGCCAGTGAACTGGGGATCAGGAGGCGCAGGCTGGAATTGAGTCTGATCCAGTCTGGAGCGTATGTTTCGAACTTTGTCTGAAAAGAAGGCAGAAAATATGGATGGAAGTTCAGACAGGCTGTGGGTGTTAGGCAGAGGAGTTGATTTTGCAGATCCAAGGAGATTTGAGGTGAGGGAAAAAAGAGATTTTATGGATGTAGTACACAGAACTTGGGAAGAGAAGTAGTCTGTCTTTGCTGAATGGATTAAGAGTTTGACTTTGTTTATTTGTTTTCGGAAAAGCTGTTTGTTGATTTCGGTTTTGACTTCCGTGGCGTTGCCGTTCTAGTTGCCGGCGTTTGCGCTTCGCTATCAAGATGTCTTGGGTATACCATGGCGCACAGGGTCTGTCAGGGAGGAGATGGTCAGTAGGAGGTGCATGCTCATCAAGCAGTTGGCGGAGAATAGTGTTATAGTGATCAGAGAGGTCAGTGTGGTCAGAGGTTTGTGAAAAACGTTCGGAAGCTTGTGAAGAGAAAGTCACATCATTGCCCAAATACCTGCACTGTACTCTTAGTTCCGTCGTCCATGCCTGCAAGATGATGCTCAACATCGTCCTTAGCAGATGACAGCCACAAAAAAAACCCCGCTAAACTACAACCTTCCCACTGAACTACAGGGCAAGACAGTATAGTACAGCACATTACAGTACAGCACAGCACAGTACAGCACAGTACAGCACAGCACAGTACAGCACAGCACAGCACAGCACAGCACAACACAGCACAGTACAGCACAGTACAGTACAGTACAGCACACTACCCTGCACTGCACCAGAGCACACTACTGTCAACATCTACAACAATCACTACGCCCACGTTTCACCCAACACTAAGTAACGTTTGTCGGCATTGGTTTGTTCGAATCCTTAAGGGGAGCACTTGAACATAATGTTCATCGACGTATACATTGCTGTCTTTACAAATGCACCTAAAAGTGTGTTCCCTTTAACAAAGCACTTAACCGGCACTTGATAACACAATGAAATGACAGCGCCAATTTGTCCGCTAAAATCTGTACACTAATGCCTACAGCATGAGTGTTAAAAGCTTAAAAGCTTGTGTTTAAAGCTAATGATTATGGCAACGAATGTCATTTCTAAAGCAAATTCTATAGAGAAGGGTGGGAAGGCAAAAACAAGTTTACCATGTTGCCAGCGGCTGATCTCTATCCAATTATTCTGCAAGCTCTATCAGTCTTTTATTATTTTTTTTAAAGGAATAGCCTGTGATTAGAGCATCATCTTCGTGATCTGAAAATGCATTATTTTGTTTTGAAAATAATGGAATAAGCGTGTGCTTTTTTGCTGCCTCATCTTCTGTGACGTCCCCGTCCTACTGTTCCCACGCCGCTCATTTCAATCTCCCCGCCACAGCCATACCCAGATTTCTTATGTCTCATCCTCAGGGTCGGAAGTCCACAGGGAGCCCATCACTATCAGGCCGCTGTGTGGTCACCAGCCAGAGGGGCCCTGCACTGCTGCTGGGTCACTTTGGTGGTGTTCAGTGGTGCCTGTTCTCAGCTAACATACGCAGAACACCACCTACTAAGCCCCCCACTAACGATAGTATTAGCTCAGTCGCGGAGCCAGAGTGAGTTGCTCACCCGAGGTGGCAACCACCACAAGGTCCGTCCAACAATCCTCCCCCGCGAACCTCCAACCCCAAAGGCTTTGACACAAACTCACTACAGGCACAGAAGTGTATGGGCAAACCGAATCTGAGGTCACCATGAGACCAGAGCAACAGGGACTACCGAATCAGAGGCCTTTTTTTTTTATTGCATGATGATCAGTGACAATGAGGATGACGCAATAATGCTGCTGTGGAAGTGCATATGCTTTGAGACTACTTGACAGGGTTGTACTCTACGCTTACTATCATAATATATCCCGGCGTCAACCGGGCCCGAGAGATACAGACACCTGCAGTGTTGGTCAGGTAATTTGAGCAACACTCTCAAAATCGCATCCGTAAAGTGGATGAAGCTCGATTGTGTGGTCCCAGTCTTCCCACTGAGCCCACAGCACACTCACTCTGGGTAGGAGCCGGCCGGAGTCCGAAAAATCCCTATGACTCTTATGGGAATCGAACCCGCGACCTTCCAGTCCGTAACCCAAGGCACTAACCACTGCGCCATGGCGGCTGGTTAGCGTGTGCTTTTTATTTACATCCAGTCCCGTGTGCATGCGGTTTTGAAATGTTGTCATCCATTCCCTCTGGCACACAATGGACTAATCTTCCGAAAGGCAGAACAAGTTTTAACGTGTGCACAAGATGCTCTGCTTGCGTTCGTACTCGGCACCTCGGTTTAAAGTCTCTTCCGAAGAAATAAGCTATGGTGGGGGTGGGGATAGGGGTGGGTGAGTAGCTATGATGATTTTTTTTCGAGAAGATTGGTTTTGACCATTTCCCTGCCCGTTCATCTACGGGACCATAAACCAAGGTCTAAAACACGGACTACTACTACTACTACTACTACTACTACTACTACTACTACTACTACTACTACTACTACTACTACTACTACTACTACTACTACTACTACTACCACTACTACTACTACTGCTGCTGCTGCTGCTGCTGCTACTACTACTACTACTACTACTACTACTACTACTACTACTACTACTACTACTACTACTACTACTAACAACAATGATCATAATAATGATAATAATTATAATAAAAAAAAATTAAATATCGTTATATATTGCAATAAAGCAAACCAAAGGGCTCCCATGCAAATCACTCCTACACATGCAACCAACAACGATTAACAGTTTTTTGATAAATTCAGATGTACACACACACACACACACACACACACACACACACACACACACACACACACACACACACACCACACACACACACACACACATGCACACAGGTTATACACTTCAGCGTGGTGATGGGAATTTTGGCTGTTGAAGGCAGGGACAGATATGAGATGAAACAGGAGGGGAAAGTCTTAGGTTTGAAATAGGTATGTTTTGAGGCTGGATTTAAAAGTGTCTTAAGTAGGCTTTTCACGAAGGGAGAGAGGGAGTTCGTTCCAGATTGATGGACCAGAAATAGAGAAAGAGCGACGGCCAACGGTAGATTGGTTGAATCTAGGTATTCGTAAGTACAGAGTATCTGCAGTAGAGCGGAGGGAACGAGAAGGAGTGTACAGGCGAAGATATTCACATAAATAGGAGGGTGCTGTTTTGTGTAGGCATTTGTAACGGAGGGTACTGATCTTGTACTTTACCCACATCTTCTGCTCACGTTAGAACACTATACCAATCTGTCATAGAAGAGTTGCTCAACTAAGACCATTGAACATTACTGCGTTACCTGAACATGTCCAACAATTAACTCACCACCAAGAAGGAAGGTTGCAGGAAGGTGTAGACGTTCACCTGCCTAACACATAAACTGTGAAGATCTGGGTTCAATTCCCAGGCTTGTTCTTTTATCCCAGTTGGACGGGAAATTCGACAATGAATGTCCCAAGTCTTCTGGAGGGGTCTCTACACCAGTCGGACCCTGTACATTCGGACTTGCGCACGTCAACAGAACAGGAGGTAAGCCTGCCTGCACACTGTCCTTGCAAACCTGGTAGGTTTCCTTTGTTGTTTGGCGAAAGCCTAGACAGCAACAGCCGATGTCTGTCAAATGAGTGGAAAACTAAATGCGTTGCGCCGCCGTTTGACGCCTGGGAAGACAAGCTCAGCATATCCGACTCCGGCCGGCATGGGACTGGGGGATTCAGTTCCCAACTATATCCCCGAAGTCGGCATGCAGCTGTCTTGGTGACGGGGAACAAAACGGCTGCACAGGCAAAATGTCCCCTTTGTCCCGTGAACCTCGGAGCTGCAGCGGAAGAACGAAACAAAGATGGGCAGTGGGGAGGAGGACATGCT
>CM054144.1:3507399-3512399 GCA_028751875.1 Rapana venosa | reverse complement strand
ACACACACACGCCCGCGCGCGCGCGCGGACAGACGCTCATACAAGAGGATTTGTGCTTTGGAGTTAACATCAGTGCCGACTGCAATCACCACAAAAGTCCTTCAGATAAGACTATAAACCAAGGCCCCGTGTGCGAACGCAAGCAGAATATCGTGCGCACAAGTTAAAACCCGTTCCGCTTTTCGGAAGAGTAGGCCATTGTGTGCCGGTGGGAATGGATGACACAATTAATAAAACTGCATACACACGGAAACTGGTTGTAAAGAAGCACATGAGTGATTATTCCATTTTTATCGATATAAAAGAATAAAAACAAAATAAAATCACACACACACACACAAGTTCCCAAGTGGAGGTATGGTCACAGGAAAGCTTTCAGGCCACAGGTCAAGGACAAAGTAAACCCTGGCGGAACTTCCCCCCCCCCCTCCCCTCCCCCTCTTCAGGCCATGGACTTCAAGCTGGGAGTTTCTGTCATCCATACCACCAGCCAACACTACCGCACTATTCTAGAAAAGAGGAGCGGGGAGGTGGGGGAGGGTGTTCACGGCCGCACAAGTCAAGTGAAGTCAAATTCTCTGTGTAAAACGACCTAATTATTTGGGATCATGAAACGCATGCACAAAACCATCCAAAATCATCTTCGGCAATCGAGATAGCGATCATGTCTTAATTCAAGGGACCTCGCGCTGCAGTCTCTTTCGAAGGATTTACAAAATAATGGAACCAAATTCTGTGATAACGCTTAATCGTTTGATATGTATGTACAGGTAAGAACAGACTTGTATCCGTGCCTGCAGTTGTTATGATGTCATATATTTGTCGTTCTAACCACTAGGCTGTTCTAACCCTTCCTCTGTGAAGTTATCAACACATCTACCTGCGGTATCGCCACTAAAAGAAACCGCCTGTACCACCACCACCACCTTCACGACTACAACCACCACCACCATGCTCTTGGGAAACCTCAGAATACGTCATGTTTAATGCTTTGATTTGTGTGCACTTGGAGAGCACTCAAACACCACTTGATATACGCACTGCTGTCTTTACAAATAACCCCTAAAATGCGTTTCCATCAACACAACACTACACACAGATTTCAAACTTAAGACTCGCGCCCATTTATCTGTTAAAACCTTTTTTTACAAGTTACACTAACATATATATTTTAAAAGCATTCGTTTAACATCTGTATGAGAAAGAATTGCCAGTGTTTTTAAAGACAAAATGATTTAATGGGGGTAAAAGAGCACATGATTTACTTGACCACTGCATGAAAACAGATTGCTGGTTTTTGGTTCACAGAAGACTTAATGGGAAGAAACAAAGCCCCCATGTTAACACACAATCTTTGTTTATTTTGCACTGTCTACCCACTCAAGGTTTTCTCTCATTTCATGTGTGGCTGATGTGGATTTTCCCACAACGCGGTGCCCGTCCTGGGCTGATCCTGATGGTTGGCCAGGGCGTTGATACAAGGAACCACAGTACAGTTGGTTTTATACCCCGTTTTGATCTGCATAATATAATGGCACAGATTTAAGCTGAGATTTCAAGTTTTACGGAGTGACAGCCCTGATATGGTCCCTGTGATCGGCGAGGCTATAACCAGCAGGAGACCCGCTCATGTTTCTTTTGTACCGGGAATGCTTCCTACAGGCCAGAGCGTCCAATCCTTGATCCGTTAGGGTATGTGTGTTTTTTTTTTATTGCGCAGCCAGAGCTCCAAGGTTTCCTAGATTTTGCATATTATGTGATCGTTTTCATTTGCCACGAGTAAGGTAGCTACACTCCGGCTTTGGTGGATCGGTGGTCTAGAGGTAACGCGCCTGTCTAGAAAGCGAAAAGTCCGGGTCGGAAGTGTGCAGTGGTTCAAATCCCGTTTGGGCCTGAAACTTTTCCCCCATCCATTAGACCATGAGTGGTGGTCTGGGCGCTAGTCTTTCGGATGAGACGATAAACCGAGGTCCCGTGTGTTGCACAAAATTATTCAGTGCACGTAAAAGAACCCACGGCAACAAGGGAGTTGTCCCTGGCAAAATTCTTAGAAAAAAGCCACTCTGATAGGGAAACAAATACAGATGCAGACCAAAGAAAAAAAAAGAAGAAAAATAAAGGGTGGCGCTGCTCTTGTGGCGACGCACTCTCCCCGGGGAGAGCAGCCCGAATTTCACGCAGAGCAATCTCGTGACTTAAAGTGGTATAAATAAATAAATAAATAAATAAATAAATCCTTGATCTGACAATAACTTAGGACAAGGATGTCAGTCTCCATTGACAGGTCCATGTCAGAGGATTTTCATTTCTCCTCAGAGTCCACATCCATCCTAATTCCGTTAGCTTGCCAGTTCTGTGGATGCGAAAATACACACAGATTATGTGTGTCAATGCACACATAGAACCTTATGCACAGGGTAAAGCCTATTCATCTTATGCTCAGATTAAAATCTTATCCTATGTGCATATTAAAAGCCTACCAAATTTATGCACAGGTCAAAACCTATCATCATTAAGCACAGGTTAAAAAAATCTACGATATGCACATGTTAAACACCTGTCATCCTTATGCACAGGTTAATACCTATCATCATTATGCACACGTTACAAATCTATTAATCTTATGCACAGGTTAACACCTATCATCATTATGCACATGTTACAAATCTATCAATCTTATGCACACAGTTAAAACCTATCAATCTTATGCATACGTTACAAATCTATCAATTTTATGCACACAGGTTACAAACCTATCAATCATATGCACACAGTAAAAACCTATCACTTGTATGCACAAGTTACAAATCTATCAATGTTATGTACACAAGTTACAAACCTACCAATCTTATGCTTACATTAAAACCTATCAATTTTATGCATACATTAAAACCTATCAATTTTATGCATACATTACAAACCTATCAATTGTATGCATACATTACAAACCTATCAATTTTATGCATACATTACAAACCTATCAATTGTATGCATACATTACAAACCTATCAATTTTATGCATACATTACAAACCTATCAATTGTATGTACACAATACAAACCTATCAATTTTATGCATACATTACAAACCTATCAATTTTATGCATACATTACAAACCTATCAATTTTATGCATACATTACAAACATATCAATTTTATGCATACATTACAAACCTATCAATTTTATGCATGCATTACAAACCTATCAATTTTATGCACACATTACAAACCTATCAATTTTATGCACGCATTACAAATCTATCAATCTTATGCACACATTACAATTCTATCAATCTTATGCACACATTACAAATCTATCAATTCTATGCACACAGCTAAATCCTATCAAATCTTATGCACATTGTAAAAACATATCACCCTTATGCACAGGTTACAGATCTATCACACTTATGCACAGGTTACAAATTTATCACACTTATGCACAGGTTACAAATCTATCACACTTATTCACAGGTTACAAATCTATCAATCTTATGCACAGGTTAGGAATCCTCAAAGCCGTGGTATGACAGGTTAAAATATCAATCTATGCAAGTAGAATGTAAGCGTGTATGAAAGATGTGATGTATGTGGTGTGGTATGAAGTAAAGATGTAGAAGTGTATAGCAGTGTGGTATGAAGTAAAGATGTAGAAGTGTATTGATGGTGTGGTATGAAGTAAAGATGTAGAAGTGTATTATGGTGTGGTATGAAGTAAAGATGTAGAAGTGTATTATGGTGTGGTATGAAGTAAAGATGAAGAATTGCAGAGCATTTGGTATGAAGTAAGGATGTAGAAGTGTATTGACGGTGTGGTATGAAGTAAAGATGTAGAAGTGTATTGATGGTGTGGTATGAAGTAAAGATGCAGAAGTGTATTGATGGTGTGGTATGAAGTAAAGATGTAGAAGTGTATTGATGTTGTGGTATGAAGTAAAGATGTTGTAGTGAAAAACCACAACAAAATCAACAATAACAAACTCCAAACTTCTCAACTGGTTCAATCAATACACATGATTGCCCCCTCTGTTACTGTCTGAAGGTCTTGCTGTCTGTATTTTGTTTCAATGTCTGGCGTTTGTGTCTATGTGTGCTTTGTGTGTGTGTGTGTGTGTGTGTGTGTGTGTGTGTGTGTGTGTGTGTGTGTGTGTGTGTGTGTGGAGTGTGTGTGTTTACTTAAGTCTATTTCCTTTTTTTGTTTCTTCTGTCTTTCCATATCATTCTCTGAGGCTGTGTGTTTTGTTTGTCAGTCTGCGACTATCTCTGTCTTTGTCTGTCTGACTGTCTGTCTCTATCTCTCTAGCTTTCTCTGTCTCTCTCTCTGTCTCTCGGTCTCTGTTTCTCTCTGTCTCTCTCTGTCTCTCTATCTGTGTCTGTCTGTCTGTCTTTCTGACTGTCTGTCTGTCTGTGTGTCTGTCTATCTGTCTCTGTTTCTCTCCTCTCTCTCTCTCTCTCTCTCTCTCCTCTCTCTCTCTCTCTCTCTCTCTCTCTCTCTCTCTCTCTCTCTCTCTCTCTCTCTCTCTCTCTCTCTCTCTCTCTCTCTCTCTCTCTCTCTCTCTCTCTCTCTCTCTCTCTCTCTCTCTCTCTCTCTCTCTCTCTCTCTCTCTCTCTCTGAATCTGTGTGAAAAATCTAAAAGTGTATGAATCTCGGAAATAAACATTTTGATATGATTTTCAATTATTTGATTTTATCTCTCTCTATATATGTATGGAGTTTTATAAACACATAATTATGGAGACAACCAAACAGAGATGCCTCTGTCTCCCAAGGTTCTGCTTGTGCTGAAAGCTCTCCAGTGGGCCGCTACAATGACTCATTGGTTCTTTGAACTTGTTGAAGTGTTTTGTTTGTTGCGTGCTTACAATCTGATTTGTGAAAAATCTAAAAGTAAATCTCTGAAATAATTTCGATATGATTTTCGATGTTTGATTTATCCTCTCAATGTATGTGGTTTGTTTAACACATAATTTATGGAGCAAGCCAACAGAGATGCTCTGTTT
>CM054144.1:3497399-3502399 GCA_028751875.1 Rapana venosa | reverse complement strand
TTTACTACACTTTTCTGCTTTGAAAACACACACACACACACACACATACACGCACGCACGCACGCACGCACACACACATTTTGGATCAGACTACAAACCGAGGTCCACAGTGTGAAGGTACGCACATCTTGTGCATACGTTAGCCTGTTCCGCCTTTTGAAGAGTAGGCCACTGTGTGCTGGTGGGAATGAATCAAATAATTCATGAAATTCGCATGCAAACGGGGATTGGTTGTAAAGAAAACCCACCCACATGAGTGGTTATTCTTTTATCCTCGAAGTAAAAGAATATTTAGATAAACACACACACACACACACACACACACACACACACACACACACACACACACACACACACACACACACACACACACACACACATGCACACATACATGTATACACATACAAAAACGCACGCACGCACGTACGCACGCACGCACGCACGCGCGCGCGCACGCACGCACGCACGCACGCACGCACGCACACACACACACACCACTGAAATGGAGGTGCCTGCTATACATCCAAGACAAAATGTAATAAAAGAAGGGCATCAGTCTGTGAACAGAGCAAGAGAAGGCTGTCGATAGTATTTGCAATAAAACTCGAAATAACTGGGGCTATCTGGGCGAATGGCAGCCCATGACTGCAGTACAGCGTGTCCACGTTATTGTTTTGTTCACACGTTTGCTACGTGTCCATCTCTTCTGAAAATGGTGTTATGACAGCAAACGAAATACATTCCTTATCTCTGTCTGACGGGCTGTTTGTTTGTCCAGCTGTCTGTCTCTCTATCTGTCTGGCTTTCTGTCGAATGACGGTCTTCCAGTGTGCAGTTTGTATACGTAAGCTTCCATCGCTACAGCAATAAAGTTGCACTTGGAGACAGATTTAACACAGTAACATGGAAAAGCTTCAAGGCTTGTGTATGAAACCTTGTAGGTTGAGATTCTGATGACGGAAACACGAACTTGGACTGTTTATGTTGGCCTAGTTTCACATGACTTTACGGTTACCAAGTTCAGAAAACTATGTCAACCCCCAAGTCGGAATGCAGCTACTTTCATGGTGGGCATAAACGGTCGCATACGCAAAATCTCATCATTAATAAACCGCGGAACTGTAGCCGAGGAAGAAGAAGAAGAAGACTATGTCATTGGAGAACACTTTGCTTTTCAGATGAATGAATGGCGTCTATGCAAGGAATGAGAACTTGACAGGCTTTAGTTAACAAAGCATAGCACGACAATCAATGCTGAGAGGACCCGGTTACTGGCCCGACACAACCTATTATCACTGCGGTATTTTATTGTTGCCTGGATAGAACTCCGAGGTTTGCCAACAGTGAGAATTTTCGTGTGACACTGTTTGCCCACCGTAAAGGCCGCTGCATTCCGACTGAGAAGATTTATGCTCGGAATGTTTATGTTTCCGTAACCTAGAGAACGCTGACATGAAGAACGTGATCTTTAAGGTGCATATTGGATCTTCTGCATTTGTATGTACACGAAAGGAACTAAGACACTGGCAGGTCTGCAACTTAACTGACCTGGGAGATCGTAAAGCCAGACGCTGCAAAGATTTAAACCTACGACTTCACGAACTCATGGGGTTGAAGTCGATCAGTCTTAGCCACTCAGCTATGGCGTCACTCACTGCAGGTAATTATGATGTTCAGGGGTTAAAACTGCAGGTAATTATGATGTTCAGGGGTTAAAACTGCAGGTAATTATGATGTTCAGGGGTTAAAACTGCAGGTAATTATGATGTTCAGGGGTTAACACTACAGGTAATCATGATGTTCAGGGGTTAAAACTACAGGTAATTCTAATGTTCAGGGGTTAAAACTACAGGTAATTATGATGTTTAGGGGTTAAAACTACAGGTAATTATGATGCTCAGGGGTTAAAACTACAGGTAATTATGATGTTCAGGGGTTAAAACTACAGGTAATTCTAATGTTCAGGGGTTAAAACTACAGGTAATTATGATGTTTAGGGGTTATACCTACAGGTAATTATGATGCTCAGGGGTTAAAACTACAGGTAATTATGATGTTCAGGGGTTAAAACTACAGGTAATTATGATGTTCAGGGGTTAAAACTACAGGTAATTCTGATGTTCAGGGGTTAAAACTACAGGTAATTCTGATGTTCAGGATTTAAAACTACAGGTAATGATGATGTTCAGGGGTTAACACTACAGGTAATGATGATGTTCAGGGGTTAACACTACAGGTAATGATGATGTTCAGGGGTTAACACTACAGGTAATGATGATGTTCAGGGGTTAAACCTACAGACTTACTGGGGATCCCTCCCGGCAGTCAGCTATCATTCTATCCCCACTTCTCTAGAGCAGCACAGGAAACGTTCTCTGTCCACGCTGAATCAAGCCTGTACTGGACAGCACTATCTCACAATTCGAAAAAGAGATCCTACATGTATTGGTGTACTTTGTTGTCCTGTTTGTAATCGAAACATGGACACTGGCAAGACATCTGAAAAGAATCCAAAGCATTGAACTGTAATTTTGCTAGAATCTAAATAATAAAATTGATACACCAGCATGCTAGCAATGGAGACGTGCAACAAACCCAATATTCCTTTGTTACAGCCTTCGTTGTCCCCTTTCGTCTTTTTGAAGATTTATAGCCGCCTCTGAATGTCTTCATAGTATGTCTCTAGAGAATGCCCAACACTACATGATTGATATGTAAGAAGAAGCAAAATAGAAAAAACTAAGAGGAAAATGCAAATTCATTTGAATTTACCGAAAAATATGAATAGAAGAACAGTGCATTGCACTTTTAGAACTGGAGATATGCGGAATCACGAACAAATTTCAAATTAGAAAACTTTATTATCTCAGAGACAGAGACATTCCGGTGGGTCACGAGCCATACATAAAAACAATAAACATGTAAACATGATATCACAAAAAAACAAACCCCTCTATCCGATAAAAAGCACCCACAAATCAGCAATCCTCCGCCAGTCAGGAACTTACCCTGGTAAAATCACTAACACTCATGTGTGCACCAGTAAACCCATGCATCCGCGCGCGCACACACACACACACACATACACACACACACACACACACACACACACCCACACGCGCGCGCGCTCGCGTGCGTGCAAACACCACTTAACTTGGAGAAGTGATATACATCAAGGCAGAATTTAATAAGAGAACATTTTCTGTATAAACAATGTAAATGTGTGCAATAAAGCCCACGACAACACTTTTTCTTTCATACAGATTGCAGCCGATGAATGCCATAAAAAGGACTATATTATTTTTTGTGGTGGTGCTCTTGTTCTGTTCACACATCTGTTGCATTTCCGCTTCTTTATAATGGTGCTATGGAAATACAAGAATAAGAACATTGTTTGCTTTACTTTTTTTCATTACACCGCTGGAGAGGGTCACAAATGGTGAACACTGGTATAATTATGTGACCTTTTTTTCTTTTTCTCCACATTAAGGTAACCGCATTTCGGCTTTGAGATGTTTGAACACGATACCAGGGTGAATGTATTTTTTAAAACATTATTTGACATCTGTTTTTACCGGCAAGAATGGCCTAATCTTCGGGAAGGCATAACGGGATTTAAAGTGTGGCATAAGATGCATACGTTTGCATAAGTGTTAGGTTTCGGTTGACAGTCTCATCTGGAGGACTTTGGGGGGAGTGGAATCAGCACTGATGTTAACGGAAGGGAACGGGGGTCTCTCTCTCGATGGTGGCTCGAACCCAAGTCGATGCCGTCAAACTGGGGGTGTAAGCCTCTAACCACGAGGCTCCCCCCTCTCTCTTCCTGGTTTTCCTGTTTCTGGGTGTCTGTGTGTACTATCTTTGTTCATTTATTGACCTGTCTGTCTGCACATGTTTTTTTTGTGTGCTGAATATGTCTGTTGTGTGTATGTGCGTTCTTTCTTTAATTTAACGTCTGTTCACTCAAGGTGATAATAGACCAAAGACAAAGTGTTACAATATATAGAGAACATATGGTGTGTCTGTGTGTGTGTATGTGCGCGCGTGCGTGCGCGCGCGTGTGTGTGTGTGTGGTTACCTATTAGTGTCTGTGCACGAGATAAAAGAAAAAAAATACAAAGAAATTATGGGAGGGACGGGGATGAGGGGGAGGGGGGCATTGAACAGCTTAGACTGCAGCCAGAACAATTACAAAAGTTTGCCAACAGGGCTTCTAACTAAACAACTAACTATCTCCAATATAACCACATTATCGGCCAATAATTGTTCAAATGACATATTTGAAATCTTATCTACAATGTATGTGTGTGTTTGTGTGTGTGTGTCTGTGTATGTGTGTGCTTGTATGTATTTGTGTGTGTGAGTGAGGTTGTGCGTATGTGCGTGAGTATGTATGTGCGTTAGAGAGAGTGCGTGTGAGCATGCGCGTGCGTACGCGCGTGCACGCACGCGCGCGTGTGTCTATGCACGCGCTCAGCCACAGGAAGGAATGCAGGTTATACCTCTCAAACATAAACCTCTCTTACCCTGAAGCTGTCTGCCCATTTGCCCTGCCTCTCCTCTCCTCTCCTCCCCACCCCCACCCTACCTACCCCTCCCCCCCTCCTCCTGTCCTTCAATGTTCTCTCCTCCCCTGTCTTTGCTGGGCACAAAGGCAGTTAGTTCATTGATGACTTCAATCACTGGCTGTCGGGTCAGACAGGGTCACCTTACAAAGCCATCAGCCACTTCAGTCCTGTCTGTCTGTACAACCCTGCCTGCCTGCCTGCCTTCATGCATACATACATGTCATACCAACAACAATAACAACACTCAGAACTTTGGAACTAACTTTGGGGAGATAGATAGATAGATAGATAGATAGAGAGAGAGAGAGAGAGAGAGAGAGAGAGAGAGAGAGAGAGAGAGAGAGAGAGAGAGAGAGAGAGACAGACAGACAGACAGACAGACAGGTAGGCACACAGACGGACGGACAGACAAAGAGACAAACAAACAGACAG
>CM054144.1:3487399-3492399 GCA_028751875.1 Rapana venosa | reverse complement strand
AACAACAAACAAACAGACACTCAAGTTCCATTATTGACATGCACGTAGTTAACGGGGATGCTTGTTGTCTGACCTGTTACTGACTGATATTGTTCATGTTTGTGTGTAGATAGAACTGAATGTATATAAATGGAAATTACACACACACACACACACACAACACACAAACAACACACGCCTCACACACACAACACACACAACACACACACACCCCACACACAACACACACAAAAATAAAACACATAACACACGCAAAGTGCGCTGCACACACAATCACACTCACATACACACAGCGGCGCGCCACACAATACACACACCAATAAACAACACATACACACGCGCATGACGCATGCACGCACGACCACATACACTCACCACACACAAGCGGGCGTACTTTGTTCCTACATATACATTCTGATCTTTTAAGGTAAAAAGGCCAGACACAATCATCATCTTGACAATTGTACTTGATGTTCTGCTAGTTTCTACCACTGTGTATGTCATCTCCCTTGCACGCAATGTTTCTGTCCGCATTTTTCCTTTGGGGGAATGCTGGGAGCCTTTCATAAATAATCCCGCCCCACAATTCTGTGTAAGGAACTCCCTCTCGATTTTATCCCTCTCCTCTTGGTTTCTGTCTTTCTTTCCTTCCAGTTCGCTCTCTTTGTTGTCTTTTATCTTCCTGCTTGTTGATGTTTCTTTCTCATCTCTGTCCCTGCCTTTCTTCCCAGAAAGACTTAACATATGACAACTCTCTCACGCTGAAGTCAGAAGTGCAGGGCCTGGCGTGTCAGGCGCTTAACGGCAGCGCAACGCATTTTTGCTGATATGACAGAGAACACGAGTTGCTGTCTGAGCGTTCGAAGAAAGAAGTGTCTGTATGACGTCCACTCAGCACTGTCTGGACCATGGCCTTTAACACTAGTCTTCTACTGTGGACAGATCCTTTGCTAATGTCAAGGACTAGTGCAGCAGTCATATCTCTTGTCGGCAGAGACACGGGTTTTATCTGGCTTTAGTCCACGGGTTTCCTTGTCGTTGTTTTAAAAAAATTATGTTTCCTCATTCTAATGAGGACGGGATAGCTCAGTGGTCGGAGCACTCGCTTTCCTCCCAGCCAAGTTAAGCAGCGTCGAGCGTGGTTACCAGTTGGATGGGTGACCATTTGCGCGCCTTGGCTTCAGTACAGTTCCCCCAGTTCACCCAGCTGTAAATGGGTACCTGTACTCTTTAGGGTCAGGGAAGGTAAAGCAGCGAGGCCCTAGCAGCTGGCCCTAGAGAAGTGAGGTCTCTGACGCCTCGCTCCCCTACGACCTTATAGGTTATGGGACTCCTTTACCTTTACCTCCTTTACCATTCTAATGGCTAAACTGATCCTACCAGAGCCCAGCCTTCTACAGGCCGAGATTGTGGGGTTTTGCGGTTAGCATGTCTCGTGTTGCAGGTTGCAGGTTGCAGGGGTGGGGTGGCATGGTGGTTAGAGCGTTGCCGTCCCGAGCTGTCGGCCCGTGGCTGATGCCAGGTTCCAGCCGCCACTGAGACCCCCGTTCATGGGGGTTGTCTTCCCCTCCTGCCGTTCACAGCACAGCCAAGTCCATCCACCCGACAGTCTTTCGGATCAGGCTGTTAACCGAGGTCTCGTGTGCAAACGCACGCTGAACGTATTGCACACACGTTATTAAAACCTGTTCCACCATTCGGAAGAGTATGCCATTGTGCTGGTGGGAACAGATGACAAAATTTATCATAGCACATGCACATGCAGACTAGGTGTAAAGAAAAGCACACGAGTGCTTATTCCATTATCCTCCGAATAACGCAGTAAATAACTGCGATACAATGAAATAATAATCTATAAAATAATAAAACAACAAAGAGAGTTGTCTCTGGCAAAATTCTGTAGACGAAAGCCACTCTGATAGGGAAACACATACAACTGCAGACAGTGAAAAAAAAAAGGATGGCGCTGCTCTTGTGGCGACACGCTTTCCCCGAATTTCATGCAGAGAAATATGCGTGACTTAAAGTGGTATAAAATAAAATAGAAACGAATAAAAATGAAAAAAAAAGAAGAAGAAGGAAAGGGCAAAGGGAGAGAGAGACAGACAGACAGACAGACAGACAGATAGACTTAGATAAATATCGAGATCTGTAAGTATAAGAAGAACAAACGTTTTTAACTGTATAACTTGATGAATACTTATCAAAATCAAATGAACATAATTATTCTGAAATACAGAAAAAATGTAATTGTCTGTAAAAATATAATAAAATAAACATAAGATGTGTGAACACAACCAACATTCATCACACACTCAACGTTCATCAGACAATCAAACATTCATCACACAATCAAACATTGATCACACAATCAAGCATTCATCACACAATCAAACATTGATCATAATCAACATCCATCACACAATCAAATCCATCACACAATCAAACATTGATCACACAATCAAACATTGATCACACAATCAAGCATTCATCACACAATCAAACATTGATCACACAATCAACATTCATCATACAATAAACATCCATCACACAATCAAACATTGATCATAATCAACATCCATCACACAATCAACATCCATCACACAATCAAACATTGATCACACAATCAAGCATTCATCACACAATCAAACATTGATCACACAATCAACATCCATCACACAATCAACATCCATTACACAATCAAAACATTCATCACACAATCAAACATTCATCACACAATCAACATTCATCACACAATCAAACATTCATCACACAATCAACATTCATCACACAATAAACATCCATCACACAATCAAACATTCATCACACAATCAACATTCATCACAACAATCAAACATTCATCACACAATCAACATTCATCACACAATAAACATCCATCACACAAAATCAAACATTCATCACACAATCAACATTCATCACACAATCAAACATTCATCACACAATCAACATTCATCACACAATCAAACATTCATCACACAATAAAACATTCATCACACAATAAACATCCATCACACAATCAAACATTCATCACACAATCAACATTCATCACACAATCAAACATTCATTACACAATCAACATTCATCACACAATCAAACATTCATCACACTACTTACACCTTCTGCCCTTGTCAGTACTCTATGTAGTTCCACTGAGAGAGATGGAGGAAAATGAGAAGGGGGAGGGAGACAGAGACAGATAGTCTGAGGTAGACAAAGACACAGACAAAAAGGAAAAAAAATGGATAGACAGACAGACAGGAGGAGAGATAGAGAGAAAAACAAACAATTGAGCCAGAGACAAACAGACACGGGAAGACACAGAAGCACAAAGATCAAAATTGTTACATCAAACCCATCACTTCACTTCATCCCAACCTGAAAACGCTTGATCCATGCAAATGAACGTTGGAGAACCACAATCCCATCCACTATGATTATAGAACAAACAGACATCAGCCAGGTCTGTCAGACAGTGAGTGGAGCAGCCTGTAACGTGTGGAGATCAAAGACAGCTTCAAGACTCAGGGAACTCAACAACCCTACACAGACAGCAGTACAGAAATGAATTGTAAGAAGAGATGGACGGCAGCAGAAAGTCACCAGAGAACAGACCCGCTTCTATGGTATATGTAAATAAAAATTCTTCTTCGATTGGAACAAAATATAAAAGAACAAATATCTTCACAGACACACGAAGAGAGAGAGAGAGAGAGAGAGAGAGAGAGAGAGAGAGAGAGAGAGAGAGAGAGAGAGAGAGAGAGAGAGAGAGAGAGAGAGAGATACCGACAGACAGACATACAGACATACAGACAGACAGAGCATTGTCCAGACACTTGTTTATGGACTGTTGCCATTTGGAAATTGCATAGGGCAGATGGTCGATATACAGCAACGATGCAGCACACACAGCACTCTGCCCATCAATCTGTTCTTTGTTTCCGTTCTTCACCTGGCATGCTTGTTCTGTCTATCTATCTGTATGTATGTGTGTTGGTTTAAACCTTCGTCTTGAATACAGCCAGAGAATATTCTTGATTCTTACTGATGGACACATTATTCCAATACCACTCAAGCACATTAACAGGATTTAATGAACTGCTGGGTTTAACGGAAAACGGAGATTCCGACGTTTGTTTCTAGATGTAATACTAGCGCTAAATGCTTTGGGAGTGCTACTAGGACGAGTCAACCTGAGAGTGAATTAAAGGCTGGAGTTTTGTTGTTGACACACACGCAGATACCTGCTGCCTTGTCTTTCACTGGGTCAGATTGTTCATGGTTATAATGGGTATGTGAATGTATGCATCGGTGCAAAGGACGCACACATACACACACATGCACACACACATACACACAATCACAACACAAACACACAAAACACACACACAAACACACAAAAACACACATAACACATACACATAACACACACAGACACACACACATACACACTCACTCACACTCTTGAAAATAGCAGATAAATGTGATCTCTTTTAGAAAAAGAAAGGACAGACACAGTAGCATGTGTACAATGTAACTTGATATCCTGCTTGGCTTCTACATGTCATTGTATCAGGCATCCCCAGACTCAATGTCTTGCTGGTATTACATCCATACATGACTGTCTGGACCATGCATGGTCTTTGGCAGCATCTTCTAGTTGCTATCGACCCTCTCCTGTCTGATGTCGGAAAACAGCACAACAGCCATATCTCTGTCAGAAATGACAGAAGCATTATCTGTTTCTTTGTCCTTGGCTTTCCATGTCCATTGTCTTCTTTCCCTCCTGTGTGATTGAGTATATCATGGGTAACATTGAACCAGTGGAACTTAACCCCCCGGGGTGACGGGATAGCCTGGTGGTTAACATGTTAAACAATGCGCTAGCAATCTGCAAGATCTGGCTCCTAATCTGGTTCAAAAGGATTTTCCCCTGGATTTTAAGTCAGTGCCGACTCCACTCCCCCCAAATGTCGGATGAA
>CM054144.1:3464899-3477399 GCA_028751875.1 Rapana venosa | reverse complement strand
AGAAGGAAGGAAGGAAAGAAAGAAAGAAAGAAGAAAAGAAGGAAGGAAAGAAAGAAAGAAAGAGCTGTCGGATCGTGATTAATGGAGCATTGTTACAGGGACGGAAGACTTCAGGGAGCCCCTGAGGCCTAAAAGCATGTGTGATCAATGATGATTAACTGTGCACATTGACCCTAATCCGCCCATGGGGTTTTTGTCTCGCCTGGGATACTGTCAGGTGATATCAGGTTAATACTGGACTATGTGTTTTGTCCTGTGATACTGTCAGGTGATATCAGGTTAATACTGGGTTACGTTTGTTTCGCATTGTGATACTGTCAGGTGATATTAAGTTAATACTGGGTTATGTGTGCTTTGTACTATTAGGTAATATTAGGTTAATTAATGCTGGGTTATATTTGTTTTGTCCTGTGATACTATCAGATAATATTAGGTTAATACTGGGTTATGTGTGTTTCGTCCTGTTAATACTGCCAGGTGATTTTAGGTTAATACTGGTTTATATATCCTTTGTCCTGTAATACTATCAGGTGATATTAGATCAATACTGGATTATGTGTGTCTTTGCCTGTGATTCTAGTATGTGATATTAGATTATTATTCTTCATCAAACGCCCAACAAATATTGCAAAATAAGCAGAAATACGTCACGGTGCCGTTAAGCACCTGACAAGTCAGGCCCAGCGCATCCATCTTGGGCATGAGAGAGAATTGTTATATATCATTAATCTTTCTGGAAAAAATGCAGGAGAATAAACCAAGAAGGCAGAAAACAGATAAGAAGAGGGTAACAGGAAGAAACAGAGCAAGGCAGGAAAAAAAACAGTGATAGAAAAAAGGAAATTTGCAGCAGAGAATTTCCAGAAGGTGCGGATGCTATTTATACTGACAGGTCCCCGGCATCCCCACGGGGGAGTTATAATAATAATAATAATAATAATAATAATAATAATATATGGAATTTATATAGCGCTGAATCTTGTAAAGCAACAAATCAAAGCGCTCAGATGAATTGTTGTGGGTGTTTTTGCGTGTGTATGTGGGTTTTTAAATTTTGTCATCTGTTCCCACCGGCACACAATGGCCTACTCTTTCGAACAGCGGAACAGGATTTTGTTATGTTTTATGTTATTTTGTTTTGTTATGAGATCAGTACTGGGCTATGTTTGTTTGCACTTTGACACAGAGGGGTGAACATGCACCGTGTACTTGTTATTGGGATTGAGGACACAGAGCAACGTCAGGTAGCCATGGGAAATTTGGAAATGATCATCACACGAGGATTGCTTGTGTTCCCACTGTTCCCACGCTTGCATATTGCGGTTATATTAGGAAGCTAGCAGCTGGTTGAAGACTGAGGGAGCACTTTGTTTGCTGAAAAATAAAACTAAGTTCAGACCTATCAAATGTGTACAAAATCATACGAGTTTTGCGTCAGAGGCCAGTCTTTCATACACAAAAAAGGTTTTTACTTCTGTGGATGCTTAGTGCGTGCATATGAATGCAAAAGTGATGACGGAAAACAGAAGGAAAAGAGGCAACATTGAAAGGCGGTGTGTAACCACACGGGCATTGTCAGGATCAGCTTACTGGTAAAGAAAACCCAACATGGCAGAACAATGTATGCTCTGTACTGTTACGGCTCTTCAGGGGGAGTGAAGGAAGAGGGGACACAAACAGAAACATGGATGGTAATACTCTCCACGTGGTAAACATGACTGCCTGTATATCTACCTGCCCCTACTGCCCCTGTCTGACTGTCTGTCGGTCTGTCTGTTTGTCTCTCTCTCTCACACACACACTATCACCACATGTGGACATACTTTAAATTGAACAACAACTATAACAACACTCGCACACACACATTCCCCCACAAATACACATTACATACGCGCACACACACACACACACACACACACACACGCACGCACGCACGCACGCACGCACCCACACACACACACACACACACACACAACACACACACACACACACCACACACACACACACACACACACACACACACACACCGCAATGAAGCATATACCAAGCAGGCCTAATCACACCACGCATTATGCAGCAGAAGGAAAGCAGCCATCAATCCATCTCTCCCATCATCCCCACCCTCTGGCTGTGTTACATACAACACCTGCAGGCAATACTTAACATCATCACACCTGGAATGTTGCAGCGCGGGGGGTGGTGAGGGGATGGGAGATCTGCACACTGCACCCTCACTGTAACCTGATTACCGCTCTGAGAGCTAGGCGCGGGAGGGGACTATCAATTTTATCTTCGTTCATTTCAAGGAGATGCTATTCCAAATTCAATCTTGCAGTTGCTACATGTTAGAAATGGAAGAGATAATGCTCTAGCCGAGTGGTTAAGACTGGTTGACTTCATTCAATTCCTTGGGTCATTGAAGTCATGGTTCGAATCCTGACAAGGGCGTGAATTAAGGGTGAGGGGTTTTTATGATCTGCTAGGTGAGCTTCAAGTGCAAAAGCGCCAGTTCCTTAACTCCCTATGTCTATATATACATGCAGAAAATCAAAGATGCGTGTTAAAGTTCATGTAACTCATGTCAGCGTTCGGTGCGTTACGGAAACACAAACATACCCAGCATGCGTCCTTTAAATGACATGAACTGCTCTGAAGTCGAAAAGTGTCAGCTGAGGCCAGCAGGCAGGCCTCCTATAATATTACAAGCCCAGGAGAAGACCAGACACTACGCACACTGACCGGTAAGGGAAGGCAGAGAGGAGAGAGAAAAGGAAGAGATATTTATCTGAACAAAGTGTCACTGCGTTCATTTGTTCCCTCATGATACACAGGGCAGCTGTGTGAACGTTACTTTCCACTAAGGGCCTTTCACTGGTGCAATGGTGGATCGGTGGTCTAGAGGTAATGCGCCTGTCTAGAAAGCGAAAAGTCCCGGTCGGAAGTGTACGGTGGTTCAAATCCCGTTTGGACCCGAAACATTTTCCCCATCTACTAGACCATGAGTGGTGGTCTGGGCGCTAGTCTTTCGGATGAGACGATAAACCGAGGTCCCGTGTGTTACACAAAATTATTTAGCGCACGTTAAAGAACCCACGGCAACAAGAGAGTTGTCCTGGCAGAATTCTGTAGAAAAAAGCCACACTGATAGGGAAACAAATGCAGTTGTAGATAGAAAAAAAATGGGTGGCGCTGCTCTGTGGCGACGCGCTCTACCCGGGGAGAGCAGCCCAAATGTTACGCAGAGAAATCTGACGTGACTTAAAGGGATATAAAATAAAATAAAATAAAAAATAAATAAAATTGAGTGTCTGTTGCCTCGTAGGTTTCTGCTCGTTATAAGAACACAGATATTCAGAACTGTTGGTAGTTATTCGTGAACTTGTGATGGGGACAAGAGAGGACACAAGTGATAGCCCTGTCAGGTCTAGTTCCTGATACGGACAATACGTTTGGAAGAAATTGTCGAGTTAACATTTCACACGCACGCACACACACACACACACACACACACACACACACACACACACACACACACACACACACACACACACACACACACACACACACACACACACACACACACACACACACACACACATATATACACGCACACACACAGAGTTGTACTGATCAGCACTATGTAATGTCACAGGAAGACAGGCACAGACAGACAGACAGACAGACACACACACACACACACACACACACACACACAACGCACACACACACACACACACACACACACACGCATAAACACACGCACACGCACGCGCACTCCACACCACACCCCCCACACTCACACACATACACACTAAAATCACTAAATGTGAATAGACGTTAAACTGAAGATATCACACACATACACAAATACACACACACACACACACACACGCGCACACACACACACACACACACACAACACACACACACACACACACACACACACACACACACACACACACAACACGCACGCACAGAGCTGCACTGAACAGCATCAGCTGTATGGAGTCTCTCACAAGCTGCAGGCAGGCGGTCACCACCACAGGTCAGCTCCTCTGTCAGTGACCACAGAGCACCACAGTGCAGCAGACACAGCCCCTGTACTGACTGACCTAGTGCACTGCTGACCACTCTCTCCCCCTCTGTCTCTGTCTTCGCCCAGTCCGGAATCTGTGACTGCTGCTATTTCTTTCTGCGATTTTTTTTTCTTTCTTTTAATCTCTACTTCCTCGGCTTGAACTTTGCAGAACATCTTACGCACACGTTAAAAACCCTTTCCGCTTTTAGGAAGAGTATGCCATTGTGTACCAGTAAGAATCGATGACAAAATGTATAAAACTGCACACACGGTGACTGGATGTAAAATGATCCTCGAAATACAATAATAAATAAAGGAAAGGTTCACCAATCGTGATTCTCTTTGCGTATGCAACTGACCCCCTCTCACCACCCTCCCCCCCTACATCCCCCCCCCCCTCCGCCCTCCACGCCCCTATTCAGCAGCCCCATTCCGACTTTAGGTACAGCTGGACTCTGTGTCGTCCTTTGTATTCACGTTGTGTATGAGCGTTTTATTCATTTTTCACACGCTTGTATGACTCTTTTTTTATATAGCAATTATATGTGAGGCATCTTCTTTACTGTGTTGATGCAAATTAATCAACAAACAACTGAAATGACTAAACTTATACATTACGTTACCACTGTGTATGAGGTATGATATTATTATGTCTGCAGTGAATTTTGCACAGAAGCGCAGTGTGAGTTAGAAAACGGAGAACACAGTCATAGTTTTGGTCAAAACCGGGATTTGAATACGCACGCCCGTGTGCGCGCATGCTCTCTCTCCCTCTCACACACACATACGCACGCACGCACGCACACACACACACACACACACACACACACACACACACACACACACACACACACACACAAAACACACACACACACACACACACGTACCCACACACTCAGACATACACAAAAACACTGTAACACAAACACAAACACGAACATCTCCCCTCTCACTCACCCTCCCTCTGTCTTCTTCCCCGTAATTTGTACAGCAGATATAAAACAGAAGCCGTGTAATCAGACAGCAGGCCAGTTTAAAAGCTCATTAGCAGCTGAGTTAAAGAGCAGGGGGATCTGTGTGTCAGCCATTGCACTGATAACGTCATACACATACATACACCCCGTCTACCCACAGTACTAGATGTTGTTTGTTTTTCCCTTCTGTTCTCTGTCTGTACGTATGTTTGTCTGTCTGTCCATCTGTCTCTCTGTCTGTCTGTCTATCTGCCTGTCTGTCTATCTGCCTGTCTGTCTGTCTGTCTGTCTGTCTATTTGCCTGTCTGTCTGTCTGTTTTTTTGCCTGTCTGTCTGTCTGTGTATCTGTATGTCTGTTTATTTGCCTGTCTGTCTGTTTGTCTGTCTGTCCGTCTCTCTGTATGTCTGTCTGTCTGTCCATCCAAGTCACAGGTATACACCCTTCTGTCCACAGCGGAAACTGTAAGATGGGTTGTTGTCTGTCCTTTGTCTGTCTAT
This sequence comes from Rapana venosa, assembly GCA_028751875.1. Classification (NCBI taxonomy): domain Eukaryota; kingdom Metazoa; phylum Mollusca; class Gastropoda; order Neogastropoda; family Muricidae; genus Rapana; species Rapana venosa. The sequence goes on along the minus strand of CM054144.1, from coordinate 3,471,849 downwards.
CTGTCCGTCTATCTGTGTGTCTGTCTGTGTGTCTGTCTATCTGTGTGTCTGTCTATCTGTCTGTATGCCTATCCACGTCACACACATGCACCCTCCTGCCTTCTGTGGAAAGTACAGGATGGGTTATTTCCTTTTATCTGCCTGTCTGTCTGCCGTTCTGTCTGTCTTCCTGTCTGTGTCTGTATGTCTGTCTGTTCATCCACGTCACACACATACACCCTTCTGTCCACAGGTGGAACTACAGAATGGGTTGTGTTCTGTCCTCTGTCTGTCTTTCTGTCTGTCCATTTGTCTGAATGTCTATCTGTCTGTCTATCTGTCACTCTGTCTGTCCATTTGTCTGACTGTCTGTCTTTTTGTCTGTCCATCCACGTCACACACATAAACCATTCTTCCCGCTGTGAAAACTATAGGATGGGTTGTCTTCTCTTCTCTGTCTGTTCGTATGTCTGTCTGTCTGCCTGTCTGTTTTTTTTATGACTGTCCGTTTTCCTACTATTCCTCAATCTGACATGGCTGTGTCTGTCACTCTGTGTTAAAGTTTATTGTTGTTATGTATGGCTCGTGACCCACCGGAATTTCTCTGTCTCTGAGATAATAAAGTTTTTGAACTGAATTGAATTGAATCAAAGTCAAAGGGTGAAGTACGATGCAGTTGGAGAAGAAGCAAACAAGCATTCCTTAGCTCCGGAGCTCTGAGGTGTACTGACATTGAGCCTTCCTATAATGATGCAACCGTCTGACCACCATTAAGTTAGCTGCATTCGACTTCGGGGCTGATGTCTCAGCTGCTTTCCCACTGCGGAGATACTGGCTTAACACAACGCTAATATTAGTGCACGCATTTTAGACACAGTTTCTCATATTTTGCCATTACCACGCAAAAGCCTACTCTTGTAAAATTTGGAAGGGGATTGACGTGCATGTATGATGTTTTGTATGCCTAGGCACACAGCATCTCTGCTTATCGTCTGCTCTAAAAGGTTCTGTAATGAACGGAGTAGATGCCGTTGCGCCTAGCCATCAAGTTAATTTTCTAAATGTGTTGTTCAGAAGCATTACAGCAAAGACAGTTTCACCTCTGTACAATACAAAACTGTCTCGGGTAAAAGGTGAAGAAGAAGAATGCGGGGAAGAAGAAGATTATTGTGAGATTGTGCATTTGCGACCATTTTACTCACCGTTAAGGCAGCCACATCCCGACTTCGGGGATATAGACAGATATATGAATAGATGATAAACACACCAGTCAATTCGGAGATGAATGAATGAGAAACAATTAGAAAGGGACAATAAGTTTGTACAGGAACCAAAGTACGAAGGGCATCGTTATCATTTTGATATATTTTATGATGGCATTTTTTTTTTGGTGTTGACAATTGTTTAAAAAATCAAAACTTTCTGAGTTGCAGACAGAGACAAACAGGCCAGGCATCCAAGCTGACCGAGTGACCTATTTAGGCCACACTGAAGTCACTGACTATCACCGAAAGGATCTGGGACATTGCGAAGTTTTGATAGATTGAAACACAAGTCGCCTGACCTGACTGCACGTAAAAGGCAGCAGTAAAAGACCCCCCCCCCCCCCCCACCACACACACACACAGTGTCCTGGTCAACTCTCTGTAATCACAAGGCAGGCAGGCAGGCAGGCAGGCAGGCAGACAGGTGGCTAACATCAAAGGGGTCGTCTTCCCTATCAGCAGACAACTAGAGTATTGCAAGAACTCTCTCACTCACTTGGCCTGGCTCTCCCCCCCCCCTTCTCTGTCTCTCTCTGTCTCTGTCTCTGTATTTTTTCTGTATCTCTCTGTCTGTCTCTCTCTCCCTCGCTCTCTCTGCTTCTACAGTATAGACATATACACTATCTCAGCTAGTATATAATATAGACACAGGTATCATCAATTTGATGAACGAGTTTTTTTTCTTTTTTCTTTTGCTTAAGTATCTTTGTCCTATTTCCAACGATCTCTATTTCCACATTATTGATGACTTTCTGCTCACCAATTTGTGTCTTTCTTTTTTTACCTCAACAAAATTTAACAATGCGTTTCAAAATGTCTCACTAGTCGGTCTGTGTCTGTATTTTTGACTGATTGTCTATCTTTTTAGGAATATGTCTGTCAGTTTCTTCACCTATTTATCTCTCTTTCTTTCTTTTTCCCCCTTTTTTTGTCTCAGTCTCTGTCTCTGTATTCCCGTCTCTTCCTCTCTCCTTTCTCCTTTACAGAAAAAAAGTATTCTGCAATGTAATATCCTGATACCTCCCCCCTTTCCTTAGTTAAAAACAAACAAAACCAACCAACCATACTAATAAACCGACGCACAAGAAAAAAACCCAAGCAAACAAACTAAGAAACCAACAGACAAATAGGCGAACAAAAGAAGCATCTCCATAAGGTTGTAAAGTTGTTGGTTCAAAGACCGAAATCCTCGCAAGAGCTGCACAAACAGAAGCATCAATGGCGAAGCTCAAGACCATCTGCAAAGACCGAAACATCTCTCTCAGGACCAAGGTCAAGCTACTGCATGCATTGGTCATCTACACATACCTGTATGCATGCGAATCCTGGACATTGAATGCAGATCTACAAAGACAGATCCAGGCTTTGGAGATAAGATGCCTCAGAAGAATCCTTAACATTTCATACACGGACCACATTACCAACAAAGAAATCAGACAAACCATCACCCAACAAGTAAAACAGTATGAAGACCAGCTGACCACAGTCAAGAAAAGGAAGCTCTGATGGTATGAACGTGACAAGATCAGATAGGCTCTCCAAGACCTTACTGCAAGGAACAGTGCAGGGGAAGAGAAGGCGAGACAGACAGAGGAAGAAATGGGCAGACAACATCACTGAATGGACCAGGAAGAGCTTCTCCACAACCCAGGCACTGACTCGCAACCGCCGCAAATGGAGCCAACTGGTGCAACGTTCGTCACTGCAGTGTCGCTACGACCCTGGAGGGGGTTATGGGAGCAGATGAGATGAGATGAGATAACGTTGTTTGCGGCAGCCATGAAAGAGAAACGGTCTAAACAGACACAAGGGCAGATTGACGCTTCATTACCAGCTGATTCAGTTAGAAAATGAGGTGGGTCTCTGTGCCTGCCATTGTTGTAATAAAGTCACAGCCATAACAGCCACCTCCTCTCAGTAGAAAATACACAATGAAGTGTGCTGTTTTTGCTCTGTCAGCACATGTATACACCTATACCAGTAGATATCTACATGCCTTTCTGGTGGTTGTTTTTTCTGGTGATACTCTATGTCGGGGGACGGGATAGCTCAGTGGTCGGAGCACTCGCTTTCCCCCAGCCAAGCTAAGCAGCGTCGAGCGTGGTTACCAGTTGGATGGGTGACCGTTTGCGCGCCTTGGCTTCAGTACAGTTCCCCCCAGTTCACCCAGCTGTAAATGGGTACCTGCCCTCTTTAGGGTCAGGGAAGGTAAAGCAGCGAGGGAGAGGAGATGGGCGCCGCCCTCAATATGCTGGCCCTAGAGAAGTCAGGTCTCTGACGCCTCGCTCCCCTACGACCTTATAGGTTATGGGACTCCTTTACCTTTTCACTCTATGTCGGTCTATCTGTCTGTTTGTTTGTCTGTCTGTCTGTCTGTCTGTCTGTCTGTCTGTCTCTTCTCTCTCTCTCTCTCTCTCTCTCTCTCTCTCTCTCTCTCTCTCTCTCTTATACATGTTTCTCTCTATATCTGCCTGTCTGTTCTCTCTCTCTCTCTCAGTTGCCATAGGTAGGTACCTCTCTGACCCTCACTACCTCCCTCTCACTCCTTCTCAACTCCTGTCCAGGTAAATTTCCTCCAATGATCCTCCACCATCACCCCATCCAAACCAACAAAACCAGCAAAGGAACAAACAACGAAACAAAAGGAAAGCCAAACAAACAAACAAGGACACAAACCTGTTGCTTCTCCTTCTGCAAAGCCCTGCTATCTACAGCAGCTATGAAACACAAGCCCTGTGTCAGACACCCGGCAGTTTAAAACCTCATTTACAGCTGATTTAGAGAGGAGGGGAATCCTCTGCGGTAACCATTAAACAGCTGATACCACAGACACACTCCATCTCTGCCCTCTGCAGGAATTTCAGCACAGAGAGAGAGAGAGAGAGAGAGAGAGAGAGAGAGAGAGAGAGAGAGAGGTTTTATGGACAGTTGCTATCAAAGAAGAAGTCACTGACACAAGTGAAATAATTTCAGACATTAACACATTTTAATTTATGATGGTATACTTGGTAATCTAAGGACAGCACCAGATTAAACAAAGATTTCCGTCATTGCAAAGAGCATTACGACTTCAGATAAGGTTAGAAAACACTTTAAAGTAAACATATGTAGAAAAAAAGAAAAAATGTACAGGATGCAAAGAATGCGAAGGATGCAAAGAAGAATGCAAAGAAAAAAAAGAATTTGAAGAAGAAGGATACAAAACAAAATGTGAAGCAGAATGTAAAGAATGCAAAGAAAAATTAAAAAAAAATCAAAGAAGGTGAGGAAGAAAAAATGAGAAGACTGCAAAGAAGATAGCGAAGAATGCAAAGAAGAATGTGAAGAAGGATGCGAAGAAGATTACGAAGAATTCGAAGAAAGCGAAGAAGACGAAGAAAAAGAGGTAGAAATAAGAAGGATGCGAAGAAGAATGCAAAGAAGAATTCGAAGAAAGAGACGAAGACGAAGAAAAAGAAGGTAGAAATAAGAAGGAGAATGCGAAGAAGAATGCAATGAAGAATGCGAAGAAGAATGCAAAGAAGAATGCACAAAATTCAAAGAATGCATGAAAGAAGAATACCAAGAAGAATGTAAGAAATAATGCAAAGAAGATTGAGAACAGCTCAAAGAAAATGAATGCAAAGAAGAAGAATGCAACGAAAAAGAAAAATGCAAAGAAGATTGCAAAGAAAACGACTAAAAAGAAGAAAAATACGAAGAAAAACGCAAAGAAGAAGAACAATATAAAGAAAAAGAAGTCTGCAAAGAAGAACGGGAAGAATGCAAGGACGAATAAAAAATGCACAGAATGCACACCATCGAGGAAGAATAGAAAGGGGGGAGGGGAGAAACAAGAGGAGGGCGACATGGAGGAAAATGCAACGAAGAAGAATTGTAATGAAGAGGAACAAGAAGAAGAAGAAGAAAATAAGAAAAACAAGAACAAGAACAAAAAAGAAAAGAGAGAGAGAGAGACAGACAGACAGACAGACAGACAGAGAGGGAGAGAGGCAAAGGCAGACAGTCAGGCACAGACAAAGAGAACTTACACAGGAGCAACAGGGTTGTTTTTTTTTAAAGTTCCTTTTGATCTGCAGACACAAAGAAGTGTTTATGTGACAGCATTTCCGGTGCTTGTTTCACCAGCAGACAAAAACAAACACGCAAACATCAAGGTCGACCAGCTGACCCGATTTCAAGGAAGAAAATGAGATACACTTGAAGGGAATGCCTGGCATTTCACAGGTAGTATTGAGTGTAAAGTACTTACAGAGTCAAACAAAGTCTTCAGAACACAGTTTGTGTGCAGGACACCATTAAACCACTCATGAGTCCTTGCAACAGACAAATCGGACATAAAGATAGATAGATACAGACAGACAGATAGACAGACAGGCAGACAGACGGACCCATACGCACACCCATACTTTTACACATGCAGACATACACGTGTACATGCGCGCAGACGCACACACATACACACACACACAAACAAACACACACGCACACAAACGCTCTCTCTCTCTCCCTCTCTTTGACTCACACACACACACACACACACACACACACACACACACACACACACACACACACACACACACACACACACACACACACACACACACACACACACACACACATCTCGGTATTTCTATCTTTCCTTGTGCTAAATAGCTCTACAACCCCCCCCCCCCCCTCCCCACACCACCACCACCACCACCCACCCACCCCCCACCTCTAAAAATTGTCAGCATCAAAGCCATCATCATCTCCCCAACCAACATACAGTGTACTCCTCCCGTAGTGGATCGGTGGTCTAAAGGTAACGCACCTGCCTAGAAGTGAAAACCGGGTTCGAAGTGTTCGATAGTTCCATCCCTGTTTGTGTCTAAACCTTTTCCCCGTCCACTAAACCAGGAGCAGTGGTCTGTGTACTAGAATTTCTAATGAGACGATAAACAGAGGTCTAGTGAGTAACATGAATCTAGCTCACGTAAAAATATAAAGTACGGCAGCCAAAGAGTTGTCCCTGGCAAAATTCTGTAGAAGAAGTCACTCTGAGAGGAAACAGATACACCTGCATGCAGCAAAAACATGGGTGGCGCTGCTCTTGTGGCGATGCGCTCTCCCAATTGAGAGCATCCCGAGTCTTATGCAGAGTATTCTGCGGGGATTAACGTGGTACATACAGTACAAGTACAGTTGTTCCAAGTACTCCCTAACCCAACCTGTCCCATGCCTGGTCACTCTCTATCTACCTATCTGTCTTTCTCTGTCTGCGCCTGAAGTTTTTTGTTTTTTTTATACAGTACACAATTCATATGCCATGCTATCTGAAGAATATTAAACAGTTTTTCAATTGCCATTCTTCCCTCCCCCATTACAGGAGGGCTTGATGGGATGTTTGCTGGTTTCTTTTGTCCAAAGCTGTGTAAGACACACAGCCTTGGACAAACTTCATCCTTTATGTGACAAAAAACAATGATTTGTAGTGATTCCATTCTATTTCGAATTTCATAAGGTTATTTGCAATTCTTGCATTATACTGCTCGGTTTTAAATCTATTGTGTAGCTGTGCCTGAAAAACAGAAAGTGTTGGTACCTGTCTGTCAATTTTGCATCTGTAGTCTGCGCCTGAAGTTGTCCATCATGTGTTTCTGCCGCTGTGTCTTCTCACTATCTTTTGTCTTGTGTGTGTGTGTGTGTGTGTGGTGTGTGTGTGTG
>CM054144.1:3447399-3459899 GCA_028751875.1 Rapana venosa | reverse complement strand
AAGTATATTGAGGGCGGCGCCCATCTCCTCTCTCTCAATGCTTTACCTTCCCTTACCCTAAAGAGCGCAGGTATCCATTTACATCTGAGTGAACTGGGGGACTGAACTGAAGCTAAGGTGTGCAAACGGTCACCCATCCAAGTGTTAACCACGCTCGATGCTGCTCCTCTTGGCTGGGGAAAGCGAGTGCTCCGACCACTGATAGTTGTACAGGAGATAAAACACGAGAGTGTCACAAGACAAAACACACATAATATATTATTAACATAATAATTATTACCTGATAGTACCACAGTGCAAAACACACAGGACCCATTATTAACCTGGTATCACTTGATAGTATCACATTACAAAACACACATCACCCCGTATCGACCTAATATCACCTGATAGTGCTGCAGGAGAAAGAGAGATGGGCAGGTTGGGGTCAGGTCAATGGATCATCATCACTGGTCACACATACTCCTGGGCCTTCACTGCTCCAGGATACATTCCGCTCCTAATGTAGTCCCATCCATCACCCATTGTTCTTTCTTTCTTTGTCTTCCTTTCTTTCGTTTTCGTTCCTTTTTTCTTTCTTTCTTGTTTTTTTTTTGGTCTTTCTTTTTATTTTGTCTTTTCTGTATGTTGTTTGTTTGCTTCTTTCTTTCTTTCTTTCGCTTTTGTTTTTTTTAAAAACTTTTTTCTTTCTCGTATGTGTTCATCGTCCAAAAACTCTAATCCTCCTCCTCGTTCTCGTTCTTCTTCTTCTTCTTCTTCTTCTTCTTCCTCCTCAGGGTTGAAGATTGTCAGGGGAAGGTATCTAAGGGACGTGTTGTAGCGGTTACCCCAGGAAAGGAGACACTCACTCAGTCTGGCTCTGGGACTGAGCTGTTAGTGGTGTTGGTAAAGGGCTTTCCATGTGGTGTTCCACGTATGGCAGCTCAGAACGGGCACCACTGAACACCACCAAGGTAGCCCAGCAGCAATGCAGGGCTTCACTGGATCGTGGCCCCGCGGTGACCAGACAGGGAGAGGCTCCCTGTAGACCTCTTACACTGGGGATGCAACATAACGAATCTGGGCATGGCTGGGGCGGAGAGATTGAAACGAGCGGCACGGGAACAGCGGGATAGGAACGTCACAGAAGATGAGATAGCAGAAAAAGAAAGAAGGCTGTGTGATGTATGTAGGCACACTAGGTATCCCCCTGTAATCCTGTAATGGAGGCAGCTGAGGACCCAGCGCCCAGTACAATGTCGTGCTGGTATTACTTGCCCCCATAAACAACTGTCTGTACCACAGGCTCTGGCTACACTCCCCCGCCAGTGTTAGCTTGGGCTGCTCAATGGGTACTCTGATACAATGTGTGTGTGTGTTGGGGGGGGGGGGGAGGTGGTGTGTGTGTTGGGGGGAGGTGGTGTGTGTGTTGGGGGTGGTGGTGTGTGTGTGTTGGGGGAGGTGGTGTGTGTGTGTGTGTTGGGGGAAGTGGTGTGTGTGTGTGTGTGTTGGGGGAGGTGGTGTGTGTGTGTGTGTTGGGGGAGGTGGTGTGTGTGTTGGGGGAAGTGGTGTGTGTGTGTGTTGGAGGGAGGTGGTGTGTGTGTATGTTTCATTATTTGATAAACAACAATAGTCGCCCGTTATCTATGGGAGAGGTGACACTAGAAAAAGTAGACTCATATGAAACTCGTGTAGGCCGGCATTCAAAAATATATACTGGTATAAAGCAGTTACTTCACACACCTCATGGTATTACACCAGTTACTTAAACAAAAGGGATCATAGGGGCACTGCAGTGACAGGAACACCAGCTTTCTGCAGTTATGTCGATCCTGTGCCAATGCCTGTGTCTCAGCAAAGCTGTTTTGAGTCCATTCTATAAGTTGCACACACATAGACACAACACGGTTTTTGGACAGAATGTTTACGCCCTTGCTTGACAAAAATGATGAGGTTGAAATGTAAAGTACATGTGTGCCCTTGTCAACAACATCGATCTGAATCACCACCGATCACTGTGCTCACGCTTTCCTCCTGTCTGTTCAGAGTGATGCGGGTACAATTTCAGGATGTACTGTCTCGGTTGTCTAAGAAAAGCAACATCTAGAACAGAGTCTTTGTTTTTTACGATGATTTACTTGTTTATTCGTGTTAGATGTGTCCTTTCTGTGTTTGTGTGTTTGTGGTAGAACTGAAGATCAAAGCTGTCATAAACATCATTATCTTTTTATCTTAACAGGACAGATTTACGAAGAGAATGTTTCTTGTTCTGTCAGTTCCCTCCTCGCGAATGTTGTACACAACAGACAAGGGCTTACAGGGCAATTTCTGCAACAACTAGCCCACAAAGTGCAATGTATTTTATTTACGTTTCTTACAAGAAATGGGCTTTGGTTGTTCAGAAGAACATACATAGAAAAAGTGACCATAACATGTTATATCATGTAGGCATTCGTTCTTTCTTTACTTCTTTCTTTCTGTCTGTCTGTCTTTCTGTCTTTCTTTCTTTTTCTGTTTTGCTTCCTCTTTTTCTCAAAGTATTTCTATCTCGGTGTACAACTTATGTTGATTGTGTATGTGTATACTTCTGTGTTAATGAACAGTTCTCCTTATTTGACAGTTTCTACATAAATCTGCCTATCCATCTATCTGTCTGTCTGTCGGTCTGTCTCTCTGTCTTTCCGTCCGTCCGTCTGTCTGTCTGTCTGTCTCTCGCTTTCTCTCTCTCTCTCTCTCTCTCTCTCTCTCTCTCTCTCTCTCTCTCTCTCTCTCTCTCTCTCTCTCTCTCTCTCCTCTCTCTCCACGTCTGTATGTCCGTTTTGTCCTATGACCATATCCACATATAATACTCTTTAAGTCTCTGGAAAAGAGATATGTCTGTTGTACTATTCCGTGACAGGGGCAGACGATCAATACAAAGTACCGGATATCTTGGTAAATCAGGGTCCAGACAGTTCTTTATGGACGTAATACCAACACCAAATTGTATTTGGGGGCTGATCGATAAGAGCGGTTAGAGAAGGAAAATAAGATATCAAGTTTTATTGTGGGGCTGGTACCCTGTCTGTCTTTTGGATTTGTTCCTGTTGTTTTGAGGCCTGTCTTGTCTGAAAGTCAACGTCGGTAAGTTCTTGTCAGTTGCTGTTAGAGAAGATAAAGATGGAGAGAGGAACAGACAAGAAAAATGGGTAGCGAGAACGAAAATAAGATATCAAGTTTCATAGTAGGGCTGAGACCGTGTCTGTCTCTTTTATTTTTTTTTTAAAAAACAAGGCAGTGACAGTAATCCTGCTGTTTTTAGACCTGTCTTCTCTGAAACTCAATGTCTGGTATTGTCAATTGATATTAGAGAAAATTAAGATGCAGAAAGAAACAGAAAAAGGAGTGGCGCTGCTGTTGTGGCGACGCGCTCTCTGAGAGGGAGTAGCCCGGATGCCACACCGAAATCTGCCGTGACTTAAAGTGGTATGACATATAAATAAAAACAAAAAAATATAAGTCTGCGTGTGTGTGTGTGTGTGTAAGCGTGACAAGAGATCTAGTGAAAGCCTGCTTAACAAGCTCCGTAACCTAGTGCTGTGGTGAAGGTTGGTCACTAAATCACTCCTTCCTTGTTTCTGTAACTCCGTTAGTCCAGACTTGGTTCTGGGACTGGAGATTAGGCACATTCTTTTCCTTCTTCCATCTGTTGTCACAAGATTTGACCCTCCAGCTCGTGATTTTAAGACAATTAAACTTAGAAGCAAAATCTCAAGAGTGAACCGTGCTTTAAAGAAACAACAACGAAAGAGCCCAGAACCAAACAGAAACACAATTCCCAAACCAGAAAGAGACAGAAACAGAACCACACTCTTGCATATCAACCAGGTTTTGGTTTCCAGCAAGTGTGTGACTTCACGGCTCTGCCACACGTGGACCAACTGACACCCGAAGTTCTGCCATGTGTTCTCCAGACACTTCAGTGCCGTGTTGGGAGTTGGTCAACAGGATTCCTGCAGAAAAAACACACACACAAAACAACATATGATATAAATACAGCCACAGGTTTTGATCTTAGTGCATTTCAGAGAGTTTCTTTCGGCAAAGATAACCATATAATCTACAGGCCTGGCGTACGGTCCCCAAATAGCCTGGTTTATCACAGCCCCTTACATATCGCCATGAAAACAGGAACATTAAATGAACTTTGGAATGGGTTTAGAAGACTGCCTATCTTTTCGCTGCCTTGTGGCTGATATCCATATTAGACCTCTGGCAGTTTTAGGGGGAGTGTAAACTCCTAATCTTCGTTTGTATTTCATGCACTGTTGTGTTTATCTGCGTGAATAAAGCCAACTATTATTATGAAAATTGAAACGTCACATCATTTATGAGGAACACAGCCGTATGAAAGAATGAATAATTTATCTCAAATAATCCTTACCATCGTAAATGAAAAAGTATTGTTTTTTATTTTAAAAGATACGTTGTCTTCCAGATGAAAACAAAAACTTGAATGTGTGGGTTTGGGTTGATCAGGTAAATGTAGAATATTCAGCACGTATCTTTCTTTCAAGCATCTTATTCCTAACTAAACGATAACTGAACATTACATGCATTCACTCTCACCACACGCATGTTCGCAGCCATTCCACAGTCCTGCTCTCTCCCCCCAGCAATGGGCAGGGTAGGTACAGCAATGAGTGACATTTGCCTTGCTACCAACATGTCTACACCAAGCTTTTAGTCGTGAAAGTCTGCCCCAGTCCTTAGTCTGATCAGTGGTTACTGGCCCAGGCCAAAAGCTGTGTCGGTTATTGATGTCAGCTAACCGCCAAGGCCTACACTAAACTGTTGTAAAATGTTGTGTTGAGATTGCCTTCAGCCATGACAAGCTCTTAACATAACAACCTGCAATCTCCAATGAGGAGAAAAATCATCTGAAGACGGATTATGGCTGCCTATATGGTGAGGTAATTGAAAATAGTCATACACGCAAACTTCTCATCCAGTGTACTTCCTATCACACTGAGGATGGATGAGCAAAGTGCCAAGATCACATCGACATGTTTGTTATGCTTTAAAATGCTAATACGGTCTTCGCCCATCTTAAGCTCTTAGTTGAACATTCTGTCTCCCTCATTAAAGGAACAAACAAATCCTCTAATATCAGGGAATTGCTACCTGTATTGCTATTGCCAGGTATTTGAAAGAAAAGCCTTATATAAAATCGTCGTATCCAATGTGTACTTAGTCTCATAGTTAATCCCAGGCGTTATGGAAGGGACACAATATATATTCTGGATGATCGCCTGTGTTTATATGGCTCGGGAACTCACAAACCAATGTTCTTAGCAATGAATTCTTCTACTTTGTCGTCGAAAGCTCTGACATCAAATAGCATTGTCTGTCGTATGAGGAAGAATGCGTTGCGCTGCCAATAAGCCCCTGACAAGTCAGGCCTAGCGCGTCCAACTTCAACGTAGGTAGGAATTATCTTAAAAGTCTTTCTGGAAAAAAGGGCAGGAGAAAGGGCCAAGAAGGCAGAAAATAGACAAGAACGGGGTGACAGGAGGAAAAAGGAACAAGGCAGAAACAACAGATAGAAAAGAGGGAATTCCTAGTACATAATTTTCAAGATGTGGGGGTGCTATCTATACTGACAGACCCCCGGCATCCCCACGGGGGATATGGATGAATGAGTATAGCTCTCCTGGGAAAAAAACAACAACACATGAAGACAGGAAACGCAGTTCATTACAAAAATAAATGACACTGCTCTTGTTTTGACTTGCAGAACATCCGAAACTAGCTGAGAGACATGTGGCGTGACTGAAGGCGACAGACATCACACTGCTATAATCATCCATGCCTTTAGGCACGACCACACCGATAGAGGAAAGGGGGATTTGTTTTTAAGTGCACAGTGGTAGTGAGAATAGAGAGGAGACAGGAATAATAATAAACACAAAACTAAACACAAACACACGAGTTACACATTCATAAGGAGAAACACAAATTGAAAACAAAATTATGATATACACATTTGCAAGCACCCCCCACCCCCTCCACACACACACCCACAACCATCCCCCCCCCCCCCACACACACACACATATACATATACACACACACACACACCCCACCCCCCACACCCACCCACACACACACAACACACACACACACACATACACACACACACCACAACACCACACAACACACACAACACACACACACACACACACACACACACACACACACACACACACCCACACACACACACACACACAACACACACACACACAAACACACACACACACACACACACACAACCACACACAAACCCACACACACACACACACACACAACACACACACACACACACACACACCCACACACACCACACACACACACACCACACACACACAACACCACACACACACACACACCACACACACACACACACACACACACACCACACACACACACACACACACACACACACACACACACACACACACACACACACACTCCATATCGGCACTCAAGGGTGGAAAATCCCCTTGACGGGATTCGAACCTGGTTCAGCAGATCAAGAGCGCAGTGCGCACACTCTAACCACTAGCCCTCCCCCCCCCCCCCCCCCCCCCCCCCATCCCATGTTACGTGCTCCGTTCACTCTACACCAGTCTGCAGTGCCAGCATCCTCCTCCCTGATGCAGACCAAGATGCCAACAGAGGGAGAAAACAACTTCCCTCACACAGACTGTTCCCCTGGGGAAGAAAAGCATTCACTGCTCTGCTATTCTCAGACTGAGGAAAAACAGTGGTCGCCACAGGGTCTGGGGCCTGGCTATGCAATCTGGGAGGTGTCAGTCAATGTGATTCTGCCCGATCAACGCTGCACAAAAAATAAACAGAAGATTGGATAATGTTGGCAGAAGCCCTTCCACAGGATTTTACAATGACGATAAAAATGGAATTCGGGGGGCACTCTTTACGATCTTAAAGTAGTCTGCTCCTGTCGTCAGGGTTTTTCGTGTCATGTTGAAAACACGGTTTTGACTGGGAGCGTGAATGTGGTTTTGAATGTTTTGATGAGGCTTGTCTGAAGTGTGGATGCTTTATGCAGGGCATCTGTATCGCATATCTACCCATCCTGAGTATTAATCTTTCATTGTTTTCTCTCTCTCTCTCTCTCTCTCTCTCTCTCTCTCTCTCTCTCTCTCTCTCTCTCTCTCTCTCTCTCTCTCTCTCTCTCTCTCTCTCTCTCAAAATTCCTAGTCGGCACAATCTAGTCATAATGATTATTACCATAAGGTTAGATTTGTACTGCGCATCGATTAAGATACTAACACATGTTATGACCTGAATATGAGTTTATCTTATCGGTAATTATGTTACAATCATACTGAAGATCCTTGCTGTTTCACCATCACCTATTCGTCGTTTAGTGGACCGTTAGGGTACCCCAATGAAGATTTTGCAACCAGATTCCTCCACTCCTACCCGTTGCATTTCACGCTTAGAGTTTTCTTTTTCTGGATTGTAGAAACAAGGAGTCGTTAGATTGTGTCTGCAATACCTTCATTCATGGATACAGGGATTCTAGACACAGAGTTTCAAAGTCAGTCACAAGGTCTTAATTACTAAAGGATTGATACATGCATGTACAATGTGCACAAGCAAAACGATGTGTCCGGCACATGGACCGATACAAATTATATTGGGCTATTTATCAACTGAGCTCTGCACAGATGATTCATAGCAACACTTGTCATCTGGTTATCTTCTCCTGGAGGATGCCGGGGACCTGTCAGCATAAATACTATCCCCATTCTAGAAATGTTTTGCAGGAATTCTCTTTTTTCTATACTCCTTTACTTGCCTTGTCTTCTCTTCCTGTCCTTTCCCTTTTGTGTCCATTTCAGCCATCTAGATCTATTCTCCTGCATTTTTGTCGGAAGATTTAAAGATAGCAATTCTACTGCGCCTAAAGTAGGATGATACTGTCTCTTTCATCTCTCTCTCTCTGTATCCCTCTCTCTCTTGTCTTTCTGTTTCCCCCACATCTCTCTCTCTCTGTTTCCCCCTTTGTCTCTGTGCTAGCGTGCGCTGCGTGCGAGTCGTGCAGTGTGTGTGTTGTGTGTGTGTGTGTGTGTGTGTGTGCTATGGTGAGAGAGAGAGAGATAGGAGAGAGCTAGAGAGAGGGAGTGTGTGTTTATAATAGTGCGGTTGTTTCCAAGAAGTGAAGTGCACGGTACGCCAACATTTGTTTGTTTGGATGCAAAATACCACAGACTGCAACACTCACCGAAAAAAGAAGATCAAACAGAGCAAAAGCACCTCACGGAAAGTCCAGCAGCAGCTGTCCTTGCATGATGACACTGACCGCTGGCTTACATTGGCCAGAGGCGTGCTGTCCTCCAGGGCAATGGTCACTCAGCTGGAGACACTGGAGACTTTCCTCTGTGTACACAACCCACTTAAGCAGAGCTTGTGCCAACACTTCTCTCTTGGAAGCCCGCTACAGCGCAGCACAGCACAGCACAGCGCAGCACAGCACAGCACAGCACAGCACAGCGCAGCGCAGCGCAGCGCAGCACTGCACAGCACTGCACAGCACAGCACAGCACAGCACAGCACAGCACTGTCCCCTGTCCCTCTGAAGGATGCTGTTGGTCCTGTCTCCCCTCCTTCACTCAGTGGTCTTTTTCAAAGGGTAGCCAAGTGGTTAGAGCGTTGCACTTTGCGTTCGCGATTGATGGACGGGTTCGAGCCCACGTTCAAGCGTCCACCGAGAGGCCTGTTTAATGAAGGGGGCTTTTCTCCTGGAGTTAACATCAGTGCCGACTTCACTCCTCCGAAACTTCTTCCGGTGAGGCTATAAACTGAGATTGCGTGTGCGAACGCACGCAGAACATCTTGCGCACACGCTTAAACCTGTTCTACCTTTTGGAAGAGTAGGCCCATTGCGCACGTGTTGGAATAAATGTCAAAATTTATAAGCCGCATGCGCTCGGGAACTGGTTGCGGAAAAAGCATTTAAGAGCTTAGTTTGATATCCGAGAAATAAAACAATTAAGAAATGCATTTTGTGTGTGTGTTTAGTCGTCCTCTTAGTGCAGTATAGTGTTTGAATCCTTGCCTTATCAATCAAACCACAACAGTGTATTTCAGCCAAGATGATGAATCTGGATGATAACGAAAAAAAAAATTATTGCGCGTTTGTCTCAAAGACGCTACGATCCCGTCAATGCCAGAAAACAAGACTCGACTTTTTGATGGCAGCAGTGTGTGTGTGTGTGTGTGTGTGTGTGTGTGTGTGTGTGTGTGTGTGTGTGTGTGTGTGTGCAAGTGTGCGAGAGAGAAAGAGAGAGAGAGAGAAAGAGAGAGAGAGAGAGAGAGAGAGAGAGAGAGAGAGAGAGAGAGAGAGAGAGAGAGAGATGGTTTCGCAAAAGTATGAGTTGAGGTCCCTCGTGTAAAGCGCTTGGGGCGATTTTAGTACTGTAGATTGCAGACAGAAAAGTAGGCCAGAACACTGTCAGCTTTTACATTTCCAGAAAAAAAAGTGCCACAGACGCTATAGCCGAGCGGCTTACACCGTCCGATCCCATTAATCCATGAAGTCGTGGGTTCCAATCTTGGCTGCGTCTGGTGAATTAAGGATGAGGATTTTTACGATTTCCCGGGTGAACTTCAAGTGCAGACTTACCAGTGCCTTAATTCCTTTAGTGTATACACATATAGAAGATCAAAATATGCGCGTTAAAGATACCTTAATTCATGTCAGCGTTTGGTGGGTTACAGAAACAGGAACATACCTAGCATACATGCCCAACATCGGAGTGCAGCTACCTTCATGGTGGGCAAAAATGGTCGCATACGCAGAATATCACCATTCGTAAACTTCGGAGCGCTAGCCAAGGAACGACAAAAAAACCGAAAAGAAAAATCTGTAATAGATTTGTCAGTCTGTCTGTCTGCCTGCCTGCCTGCCTGCCTGCCTGCCTGCTTGTCTGTCTGTCTGTCTGTCTGTCTGTCTGTCTGTCTTCTGTCTCTCTCTCTCTACCTATCTATCTATCTATCTGTCTGTCTGTCTGTCTGTCTGTCTGACTGTCGGTCTGTCTGTCTATCTATCTATCTCTCTGTATGACTGTCCGTCTATCTGTATATCTGTCTATCTGTCCGTCTGTTTATCTGTCTATCTGTCTGTATGTCTGTATGTCTGTCTGTCTATCTGTCTATATGTCTGTCTATCTGTCTGTCTGTCTGTCGGTCTGCCTGTCTGTCTGTCCATCTGTCTGTCTGTCTGTCGGTCGGTCTGCCTGTCTGTCTGTCTGTCCATCTGTCTGTCTGTCTACCGGTCGGTCTGACTGTCTGTCTATCTGTCTGTCTGTTTGCTTGCCTTCTGTATATTTAATGGCTTTCTCTGCCTTTAGATTGTGTGCCTTTTGCGTGCTTTTTATCCTTTTTCTTTAGTTTTTTCTCTTTATCTGTTATCGTTTTTGTTCCCTGTTTCCGTGAAGTGTGTTTTCTTTTCCATCTTACCTGCAGTTCTGGTTCACGTTTTCCAGATGGCTTTTGGTTCCCCCGTCTTCTCTGGGGATTTCTGCTTCTCCAAGTTCAGATCCAAACATTTGGTACCCCCCATCCCCCTGTGGTTTTTTTACACATTGGCTGGGTTCATATCTCTCCATCCATTCCTCTTTCCTTTCTTTCTGTCTCTCTCTTACCTCTTCTCCCTCCACCCTCTCCTTATCTGCTTCAGTTATCTTCATCCTCGTCATTCTCCTCCTCCTTCCTCTCCCTTGGTCTCCCTTTCTTTCCCCTGTGTCTGTCTCTCTGTGTATGTCTCTCTATCTGTCTGTCTGTCTCCCATCGTTTTTATTTCTGCCGGTCTCTAGCTCCCCTTCTCTCCTAACTTTGCTCTGTGTCTGTCTTTGTGTCTGTCTCTCTTTCTTTCTCCCGATCTCCCCTTTTCCACTGTACAGTCTTTTTGTGAGTGTCTTTTTCTCACCCAACCGTTAAACACCCGGTCCCCTTTAATCCACAAAGCAGACATTGCCTGTTTCCTTCTTAGTCATTGGTGAACACCCTGTCCCCTTCCAGTAACACAACAATATACCATCTTCTCCTTGCTGCTTTGCTCCTAAATAAAAAAGCAATGCCATCTTCCTTTTTATATTAATTTTGATTCCAGCAAAACTCTTTTTTCCGTTATTGATGTCAGCTTAGTGCCAAGGCCTTCTTCAAACTGTTTTTATGTGTTAAATGTTTCATTGAGATTTTTATCAGCTGGAACTAGCTCTTAGTGTAACAATCTGTACTCTTTTTCTTAATAACAAATGTAATCATTTGTAACAGGGCTTTCGGTAGGTCGATGTCGGAGATTTCTTTTAAACACTGTAGAATTCTCTAACGGAGCTACATTCGCTCACCTTATTTCTTCAAACTCTTTCTAGAGAAGATCGTGTAAGAGACACGCCTTCAATGTCACACCACAGCAGCTTCAGTGGCACATTCATTTGCAATCTGAGGTTTGCTGATGATGTACAAACATCAACACCATGGACGATTTTCCTTTCCCTTTGTCTCTCAAAAACCTCGACATTGCTTGTTGGATACGGGAGTAGTTATGATCAAATATAGCTTTCTGAAATACTCTTCTGATATGTAATCATAGCATGAATAAATAGAGACATGAATAAAGATATGGTTTTGCAGAGAGCATAGCACAAGTTGCAGATCATGTGGCGTAATTGCAGTACTAACCACCCACGGTAATGGTTGTTCATAACTAAAAACTTGTATAAGAAAATAATGTCACAAAAGTACATTTCTTGCTCAATGGGGATATCTAAGCAGTTGAGCGTACATTCTACTACCCTGTATCACTTATTTTAACCAACATGATTTCCTGACGAGAGTATATCTTACATAGGATGGATGCCTATCATGAAATTATCAGTGTAATAAAGGTTTCGTTTAGTGGATGTCAGTGCCCCTGGAAGAACAATATCTTTGGTCTGAATCGTGTCAAGTTAGAATCAAATCATGTGCAATAAAATAATAACTTTGCAACCTTGTATCAGTACAATCCTATAAATCATTTCAGAAAACTTTTTTGTTCTGAAGAATACCATACTCACACATTTGCTTGATACAATCTACAGATTAAAGCCGTAAAGCTGACCCCACAAAAAGTGCACCGAATGCTCTTGAAGTGTCTGCTCTTTCACACCCAAGTTGTACACGTGACAAACATAGCACCGACTGTGGATCTATATCCTTCACTGTATCCTCGGGGCGTGCAGACAGGTAAAGAGGCCACAGACAGACAGTACAGCCATCACTCCACCATTTAGACCTTCAAGTAGATCATGCCAGTAAGCCCCAGTGAACCGGAGACTCACGCCCTTAGGGGGCAGGGGAAGGAGGAGTGGAGAGACGGCACTGCAGAGGAAGAAAGCTGAGAGCTGCAGAGCTAGGGACCAGTGGTCGTCTGCAGCAGTAAGGAAGGTCAGGTGTTGACAGAAGGA
>CM054144.1:3439899-3442399 GCA_028751875.1 Rapana venosa | reverse complement strand
AAGAAGAGAAATTAAAAAAATGGAGAGAGAGACAGACAAACAAAGAGAGACAGAGACAGGGACAGACGCACACATGTATATCTCTCTCTATCTCTATCTCTCTCCATCTCTCTACCTATCTCTCTCTCTATCTCTCTCTCTATTTCTCTCTGTGAACAGTTGCACAGGCCAGTGCTTTTTTAATGTTGATGTTCCCGCTAACCCTAGATATGTTACATCTGGAAGTAGCAGAGTGGGAAATAAAGATGCTTTGTTTGTAAACAGTGTACAGGCACATGACGAACAGATTGAAGACTGTGCACAGAATGCTGCTGTTAATATTTGTGTTAACACTGTGGATGTTGATGAATGCTTAAATAAAGTTGATGCTGAAATAAATGATGATGATGTAGATACTTTTGTTTGTGAAAAAACTTTGAACACTGCTGAATGTCTTTTTTTCCTTGTCAAACTCATTACCACTAAGATCAGAGGAAGTTGAAGGAAGTGCTGCACATCAAAGTGGAACCTATAGTGTAAACGATGATGTGAATGTTAATCGATGTGATGTGGACGTCTCTACGGGAAAAGGAAAACTTGCATCTTTTTTGCACTGGAATGTGAATGGTTTGCTCTCAAAAATATGTGATAAAGATTTCGTTTCCTATGTAGCATCCTTTGATTTTGTGTCTCTTGCAGAGACTTTTGTTGAATACTTAGATTTGTCAGTGTTTAATGATTATAAATGTTTTTGTAAGCCAGCAATCCGATTTACAAAGCAAGGAAGGCGTTCGGGTGGTATTATATGTTTGATAAAGAAAGAGCTTTTTGCCAAGCATACAAGAGATAGACACTGGCTATAGAAATGTTCTTGTTTTTCTTATAAACAGAGACCTGTTTTGTTTATCTAAAGATATATTGTACGTGTGTGCTTATGTTCCCCCAGAGAATTCACCTTACTATGGCCTTTTTTGACACTGATAATGGTATCAGGGAACTTGAGAACTGTCTGATTGATGTACTGATGGATCTGGATGATGTTTCATGTAGTTTTTAGCTGGGGATTTGAACAGTAGAATATCAGATGTGTCTCAAGATGTGTCTGATCAAGATGATATTTTTCACTTAAATTATAATGTAGATAGTATCAGTAGGTGCTCTGAAGATAAATTTTGGAATAGTTATGGCAAAATGTTGTTGAATATGTGTACTACATTAGACTTGTGTATTCTAAATGGGGTTTGTGCTGGTGATCAGCAAGGGCATTTCACATATATATCAGAGACAGGTAAGAGTGTAAACGATTACTTTTTAGCTTCTTCTGACTTGTTTGCAGCTATCCATAAGTCATGTAGTCTTTATGTAAATGAGCGTGTGGAATCAGATCATCTGCCGCTGGAATTTAGCATGTATTTGACACAAAATAAGAAAGAAGAAGATATTGAGGGAAGCAGAAACAATGTAGAAACTAACATAGAAGTTATAGAAAAATTTCAGTGGTATGAAGAGTATGCTAGTGTTTTTTCTCAACAGATGAACAGTGAAGTTGTGTTACAGACACTGCATCGTGCTATTAGTCTCATCGAAGAAGACATAGATGCTGCTTTAGAAATGTTCAACTCTTGCATTAAAAAGCAAGCTGAACCATTGAAGAAAAGGATTAAGATAAATGATAAATGTAAAAATGATGATTGGTATGACCAAGAATGTACTAATTCTAAAAAGAGATGCTAGAAAATTATTAAGAAAATATCGAAAAACCTTAACAGAGGAAGATTGTAGTAAATACTGCAAAGCACGGAAAAGAGTAATAAAGGCATAATGAAAAGCAAAAAGAAAGCATATAATGAACATCTTGTAAAATCTCTTGTTTGTTCTGTAAATAATCAGCATGATTCTGGAAAAATGTGCGCAAGATATCGGGGAAGAAATCAATTGCAGCTAATAGTATTTCAGTTAGTGAATGGTTTCAACATTTTAGATATTTGCTCGAGACAGAGACCATAGAAGTAGATGATTATGCTAAAGAAAGTGAAGTTGATGAAATTCCTGATGAAACAAGTCTCTTTGATCGTCCTATCACAAGAGAAGAAATATCGTTAGTAATGAGAAAGTTAAAGAATAACAAGTCCGCAGGACCAGATGGGATAATAGGGGAACTATTTAAGAACTCAGGAGATACTGTTGTAGAATTTTTTCTTGAATTTTTTAATGCACTTTTTGATAAAGGAATATTTCCCCAGTTATGGACAGATTCAATTATATTGCCGTTGTTTAAGAAAGGTTCGATAAATGACCTGGAATTATAGAGGCATTTCATTGTGTGGACGTTAGTAGTAAGTTGTATAGTTCGATAATTAATGGTAGGATACAAGAATGGGTTGAGCAAAATAACATTACTGGTGAGCATCAAGCAGGTTTTAAGAAAGGTTACTCTACAGTTGATCACATGTTTACACTTATGGCAGTAATACAGAAACAATTCACATTAAATCGAAAATTATATGTAGCTTTCATAGAC
>CM054144.1:3427399-3429899 GCA_028751875.1 Rapana venosa | reverse complement strand
GCAGGCAGGCAGGCAGCGCAGTGCCCTGATAAGCCAGGTTATTGGGGGCCGGAGTCAGCAGGCCTGCCTGTGTATCCCGGGTTATCATCGCCCCTATACACTCTCTGACACGGACTTTGCCAAAACAGATCAAAACCCAGTAGGTCCTTCTTGGAGTTTTCTATGTTTTGCTTTAGTGTTGTTGTTTTTTTTTCTGTTTCGTTCTCTCTTTTCCTGCACGAATCGTGTTCCCCGATCCTTCCACGATTGTACTGAGTGGTGCCCGGAGTATAACCCAGCAACAGTACTTTCATTATCCACCCATGAGGGGTGTGGAATTAGGCAGTTATCTTTCATTTGAGGGATCAAACTAGTCTATCTGCAAGAGGTATCGTGCTTCTAATTCTAATGAATCGTGGTCTGCTAATATGGGTTCGAATCTCATTGAAGATGGTTTTTCCTCTGGAGTTAATATCAGTGCCGATTCCACTCCCCTCAAAAGTCCTTCGAATGAGACTATAAACCGAGGTCCCGTGTGCGAACGCACCAGAACATCTTGTGCCCACGCTAAAACCCGTTCCGCTCTTCGGAAGATTAGGTCATTGTGTGCCAGTGGTAATGGATGACAAAATTGACAAAACTGCACTAAAACGGGGACTGGATGTAAAAAAGCACATGAGTGCTTATTCCATCATTCTCGAAACAAAAAAATAAAATAAACTAAAAATAATTAAATGATGCTCAAGTCGCAGACCACAAGATCAAATCTCTGTAGCATTTTAAGAGAAAAGGCCTAAGAGTTGTATGATCTCCTAGAGCTGTTTTGTGCGTGCTTACAAACATAGCACTTCACCTTTTCCATGTCAACATAAGTGGATGACGTCTGCAAAAGACGTTTTGATATGTGTTTTATAGTTATACGTACATAAATAGAACCGCTACAGAAACATGCATATTCAGCGTACACTCATGGCTACATCAATGCATTAAGCTATGCAGCCAAACAAGAAACATGCTGAAGTGGAGTTTGGAATATGTCTGACAGTTAAATGGTGTGTTCGTAAGGAGTGACGCTTAAGTGAAGATGGAAATAAAACACCTGGAATTTCAACCTGGAATGATGGCGACATACACTGCACGGATGGTGTTCGCAGTGTCACGTGATGTACCCTGGTTTGTAGGATCCGTGCTGCCATTGTCAGTGTGGCTGCTGAGTGAAAGGTCTTTCAACTTTACAGATCTCCTGGCTTTCGTCGTAGAGATTTGAACTGCGCAGAAGCAGTGTTGGCTGAATGTCGTCACCACACCACATGTGAAAAGACAGAACGTATGCTGGTTGAATGAATGTTGTCTCTACCCACATATCAAAATAGCTAATGTAGTGTTGGCTAAGCATTGTCGCCACCCTCCTCTCCTCAATATCAAGATACATTGCAGCATCACTGGTTCAACTTTATCAACACCTAAGATATCTCATGACTGAAATTACGGATGTTTGGACGTTGCCAAGGCAACACCTCAAAATAAATGAAAGCATGGATGCTTGAACATCACCAACATCGCGGTATCAAAGTAAATGAAAGCAGTATGGATTGAACCTCTCTCCCCCCAGATATCAACATGACTGAAAGTTAAGTTGGGCCTACCGTTGTCAAACGCGAAAATCTCAACTGCGTTGACAGTTGTGTTAACAGCTACACGAATGGCAAGTATGGCTGGTGAACTGGAAAACAGTCGTGCATGCTAAGTTCTCCTTCATCAGTGTTTACAATCTCACTGTGATTTTGGATGTGATCGGAGATGAAGTGCATAGTTCTGGCTGACTCCCAGGGTTGTGCCGTGGAACGCCAAACAACAGTTGCTTTTTAAGTGAGAACACAGTGGAAATAAAACAACAAATGCAGGATAGATTTCCGAACCTTATCATGGATTGGAAAATGGTTTTATCAAAGATAAAACAACCTGGAAAATGTACTTTTTCAATCACAGTATTTGAGATGTTGATAAGTAAGGACTACGTATTTGACCTGACCTGACCTGACCTGACTTGACTTGGCGCGAGCTTCTACTCGAGTTAAGTATTCCTCAGAGGACAGGTTTGAGTATTGTTTGAAACCTTGCCCTTTGTGCTCTTTTACAGTGTGACCCGCTGTAAACAAACATGAACTTACACACACATGAACTTACTTTCTTGTGGCCTACTGAAATTGCCATCATAAGATGATAATATATTATACATAGGAAAATCTCATGTTTAAATTATAGGTTGTAAAATATAATTAAAAAAACATAGACAATTAGCGAATCTTCGCTTTATGTTTGAAGATCCATTTAAGAGACTGCAAGGGAGGTTACATCGTGTGTGCTTAGCCTAATCTTCAGCCTTTGCAGGATAATAGATTGCCAAACACTTAAACTGCTGACGCAGACAGGAGAAGTTGAAGAAGAAGTAAAGGCAGAAAGAAAACGTTAACGGCTTCACTTCAACTCCCAGAAGAGATACAGTTGCCCACTTGAACAA
>CM054144.1:3412399-3419899 GCA_028751875.1 Rapana venosa | reverse complement strand
GCCGAAATATAGCAAAGGAAAACGAGAAAAAGAAATAAACAGAAAGAGAAGACGAAAGAGAAGAAAAAAAAGAAACAAAGAACGAGTCAGAATGTTCTACTAAATAAAGTTCGATTACATGGCATTTCACAAACCAGGCTTAAGAAAAAACACACACAAAAAAAAACAACGGTAAGACGAAAAAGAAAACAAAGAAAAAAGAAAATCACTGCTAAAACCAAGAAAGAAAAACTAAGTTAAAGAAAGAAGAAAGAAAGAAAGAACGAAACACATTTCAGAGAGAGGAAAAAGGGGAAAAAACATGTCAGTAAATAAAGTTAATTCTACTGCATTTACAAGGGTCACAGCAAAAAAGGAAATAAAGAAGACAAAAAGGCGGAAGAAAAGAAGGCAAAGAGGAGAGAGAAAGAACGCAAAAAGGAAAGAAAGAAAAGACAAGACAAGGAAGGACAGAGAAAAAAAAAAATTATCTAAGAACAAAAAAGAAAGTTCAAAATACTCAAAGAAGAGACATTAAAGAAACAAATGTACTTTTCTGTGCATTTTACAAACAAGATCAAAGAATGAAGAATAAAGGTAGGGAAGAAGGAAGGAAGAGAACAGATAAAAGACAGGAGGGAAGAAATCACATCAAGGAACGAACACACCACTTTATTCCCTTTCATAAAATATTAAAAAAATCAAAAGAAACAACAACAACAACAACGAAGGAAGACAAAGACGAAAAAACAATATAGCAAGAGTAGAGAAAAGACAAACGGAAAGAAAGAAGGAAAGAAAAGAAAGAAAGAAAGAAAAAGAAAGAAAGAAAGAAAAGAAAAATAAGGACAGAAAAACAGACAGAAGCATGTACAGGAAACAAAACAGAGAGAATCTACATTCAAAAAAATTTTCCATGGCGTTATCAAATTACAATTAAAAGCCAAGTAATATTTACAAAGAACAACAACAAAATTGATAATTTTTACATCAGCAACAACAAATCTAACAACAATATCACCAACAAATAAATATAGTTAGATGCTATGTATTCACCGTCGGGTGTATTTTGTTCATGGTATGATCTAGTTTTTCACAACTACATTTCGTAATTGCTTTCTCGGCCTGGCTATGGTAACTGTCTTCTTGCTGGCTGTCATAAAGAAGCCCTTTTGTCCAAACTCCGGAAGGCCTAAGCCGTGCTTCACGATTCATATTTCGTTCCTACAAATCTGCCTGAATCATTAAATTTAATGATAAAAAAGGTGAAAAGTTAACAGCTGCAGGAACAACAACAACAGCAAGAGCATGATCATCATCATCATCATCATCATCATCATCATCATCATCATCATCATCATCATCATCATCATCATCAACAGCAACAACAACAACAATCACAACAACAACAACAACATCAACGATAGAGAAGACAATGGCAATGATAATAATCTCGACAAAAATATGTGTACAAAAATAATATCCTCAAGCAAACAAACACTAACACAGAAACATCAATCAATCAATAAATCAATTAATCAACATATCAAATAAACACATGATATAACTAACTAAATCAT
This sequence comes from Rapana venosa, assembly GCA_028751875.1. Classification (NCBI taxonomy): domain Eukaryota; kingdom Metazoa; phylum Mollusca; class Gastropoda; order Neogastropoda; family Muricidae; genus Rapana; species Rapana venosa. The sequence goes on along the minus strand of CM054144.1, from coordinate 3,418,340 downwards.
TATCTAAATAAAAGATAGAATAAACAAATGAATTAGATAAGAATGAAAGATTACAGTTTAAGAGCGCTAGACGAAACAAGACCTTGTGCATTCATTAACATAAACGCAACAAAGACTTCTAAGTCAGAGTTACACACTAAACCCTTCAAATAACATAAGGAAATAACATCTCAGTCATAATCCTTCTCTTCAACCCATTCATCGTACTCAGTCCATCCATCCACACACATCAGTACCATCCACAACTCTGATCTTCACCGCAACCACCACCAAACTTCACACTCCAGCGAAACCTTGACGAACATGAAACAAAACATATGGATATATTGGCAATGTGAAAGTCATGTAAATCAATGCTGGTTTACGTAGATTCTAGACCCTACTTTATGATGTCGTATCCTGCACGGCTCTCAGACCTAAAGTACACAGTCTATTTCTTTCTCTTGTTGATCCTTTGTGTAAAACATGTGTGAGTTTCCTTTCAAGTCGTGTCTCATACTCAAAGTGCGCATTTTATTTCTGTCTCTGCCTGATCCTTTGTGTACGACATGTGTGTTGTTCCTTGCCAGGCGATCGGCGACACTGGTCTGTCATGATGCCGGACTACAACAACTCCGTTCCTCTCTAGGCGTCGCCGGAGTTGGCAGTGGTGGTGGTGGAGGTGGTGGTCAGGAACCAGCATTTCATGGGGTCCTTCTTGCCCTTCATCACCACCTCCCCCCGGTATTCGAACTGGAACCGCTCGTCATGGTTGACGTCTTCCTGCAGGCACCTGCTCACACACACATATTATACAGACACATTTATAGTCAGGTAGGCAAGCACACAGGGACGTATTCAAGAGCTCACGCGCATGCAGGTATGCACGTAAGTAGCTACGAGCGTGCAAGCATCTAAGTGAGCTCGCCCGCTACCCCCCTCTCCCTACAAACAGACATACAGATAAAGACACAGACACACAGATACAGACACACAGACACAGACACAAACACACACACACACACACACACACACGCGCGCGCGCGCGCGCGCGCGGATACAGGTATATAAAAACTGATAAAACTGAAGATGCATGCACAATAATGATGATGATGATGATGATGATGATGATGATGATGACGGTGATGATGATGATGATGATGATGATGATGATGATGATGATCATGCTTGTGTATAGTTTTGTCTTTGATATCAGCACATTAACAAGAGATATGTGTACGAAGTATTGAACATGACAGAACATTATATGATCTCCCCAGCCAAAACCCTTTTGATACGGTTTGTACGATAAACGGCAGGATCAAATAAATCCGGCACTGCGCCCCTCCTCCCCCCCCCCTCCCCCTCTTTGCTATACAGGATACGACATAACAACAAACCAGACAGAAATCATAATGGTATGTCTGAGTGTTTCGGCAAACCTTCTGATGACTGGCTGCTTGCTGTTGGCGAACACACGATCCCCCTTCTGCCGGTCTGGAAAAAAAGACTCCATCCTTCACCCGGTAAAACTGCGTAAGATGATAGCTCCCAGTCTGGCAAAAGTCGCCACACATTTCATCCAAAGTTAGGTTACACAATTGCTAAAGGCCTTTGGTGTAGACTTACACCCATTTTCCAGGCCACCATCCCTGTAATGATGTTTGTTTGATCTCCACCATGCCTTCTTCTCCCAAGCAGTCTGGTTTACCTGCTGCATTCCGGCAATGTTGCTTGATGGAGGTAGTCATACTGCGGGCAACATAAGCACTTCAGTTTCCTGGGATTTTGATTACCGTTAGAGCGCGTGCCCTTTTACTGACAATTTATTCGCAGCAGAAAATACCACGCTAGAAAGAAAAAAAAAAGAAAAGGAATAGATACCACATTCAGTGGCAGGGAAGGATAAATATTACCTGCGAACTTTACATACCGTACATTTTGTCTGATTGCATCAAACGCAAGTAAGTTTCTTGTGGATGGAATTTCACTGTGTTGAAATAAGTAGGCAACCTTTACAGAGAAAAAAAAAGTGTTGCGTGGCACATTTTTGACGATTTCTTGTTTTTGACAAAAGCTGTATCACCTTGCAAGAAAAAAACAAACTCTGAAAAACTCCAACCTTTTTAGGATACATTCGCCATGGTTTGATGAATGAGACAAAAGCCATTCAGTATCCAGACTTGGGTGCTGCTGTGAATACTGGGGCAGCTTCTGATCTTGAAAAGGCCGCAGGGACGGTTAGAACAGGGCCTGGGAAAACTGAGAGAAGTGAGGGAGTGAACACAACAGAAGGTTGCTGAGTGCCGACATGAAAGGAATATGCTCGACTGTTCTGTGGGCCACAAAGAAACCCTTTCATTTTACTGGCAAATACCAACCTACAGACACAAGTCTATGAATCAACTTTTATGTTAAAAAGCTTGATGTACTTTTCCATGAGATTTAGGTCATTTCGTAGTCATTGTTTGGTGTGTGTGTGTGTGTGTGTGTGTGTGTGTGTGTGTGTGTGTGTCCTTCGCTTTTGTTTCCTATTTCTTTCCTTGACCACCCTTCTATCTCTCTCTGTATATTATTTCATTAATTCTTTTTTCATTTTCTTTCTATACTCGTTGCCCAGGATTTTTTTTTGTCCTTTACGTTATTTTCTTCTTGTTCTTGTTCTTGTTCCTGTTCTTGTTCTTCTTTTCTTCGTCTTTTTCTTCTTCGTATTTTTTGCATTCTTCTTCGCATTCTTCTTCGCACTCTTCTTCGCATTCTTCTTTGCATTCTTCGCATTCTTCTTCGCATTCTTTTTCGCATTCTTCTTTTCTTCGTCTTTTTCTTCTTCACATTCTTCGCATTCTTCGTCTTCTTCTTCTTTTCATTTAAATCCTATGCATCTTCTTCGCATTCTTCTTCTTCTTCTTCTTCTGTCGGAATTAGTGATCATAATGCTGTTTGTGTCACCTGGAGCAAAGCTGGCTTCAGAGTGCCTAAAATGAAGCATCTGAAAATTACATTTCGCTCATTTAAAAATTTCGATTTGCATGCATTTTCCTCTGACCTCGCTTCTGCACCCTTTTCAAATATTTTTAGTTACACTGATGCAGACGATGCCCTTTCCTTTTGGACATCAGTTTTCTTAAGCATTGTCAACAAGCATATTCCTTTAATTCAAAGACGTGTAAAGTCAAAAATTTTACCTGGCTGGCTCACCCAAGAAATTTTGCTAGCAATCAACCACAGAGACGACTTAAAGAAACGCGGGCTTCATGAGGAATACAAGAAAAAACTAAGACAGTTAAGTATATGATTAGAAAATCTAAACGTTGTTTCTTCCAGAATTTAATTCAAGATAAAAGCAATGGAAGATTAATCTGGTCTGCTATTCGCCAGCTCTCTAAACCTGGTACTTCACGTGACGAATGTTGTATTCCAGTAGATGTTCTCAATAATCACTTTGCTAGTGTTGGAAGTAAACTCATTGATAACAACACCAGAACTTTTGATTCAAATATTTTAAAAGCCTTTTGCGTAGGAAAAGGATACATAACAAAATTTTCTGTTCCCTTATTGTCTGTTCATGAAGTTTTGTCCTATTTAAAGTCTTTAAAAAATAAAAATTCATGTGGCTTTGATAGTATTAGCCCTAAAATACTGAAACTATCTGCATTTTACATTGCAGACTGTCTCACTTATCTTTATAACCTTTGCTTATCTAAACAGTGCTATCCCAAAGCATTTAAATACGCTAAAGTAATCCCTTTGCACAAAAAAGGGAACATAGAAGATGTAAATAATTATAGACCCATTTCACTTCTATCTAGTATATCTAAACCTCTTGAACAGCATGTCCACCATCATTTATCATCTTTTATTGAATGCAAAGGCCTTTTGCATACCCATCAGTCGGGGTTTAGAAAGCACCACTCCTGTGAAACAGCACTATGCAGGATTACTGATTCATGGCTGCGTGAAATTAATAACAGAAAGGCAGTCGGTTTTATTTTTTATTGATTTAAGAAAGGCCTTTGATTTGATTAATCATAATATCTTATTACATAAGCTTCGGTTATATGGTTTAGATGAAAATGCCTTACTATTTTTTTAAATCCTATTTGTCAAACCGAACTCAGTCTGTTTATGCTAATGGAGTTACCTCTTCCAAAAAAATTGTTGCATGTGGTGTACCACAAGGTTCAGTATTAGGTCCACTCTTATTCTCTCTTTACATTAATGATCTTCCTTTAACCATTCAAAATGTTGTTTGTGATTTATTTGCAGATGATACAACTCTACAATACGCTAGTCATGATATTAAGGAAATCAATCATTATTTAAACCTTAGTATGAATTCAGTCAAAATTTGGTGTGAGACTAATGCTATGATGGTACACCCTGACAAAACAGAAGCTATGCTAGTTTGTGCGCGTCAGAAAAGGCAAACCTTGAGGCAAACTCATTTAATAATAATAATAATAATGTATGGAATTTATATAGCGCTGAATCTTGTAAAGCAACAAATCAAAGCGCTCAGATTTTATTTCATACCACTTTAAGTCACGGCAGATTTCTCTCCGTGAAATTCGGGTGCTCTCCCCGGGGAGAGCGGGAAACGCGTCGCACTTAGCGCTGCGCCACCCTTTCACACCTTTCACCAATTTTTTTTTTTTTTTTTTTTTTTTTTGCTGCAGCTGTATTTGTTTCCCTATCAAGTGGCTATTTTTCTAAGAATTTTGCCAGGGACACTCTCTTGTTGCCGTGGGTTTTTACGTGCGCTAAATAATTACGTGTAACACACGGACCTCGGTTTATCGTCTCATCCGAAAGACTAGCGCCCAGACCACCACTCATGGTCTAATGGATGGGGGAAAAATTTCCGGTCCAAACGGGGTACGAACCGCCGCACACTTCAGACCCGGACTTTTCGCTTTCTAGACAGGCGCGTTACCTCTAGACCACCGATCCACCTCATTTACAAATAAAGTATAATAACAACAACATAAAACAAGTTAAAACGCACAAATTACTTGGGGTAGTCATTGACGAAAGCCTCCTTTGGCAGAATCATGTTCACAATATTACTAAAGAAATATCATCCAGTGTATTCCAGCTTTCACAAATTAAACACTTTCTAGATAAACAATCAAAAAAATTTTCTATTTTGCTTTATTCAGTCTCGCCTAGATACTGCTCTGTTGTCTGGGGGAAGTGTGCTCCATTAACCTGAACCTCTGAAACTCCTTCAAAAGCGAGCCATTAAAGTCATAAATAATAATGAGTTAGCAAATGCATCAAAATAATTATTTAACACTTTGAGATATTACCACTTTGCTTGCGCCTCCGCTTTAATGTTTTAGCTCTCATGCATAAGGTAGTTTATGATGCTTGCCCTGGTTATCTAAAAGCAATGTTCTCTTTTCAACATCATCACGAATCAGACAGAGCTATTGTCCCCAAACCAAACTTAGATCTATTCAAAACGAGTTTTTCTTTCAATGGCAGCAGAGAATGGAATGCCCTTCCACCGATGTTTCGTAGAATACCAGAGCACTCTACATTTAAGACAGAAATAAAACAGCTGTTGTTTGATACGTGTAACTAACTACTCGCAGTAAACACACACAATGAACTCCAATGTGTATGAACATAATTGGTGCCTATATTGACTATATCATAGACATATAGTGTGCACTTCTTTGTGTGTGTGTGTGTGGAGGGGGGGGGGGGGGGGGGTGTGCGTGCGTGCGTGTGATTATGTATGTAGAGTCGAAAATGGGTGTGTGTGTGTGTGTGAGGGGGGGGGGGAGGGAGGCGTCCGTTCCTGCGTGTGTACACTTGTGTGAGTTGTGTGTGTTGTGTGTGTGCGCGCGGGGGGGTGGGGGGAGGAGGAAGGAGATAGTATATGTACGCGCATGCGCCTGTGTGTAGATCAGGGAGTAACCATTGGCTGTACTGTGAGAGAATCTTGGCATTATGT
>CM054144.1:3382399-3407399 GCA_028751875.1 Rapana venosa | reverse complement strand
TCTCTTCGCCAAAGGCCTTCTTGTGACTCTTAAATCTGGCCTCAAGACATATTTGTTTCAAACCTAAGAATGTCCTCTCCTGTTTCATTTCATAGCTATCCCTGCTTTTCAACAGCCAAAAATTCCATCACCCTGCCAAAGTGTATAACGTGTGTGTGTGTGTGTGTGTGTGTGTGTGTGTGTGAGTGTGTGCATTTGGACTTGTTAGAACTATTACTTGCTATTGGTTGCATGACTGTGTAAGAATGAGTTGAGTGGAAGCGCTTTGATTTGTCTGTGCAAGATACAGCGCTATATAAATTCCATTTATTATTATTATTATTATTATTAAAAAATAATGTCAATGATAATAGTAATAATAATAATAATAATAATAAGATGTAAATTATATGGCGCTTTATCTTGTAAGAACATATCAAAGCGCTTGTGTTCAATTTATTCTTATATATACAACCAAGTCACAAATAGTTTTACAAATTGAAATTCTCTCTCTCTCTCTCTCTCTCTCTCTCCAGATCTCTCTCTCTCTCTCTCTCACTCTCTCTCTCTCTCTCTCCACACACACACACACACACACACACACACACACACACACACACACACACACATACACACACACACACACACACACACACACACACAACACACAACACACACACAACACACACAACACACATGAGGGTTATATACTTTGGCCTGGTGATGGGAATTTTGGCTGTTGAAGGCAGGGACAGATATGAGATGAAACAGAACCGGGAAATCTTAGATTTAAAATAAGTCTGTCTGAAGGCTGGATTTAGAAGTGTCATTAGTAGGCCTTCAGTGAAGAGAGAGAAGAAGGTCATTCCAGATCAATGGACCAGAAATAGAGAAAGATAAACACACACACACACACACGCACGCACGCACGCACGCATGCACGCACGCATGAACAAACACACACACACACTTTCAACACATACATGGAAACGCACGGCCATTCACACACCCAACTTATTAGAGCGCAGGAGTACATGCTATGATATTTAGACACGTTATGTTTATATGCAGATACGGTGAGAGGAGAGAAGAGAGAGAGAGAGAGGAGAGAGAGAGAGAGAGAGAGAAGAGGAGAGAGAGAGGGAGAGGAGAATTAGGTTTGGTATCATTTATGACAATATGCGAAACACCACTTTGTTTGTAGATGTATATTTCTTTCTAAGGTTGAAAACATTCAACATTGTTCTTGACAGACACAAAAGAAAGAAACCACAAAAGCAGCAAACAATGCAAATGGTGTGTTGTATGTGTTGTGCGTGCGCGCACCTACACGTGTGTGTTTGTGTGTGTACGCGCGCGTCTGTGCGTACATACGTGCGTTGCGTGCGTGTGTGTGTGTGTGTGTGTGTGTGTGTGTGTGTGTGTGGTGGCCCCCGCGCTGCCGGCCGCGCGCGCGTATGGGTGTGGTGTGAATGTGTGTGATCTTGCGTCTGTGTGTGAGGGACAGCAGACACACAATGAGACAAGACACAGACAGACATACAGAGACATATTCGATATAACTGTGTAGCAAAAGCAAAAGAAATCTCAAGCATATCGATTTTGGAATTCAACAGAAACCAAACCATCCATTAGGCAATAAGCACAAAATCAGACAGTGTTGATCGGAAATCGACTGAGAAAACCACAACGCAGGCACAATTCAACATCACAAGTATCCCTACAGTAAACTGTCCACCTATTGTGCAGCAGGACTCAACGTGACCAACGAGCCAGACGACTCGTAACTGGCTAGGAACGCAGGAGGTTTTCTGGCGGGCACTTACTCGTTCTCTTCGCTTTACATGTAACAAATGCTAACAAATAAAGAACAGTTCACAAGTGCATATTATTCAAAACAAAACAACGATTGTAAAGACATTTGAGTGTCTGGAGTACAAATAGGTCTTTTCTTCTATTCCTTCCGTGTATGTTCCCCCCCCCTCCCCCCCCCCATTTATACATTCGTTTGTTTCCTTTATTCTTTTGTCTTAGTCATCACAAGGTAGTCCTTTCATTTGGTTTTTCCCCTTTCTTTAAGTTTTTCTCGTTGTTCCTTATTCTTGTTTCTTTATGTGTACTTTTACTGATGTCAGTTTTCTCTCTTTCTTTCTTTGTTTTCCATTCTTGCATTTTTCTTGCTGTTTTTTTCCATTTGTTGTAAAGGTTTTCTGTTTGATGACGAATTGTACCAAAATATCCACAGGACCATATTATTTTGTTTATTAAGCATTATATCCCATATGCACACTCAGTTGTACAAATAAACAAATAACTACTAGTAACATCACAAAATTGTGCATATGGAAGATCTGTTTAATTGCAGTGACATTTTTCAAAATTTATTTTAGCATCCTTCCTTTTCAAGAGGAGAGAGAGAGAGAGAGAGAGAGAGGAGGAGAGAGAAGCGAGGAAGAGAGAGATGAGAGAGAGCGAGGGAGAGAGAGAGAGAGAGAGAGGGGAGAGAGATTGAGAGAGAGGAGGAGGAGGAAGGAGGAGGAGAGGGCTTCTCTTTTAATCATTTCCCAGCTAGAGTCAAAACAGCAACAGGAAAAAGACGTCATACCAGTCACTACCGAAACTTTCTAACGTTAGCAGTCACCGCTGATTATCATTTATAACACATGTCCGTGTGATTGACGTTGTACATAGGGAACAGGTGAAGCTGCTTCATTCAAAATGAATGAACAATCTTGTCAGAGACAGTCCAAAACCATGCTTGACTCACTCACTCATCCCCACCCCCCCCCCCCCCCACTCCATCACTCACCACATCGCTTGCTCGCTCACTCACGCAATCACTAATCACCGATCATCAATCAATTTAATTAATCACTCAACAGTCGATCAGTCGATCGATCGATCGAAACCAACTAATCAATCAATTATGACACATAACTGGACACCCGCAACCTGCGAATGCCTTTAATCATTCAAGCTGTCAGATATACTTCGCGCGCAGCGCACACCCACACACACACACACACACCCACACACACACCCCCCCACCCCACCCCCCCACCCCCCCCCCCCACCCACCCCACCTCTTGCCCCCATCCTCATCAGATCCACAAAACCCCTGGCACCACCTCCCCAAACCCCCCAAACTCACCCCCAAACACCCCCACAATACGAAACCCCACCCCTTATACCCAACCACCCCTTTCCACCCCCCTCTATCCTCTATAAAAAAACAACAAACAAAATTTCACCATTCACCTCCACCATTAGAGATATAAAAAACCTACACTACCCTTATAAATAGATTCTAAGTACCCAAAAGCCACCAAACCCCACTCGGTCACACCAACTTTCCCCTACAAAACCCGTGCCACGCTCTCCCCCCTTCTCTATACAACTATATCTACAGATGTGTGTTTGCCCCGTTCCCCCCCACTGATCCGGTGGCGAGCGATTGCCGTGTCTAGCGTGCCCGTGCGAGTGACCGCCCCCCCCCCTGTCCCCCCCCCCGAGAGTGTGTGTGTGTTGTTGTTTGTGCCGTGCGCGCGCAGCCGTGCGCACAGTTTTATTTTAGCATTAACTTACCATCTACACAGTGCGCACACAAGTAAGCATTTTTTGGCGTGGGTGGGTGGGGGGAGGGGGTATTTATGTGTTAGCTTTGCTTGGGTTTGTGTTATGCTTTTGTTTTTTGCTTGTTTATTCTTCCGTACACATCTTTGCGTGGTTTGCAAGTAAGCAACTCAAGGGTTTTTTAAAATTCTATAATTGAGATTAATTGATTTGAGTAATTGGGTTATATTTGTGTCCTTTTAACCTGCCTATCTCTCGGTGCACGCTCCAAACTGTTTCAACTGGATCTGGATTTATTAACGTGAACAGAATCACATCAGTGGCTACGTAAAAAAACTATTGCCGAAATATAGCAAAGGAAAACGAGAAAAAGAAATAAACAGAAGGAGAGGACGAAGAGAGAAAAAAAAGAAACAAAGAACGAGTCAGGAATGTTCTACTAGAAAAAGTTCGAATTACATGCATTTCACAAACCAGGGCTTAAGAAAAAACACCCACAAAAAACAACGGTAAGACGAAAAAGAAAACAAAGAAAAAGAAAATCACTGCTCAAACCAAGAAAGAAAAAACTAAGTTAAAGAAAGAGAAAAGGAAAGAAAGAACGAAACACATTTCAGAGAGAGAAAAAGGGGAAAAAAATGTTCAGTAAATACGTTAATTCTATGCATTTACAAGGGTCACAGCAAAAAAGAAATACAAGAAGACAAAAAGGGGAAGAAACGAAGGCAAGGAGGAGAGAGAAAGACGCAAAAGGAAAGAAAGAAAAAGACAAGACAAGGAAGGACAGAGAAAAAAAAATTAACTAAGAACAAAAAAGAAAGTTCCAAAATACTCAAAGAAGAGACATTAAAGAAACAACATGTACTTTTTCTGTGCATTTTACAAAACAAGATCAAAGAAATGAAGAATAAGGGTAGGGCGAAGGAAGGAAATGAGAACAGATAAAAAGACAGGAGGGAAGAAATCACATCAAGGAAAGAACACACCACCTTTATGCCCTTTCATAAAATATTAAAAAAATCAAAAGAAACAACAACAACAACACGAAGGAAGACAAAGACGAAAAAAACAATATAGAAGAGGTAGAGAAAAGACAACGGAAAGAAAGAGGAACGAAAGAAAGAACGAAAGAAAAAGAAGAAAAGAAGGAAAAGAAAAATAAGGACCAGAAAAACAGGACAGAAGCATGTTACAGGAAACAAAAACAGAGAGAATCTACATTCAAAAAAAAATTTACATGCAGGTATCAAATTCAATTAAAAGCCAAGTAATATTTACAAAGAACAACAACAAAAATGTGATATTTTTTACATCAGCAACAACAAAATCTAACAACAATTCACAACAAAATACATATAGTTAGATGCTATGTATTCACCGTCGGGTGTATTTTGTTCATGGTCATGTCTAGGTTTTCACTACTACATTCGTAATTGCTTTCTCGGCCTGGCTAGGGTACTGTCTTCTTGCTGGCTGTCATAAGAAGCCCTTTTGGCCAAACTCCGGAGGCCCAAGCCGTGCTTCACGTTTCATATTTCGTTCCTACAAAATCTGCCGGAATCATTAAAATTTAATGATTAAAAAAGGGAAACGTTAACAGCTGCAGGGAACAACAACAACTGCCAAGTGCAGGATATTCATCATCATCAGTCATCATCATCATCATCAATCATCAATCAGTCCAGTCATCATCATCATCTTCATCAACAGGCAACAACAACAACATTCACAACAACAAACAACATCATCAACGATAAGAAGACAATGGCAATGATAATAATTGCTCGACAAAATTATTGGGTACATTAATAAGATCCTCAAGCTAAACAAAACACTGAACCTCAGAAAACATCAATCACTCATAAATAATGTAATCAACATATCAAATAAAACACATAGATATAACTAACTAAATCATATCTAAATAAAAGATAGAATAAACAAATGAATTAGATAAGAATGAAGACTACCGTATAAGAGCGCTAGACGAACAAGACCTTGATGCCAATCATTAAACATAAACCGCAACAAAGACTTCTTAAGTCAGAGTTACACACTAAACCCTTCAAATAAACCTTAAAGGAAATAAACATCTCAGTCAATAATCCATCTCTTTCAACCATCCTCGTACTCAGTCATCCATCCACACACATTCAGTACCATCAAAACTCTGATCTTACCCAACCACCACAAATTCACACTCAGCGAAACCTGACGAACATGGAACAAAAATTGGATAACTTGGGCAATGTGGAAAGTCATGTAAATCAATGCTGGTTTACGTAGAGATTCTAGACCCTACTTTCTGATGTCATATCCTGCACGCTCTCAGACCTAAAGTACACAGGTCTATTTCTTTTCTTGTTGATCCATTGTGTAAAACATGTGGAGTTACTTTCAAGTGTGTCTCATACTCAAAGTGCGCATTTTCATTCTGCTCTGCCTGATCTTTGTGTACGACATGTGTGTTTTTCCTGCCAGGCGCCTCCCCGGCGACACTGGTCTGTTCATGATGCCGCGACTAAACAACTACCGTTCCTCTCTAGGCGTCGCCGGAGTTGCAGTGGTGGTGGTGGATGTGGGTGGTCAGGGAACCAGCATTTCATGGGGTCCTTCTTGCCCTTCATCCCCACCCTCACCCGGTTTATTCGAACTGGAACCGCCTCGTCATGGTTGACGTCTTCCTGCAGGACCTGCTCACACACACATATTATACAGACACATTTATAGTCAGGTAGTGCAGCAACAGGGACGTATTCAAGAGCTCCCGCGCATGGCGGTATATGCACGTAAGTAGCTACGAGCGTGCAAGCATCTAAGTGAGCTCTCCCGCTACCCCCTCTCCCCTACAAAACAGACTACAGATAAAGACACAGACCACAGATACAGACACACAGACACCGGACCCAAACACCACACACACACCCACACACACGCGCGCGCGCGCGCGCGCGCGGATAAGTATATAAAAACTGATTAAAACTGAAGATGCATGCACAATAATGATGATGAATGATGATGATGATGATGATGATGTGACGGTGATGATGGAGATGATGAAGATGATGATGATGATGATGATCAAGCTTGTGTATGTTTTGTCTTTGATCTCAGCACATTAACAAGAGATATGTGTACGAAGTATTGAACATGACAGAACATTATAGGATCTCCCAGGCCACAAAACCCTTATGATACGGGTTGTACGATAAAAGGCAGATCAAATAAATCCGGCCTGCGCCCTCCTCCCCCCCCTCCCCCTCTTTGCTAATACAGGAAACGACAAAACAAAACAACCAGACAGAATCATAAATGGTATGTTCTGAGGTATCGGCAAAACCCTTCTGTTGACTGGCTGGCTTGCTGGTGGCGAACACACGATCCCCCATTCTGCCGGTCTGGAAAAAAAGACTCCATTCCTTCACCGGTAAAACTGCGTAAAGATGATAGCTCCCAGGTCTGGCAAACAGTCGCACACATTTCATCCAAAGTTAGGTTACACAATGCAAAAGGCCTTTGGTGTAGACTTACACCCATTTTCCGGCCACCATCCCTGTAATGAATGTTTGTTTGAACTCCACCATTGCCTTTCTTCTCCCAAGCAGTAGATTTACCTGCTGATTCGGCCAATGTTGCTTGAAGGGGTAGTCATACTGCGGGGCAACATAAGCACTTCAGTATCTGGGATTTTGATTACGTTAGAGCGCGTTGCCCTTTTACTGACAATTATTCGCAGCAGGAACATACCACGCTAGAAAGAAAAAAAAAAGAAAAGGACATAGATTACCGCCATTCAGAGTCAGGGAAGGCTAAATATTACCTGCGAACTTTACATACCGTACTTTGGGTCTGATTGCATCAAATACGCCACGTAAGTTATCTTGTGGATGGAATTTCACAGTGATGAAAAAGAAGGCAACCTTTAAAGAGAAAAAAAACAAGTGTTGCGTGGCACATTTTTGACGGATTTCTTGTTTTTGACAAAAGCTGTATCACCTTGCAAGAAAATAACAACACTCTGAAAACTCCAACCTTTTAGGATACATTCGCCCATGGTTTGATGAATGAGACAAAAGCCATCTCAGTATCCAGACTTGGGTGCTGCTGTGAATAACTGGGGCAGTCTGATCTGAAAAGGCCCGCAGGGACGGTTAGAACAGGGCCTGGGAAAACCGAGAGAAGTGAGGGATGTGAAACACAGCAGACGGTTGCTGAGTGCCGGACATGAAAGGAATATGCTCGACTGTTTGTGGGCACAAAGAAAACCCTATCATTTTTTAACTGGCAATACCAACCTACAGACACAAGTCTATGAATCAACTTTTATGTTAAAAAGCTTGATTTTTGGTTTTTATTTTGTACCCCTTTTTTTTTTTTATTTTCCCCCCATGAGATTTAGGTTCATTTCGTAGTCATTGTTTGGTGTGTGTGTGTGTGTGTGTGTGTGTGTGTGTGTCGTGTGTGTGTCCTTCGCTTTTGTTTCCTCATTTCTTTCCTTGACCACCCTTCTATTCTCTCTGTATATTATTTTCATTCATTCTTTTTTCATTTTCTTTCTATACTCGTTGCCAGGATTTTTTTTTTGTCCTTACGTTATTTTCATCTTGTTCTTGTTCTGGTTTCTGGTATTGTTACTTCTTTTCATCGTCTTTTTTCTTTCGTTTTATTATTTGCATTCTTCTTCGCAATTCGTCTTCCGCACTCTTCTTTCGCATTCTTCTTTGCCATTCTTCGCATTCTTCTTGCATTCTTCTTCGCCTTTCTTCTTTTCTTTCGTCTTTATCTTCTTCACATTCTTCGCCATTCTTCTTCTTCTTCTTTTTTCATTTAAATCCATGCAGTCTTCTTCTGCATTCTTCTTTTTCTTCTTCTTCTGGCGGAATTAGTGATCATAATGCTTTTTGTGTCACCTTGAGCAAAGCTGGCCTTCAGTGTGCCTAAAATGAAGCATCTGAAAATTACATTCGCCCTCATTTATAAAATTTCGATTTGCATGCATTGCCCTCTGACCTCGCTTCTGCACCTTTTCAAATATTTTTAGTTACACTAGCAGGACGATGCCCTTCCTTTTGGACATTCAGTTTTCTTTAAGCAGTGTCAACAAGGGCATATCCTTTAATTCAAAGAACGTGTAAAGTCAAAAATTTTACCTGGATGCTCACCCAGGAAATTTTGCTAGCAAACAACCACGAGACGGGATTAAAGAAAAGCGGGCTTCATGAGGAACTACAAGAAAAACGTAACACAGTTAAGTATATGATTAGAAAATCGAAACGTTGTTTCTTCCAGAATTTATTCAAGATTAAAAGCATGGAAGATTACTCTGGTCTGCCTATTCGCCAGCTCTTCTAAACCTTGATACTTCACGTGACGAATGTAGTATTCCAGTAGAGTTCTCATTAATCACTCTGCTAGTGTTGGAGTAAAACTCATTGATAACAACACCAGAACTTTTGATACAATATTTTAAAAGCCTTTTGCGTAGGAAAAGGATCCATAACAAAATATTCTGTTCCCTTATTGTCTGTTCATGAAGTTTTGTCCTATTTAAAGTCTTTAAAAATAAATAAACAATTCTGTGGCTTTGATAGTATTAGCCCTAAACTTATGAACACTATCTGCATTTTAATTGCAGGACTGTCTCACTTTCTTTCACTAACCTTTGCTTATCTAAACAGTGCTATCCAAAGCAGTTTAATACGCTAAAGTAACCCTTTGCACAAAAAAGGGAACTAGGAAGTGAAAATACTTATAGACCCATTTCACTTCTATCTAGTATATCTAAACTTTGAACAGCTATGTCCACCATCATTTATCATCTTTTATCTGAATGCAAAAGGTCCTTTTGCCATACCCATCGTCGGGTTTAGAAGCACACTCCTGTGAAACCGCACTATGCAGCGATTATGATTCATGGAAGCGTGAAATTAATAACAGAAAGGCAGTCGGTTTATTTTTAATTGATTTAGAAAGCCTTTGATTTGATTAATCATAATATCTTTCATTACATAAGCTTCGGTTATATGGTTTAGATGAAAAATTGCCTTACTATTTTTTTAAATCCTAATTTGTCAAACCGATACTAGTCTGTTTATGCTAATGAGTGACCTCTTCCAAAAAATTGTGCATGTGGTTGTACCAAAGGTTCAGTATTTAGGACACTCTGATTCTCTCTTTACTTTAATGATCTTCCTGTTAACATTCAAAATGTTGTTTGTGATTTTTTTTATTTGCAGATGATACAACTCTACAAATTCGTAGTCCATGTATTTGGAAATCAATCATTATTTAAACCTTTAGTATGAATTCAGTCAAATTTGGTTTGTGAGATAATGCTATGTGGTACACCTGACAAAACAGAAGCTCAGCTAGTTTGTGCGCGTCCGAAAAGGCAAACTTGAGGCAAACTCATTTAATTAATAATAATAATAATGTATGGAATTTATTATTTAGCGTGAATCTTGTTAAGCAACAATCAAAGCGCTCAGATTATTTTCATACCACTTTATCACGGCAGTTTTCTCTCCGTGAATTCGGTGCTCTCCCCGGGGAGAGCGGTGAGAACGCGTTCGCCACTTAGCGCTGCGCACCCTTTCACCCTTTCCCCTTTTTTTTTTTTTTTTTTTTTTTTTATTTTTTTTTTTTGCTGCATGCTGTATTTGTTTCCCTATCCGAGTGCTTTATTCTAAGAATTTGCCAGGACAACTCTCTTGTTGCGGTGGGTTTTTTTACGTGCGCTAATAATTACGTGTAACACACGGGACCTCGGTTTATCGTCTCATCGAAAGACTAGCGCCCAGAACCACCCACTCCCTGGTCTAATGGAAGGGGGACAAATTTCCGCAGTCCAAACGGGGTACGAACCGCGCCTCACTTCAGACCCGGGACTTTTCGCTTCATAGAACAGGCGCTGTTACCTCTAGACCACCGATCCACCTCATTTACAAATAAAGTAATAACAACACATAAACAAGTTAAAACGCACCACATACTTGGGGTAGTCATATGAGAAGCTCTTATTGGCAGACTCATGTTCACAATAATTACTAAAGAAATATTCATCCGTGTATTTCCAGCATTTCACAAATTAAACACAATACCACGAATAAACAATACCAAAAATATTCTTTTAGCATTATTTCAGTTCTCGCGCAAGATATATGCTCAGATACTTCAGGGCAGACGGAAAAGCAAAAAGGAAAAACACAGAAAAAAACAATTAGAAAAAAAAAGTGCAAAAAGTGAACAGCAAAGATAAAATAAAACAAAAGATAAAAAAAAAACTAAAGGACTAAAACAAAAAGAAGACAAAGAAAGTAAATAAGTGAATCTAACGGTCCAAGAAAGAAAAACAAAACAAGTAAAAGAAAACTTACCTAAAAAAAAAAAAAAGTAAAATAAAAGACAGGAAAAAAAGTGTACAAGATAAAAGAGGAAAACACCTACCAAGAAACACGACAAACAAGAAGACCAAAAGAATTTAAAAGTGAGAAAGTAAGGAATGAAAATAACCACAAGGAAAAACAAGACAAAGAACAAAACCAAGAAAAAGTTAGAAGCAAGTGAAAGAAAGAAACAAATGACAAAGAACAACAAAGTAAAAAAAATATAACAAAGTAAGCTAAAGAAACAAAGGAACAAAAAGATACCAAGTGAAAAAAAAGAATAATAAGATTAAAAAAAAGAAAGTAAGTGTCCAAGAAAGAAATACAAAATAAATATAGAAAAAATCTAAATAAGAAAAAGAAATGAACAGATTATAAAAGAACAAGAATAAGTAAATAAGAATAGAAAAATTCAAGAAAAAGAAGACTAAGAAAGAACTATACTAAATAAGTAAATAAAATAGCAAAAAACTTAAGAAATAAAAAAAGTGTAAGAGAACCGAAGCAAAAAAAATAAGTATAAAAATATAAAGGACTAAAGTGAGTAAAAAGAAAAAAAAAGAATAAAAAATTACCAACAGAAAAGAAGAAAAGTAGAGAAAAAAAAAAAAAAAAAAGAGAGCAAAAAACAAATAAAAAAAAAAAACACACCCAACTACTCTATTAGAAATAAAAGACCCAACATTCCCCACATACCCCCCTATATAGCCAAAAACACCATACCTGTCTACATAATCATCCCATATATCCCCCCCACTATCCCCCCCCACCCACACACCCATCCCCCCCCCACCCCCCCCACCCACCACCCCTAACCCCCCCCCCCAAACCCCCACCCACACGCCACCCCGCCCCCCACCTCCCCCACCTCCACCCCCCCAGCCCCAAAAATGAATCCCCCCCCCCCGAACCTCCACCCCCCGCCGCCCCCCCCCACCCCCCCCACCAGCCCGTAAAAAAAAAAGAAAAAAGATAAAAACAAAAAATATTAAGTAACTAAAAATG
Source organism: Rapana venosa (assembly GCA_028751875.1). NCBI lineage: Eukaryota > Metazoa > Mollusca > Gastropoda > Neogastropoda > Muricidae > Rapana > Rapana venosa. Next base: position 3,395,457 of record CM054144.1, on the reverse strand, counting down.
ATACAAGGAAAAAAGAACAAAAACAAAGACTCTAAAGAATAAAAGTGCAAAAACAAGAAGCAAAGATAAAACTCCAATAAGCCTCAAGATTGCAATAAAGAAAGTAGGCAAGTTGAGAAAAAAGAAACAAGGGCCAAAGAGTATAAACCCCAAAGAACAAAATACAAAAGACAAAAAAGGAACTCAAAGCAAAAAAATCAGAGAGAAACCCAAAAAAAACAAATCATATGCGGAAAAAAAAAATAATAAAAAATGCGACAACCAAGTCAAAGAAGACCAAGACAACACAAGTGAAGAAAGAAAAAAAAAAAAAAACAACAAAAAAATACACAACCGAACAACTCAACCCCCCCACCCCCCAGGTATAGCCCCCCCCCAAACCTCGCCAACCACAACCCCCCCCACCAAACCCCCCCCCCCCCCACCCCCCCCCCCCCCCCCCCTCCTCCCCCCAACCGTGCCGCCTACCCAACCACCCCCAAATATAGCAAGTGACAAACATAAAAATTAAAACAAGAAAATAAAGAAAGGGCAAAGACACAAGAAAAAAAAAAACACGTTGATTAAAAAAGGACAACCAGAAAGAAAAAAAAGAAAATATTAAACACCAAGTGAATAAGAACGAAAAACAGATAAAAAGAAAAAAAAAAAAAACACAAAGTAAGTAAAAAGGTGGCAAAAGTCGCGTTACGAAAAACAGGGTGCTCCATCTAACCTTGGAAACCTCTGAACAAACCAGAAGAGAAAAGACAAAAATAAAATAAGAAAAAGAACAAAAAAAGCAAAAAAAAGAAAGTTGCAACACAAAAAAAAAGAAAATCAACAACTAAGTGAAAATAAAGAGAAAGAGTGACAAATAAAGACAAAAAAATGAACAAGGAAACACTAAGGAACCTAAAAAAAAAAATAAAAGGTAAAAAAGAAAAACAGAACAAAAAAAGAAGAAGCAAAAGAATAAAACCCATAAAACAAATAAGAAAGCACAGTCCAAACCAACAAAAAACAACAAAGAAGTAAACAATGTGAAGTGACCAAACTAAAAAGAGCACGCAAAAAAAAATAAAGTGAAAAGCAAACAAGAAAAAACACAAAAAAAACAGCTCAAAAAACACAAAAAAAAAGAAAAAAAAAGAAAAAAAAAAAATAAAAAAAAGTTAAAGTGAAAAGCAAAATAACGTGAAAAAAAAAAAAAAAAAAAGAATACAACGATAAAAACAAGGAAGCAAAGATTAAAAAGATGAAAACAGGTGCAAAAGTAAACAAAAAAAAAAATCAAACAAATCAACAAAAACAAAGAAAAAAAAAAGAAAAAAACAAGACAAACACCAAAAAAAAAAAAAGAAGCAAGTAAAAGAAGTGAAAAAATATCAAAAGTGCACAAGAAAAAGCAAAAAAATAAAGCCAAGATAAACCAACAAAAAATAAAAAAACGAAAGAAAAAAGACAGATTAGTCAACAAACTGAACCCTAAAAGAAAAAGAAAAAAAGAAAAAAGTGGTAAAAAGTGAGAACAAAATAAAGTAGGAAACCACAACACAAAAAAAAAGTAAATACAACTAAAGAAGACAACCCAAAACAATTGACAGCTAGCAAAAGAAGGAAAAGAAAAAGTGTGTAACCAAGAAGACAAGAAAAAGAAAAGAAAAGAATCCACCAAAACAAACAAAACAAAAAGTATGCAACAAAAAAACCAAGAAATCTAACAACGTGAATACAACAGACCCAAAACGAAAAAAAATAAAAAAAAAAAAAGTCCAGAAAAGGTACCCGACATAAAGAAGACAAAAGAAAAAAGAAACAAAGAAAGCCAAAAAGTGAGCTAGTAAAAAAAGACAGAAAAAAATAAATAAAAAGAGCTAAACACAGAACATAAAAGAAGTATAAACAGAACAACATAATAAAAAGATAAAAACTTAAACCAAGGAAAAAGAAAAGAAGAACGGAAAAACACGTCAACAAACAACCCCATCCCAGTAAAAACAATAAAGCACAAGAATAACAAAGAAAGAAGAAACAGAAAAAAAGCTCAAAATTATCAAAGTAAAAAGAAGAAGAAGTATAAGAAGCACACAATCCGAGAAAAGAGGGAAAAAGAAAATAGTGAACAAAAAGTCCAGAAACATAGAAAAAAGAAAATCACAAGATAAAAAAAATAGAAAAATATACAAAAAGTGTGCTTCCAAATAAAGAGGAAAGTGAAGACAAGAAATCAAAAAACTAAAAAAGCAAAAAAAAATAAAGTAAAAGAAAAAAGTACAAATAGAAAAACAACAGAAAATAAAGAAGAACAAAATATACTAGCACAAGGAAAAAACAGCTAGGAAAGAAAGAAAAAATCTACTCTAAAAAAACAACAAAGAATGCACAAGTCAGAAAAAAAAAACGAACAAACGAGAAAGTGTGCTCATCTAACCTGAACCTTCTGAACTCTCTTCAAAACGAGCCATTAAAGTATAAATAATAAGGAGATAGCAAATGCATTCCAAATAATAATTTATTTAAACAACTTTGAGGATATTACCACTTTGCTGTGCGCCTCGCTTTTAATGTTTTTTAGCTCTCATGCAGAAGGTAAGTTTATGAGTGCTTCGCCCTGGTTATCTAAATGCAATGTTCTCTTTTCAACATCACACGAATCAGACAGAGCTATTGTCCCCAAACCAAATTAGATCTATTCAAAACGAGTTTACTTTGTTCTCTTTCAATGGCAGCAGAGAATGGAATGCCCTTCACCGATGTTTCGTTAGAATACCCGAGCTCTCTACATTTAAGACGAATAACACAGAATGTTGTTTGATCACAGTGTATCTAACTACTCGCAGTAAACACAAACAATGAACTCCAATGTTGTATGAACAGAATTCAGGTGCCTATATTGTACTATATCATTGAATATAGTGTTGCACTTTTTGAGTGTGTGTGTGTGGGGGGGGGGGGCGGGGGGGTAGTGCGTGCGTGCGTGTGATAATGTATGTAGAGTCGATAGACATGGTGGTGTTCTGTGTGAGTGTGTGAGGGGGGGGGCGGGGAGGGCGTCGTTCTGCGTGTGTACACTGTGTGAGGTGTGTGTGTGTGTCGTGCGCGGGGGGGGGGGAGAGGGGGAGGAGGAAGGAGATAGTATATGTTACGGCATGCCCGCTCACCAGTTGATGTGTGTAGATCAGGAGTAACCCTGGCTAGTACTGTGAGAGAATTCTTGGCATTATGTGTGTGCTTGAATGACGAATGAATAATGCGTGAATGGGAGGGAGGGGGCGGGGGGGGGGCAGGGGGGGGGGGGGGCGGTGAAGAGTGAGTGGGTGTGAGTGTCTGCGTTAGTTTGTATTGCACATGCCGCGCATGAGTGTGTGTGCGTGCGTGCGCTGTGCAGTGTGTGTGTAGGTTGTGGTGTGTGTGTGTAACTTGGCGGTTGATATATTAATGTTGCATCAGTTTACTGGGCTTTTCCCCCCCAAAGTCTTTCTAGAATTTGTTAATTTCGTTCAGGTAGAGTTTCCACCATTTTTGACTGTTGTTTACGTATTTCTTTTGGTTTTGCTTTCTTTGTTTTTAATTACTTCAAGGTTTGTTTTTCTTTGTGGGCCAGAATTGTAAAAAGCCTTTATTGTCCTAATTCTTTACCATTAACGATTCAAATCAATCAAATCAATCTTCTTCTTCTTCTTCGTTTCTTCTTTTTTCTGTTTCTCTCTCCTGTCCTATCTGGTCTGTCTCTCTGTCTCTCCCCATCATACACTTACTGAAATATTGATTCTCTTAAGATCTTTATTTATTTATTTGTTATACTTTTTTATTTTTCACTTTCCTTCACTGAGGGACTAAGGTGTAAAAAATGCCACGACGCATGCTCAGTCCTTTCTATAATTAAAAGAGGAATTCACTAGTTCTCTCTCACATACATATAAAAAGAAAACAACCAGATAGACAAAGAGATGACTGGACAGATTGTGCATAGTATTGACCAGACACCTCAGTGACTCCATGATCCACAGCGATCAGGCAGCGTGCAGATAATTGATCAGCCAATAGTCTTAAACAGCTACACGGCCAGCAGTTAAAACACAGATGCAGCACACAGTAAATCTCCTCCTCCGAGGAAAACGTACACACTCTGTGTTACTCTCTAACCCATCATCTCTAGATTGCATGTGCAGCCAATCATTTCAGCTCAGTGGTAGACCCCTTCCATTCTGTTGTATACACAAACCAGTCCCGTGGGTGGGTCTGGTCTCCTTGATTCTGTACTAGACTATGGATGCAGTAGACAACCTACAAAATATTAAATGATGAGTCCAGTGGTAACATGCTCTAAACCTTATGACTTCAAAGAGTCTTGGTTGTACGTCTAGGTCTGGAACTGGCAGATGTAGGCGTTTTTGATGTTGCTGGTGTTATTGTAAATCTTTGTGATGGGTTTACCTCAGTTTTGCCAGACACTTTCTTTCTTTTGTGTTGGAAATGAGATTTTGCAAATGAAACTTGGCACATTCGCTTACTGTTCTGAGAACGCTTACGGGGAGAGTGGAAGGTAGGGCAATAACACAAACAGCTGCAGTAGACTATTCAAGGAAGAAGAAGGGAAGAAGAAGAAGACGAAGAAGAAGCAGAATTGAAAGAAGAAGAAAGCGAAGAATGCGAGGAAGGAAAGGAAGAAGAAGAATGCAAAATGACGAAGACTGCGAAGAAGATGCGAAGAGATATGCGAGAAGAAGAGAAGAAGAAGGAAAAGAAGAAGAAGGAAACGGACGAAGTGCAAAAAAAAGAAAAAAGGATAAGAGGAGAAGTAGAAGAGAGAAGAAGGAACGCGAAGAGAAGTTGTCACCTAATGGCCTTTGCACATCGCCACGATAGGCTTTTTCGTCGCTAAAGACTGGTCCCCTGGCACCTTAACCACACACACACACACACACACACACACACACACACACACCACACACACACACACCACACACCCACACACACACACACACACACACACTACACACACACACACAAACACAAAACAACACACCACACACACACACCACACACACACCAAGTTATAAATGACATCTGTTGTAACTGGATGTATCTGCTGGAGTTTTAGGGACCCTTAATGCTGGGACTTAGCTTTATTAGGTTTTAATGAGAACGCTCAAAACGTATAAGAAAAAGTGTAACATATTATTTTTACTACCCTGTGGGTATGCGAAGGGGCCCTTGTCGGTGATAAGACCTAATTATGGCATCCCCATTTCTGGAAACTCTGTGCGGGAATTCACTTCTCTACCCTCTAACTTCGTTTCTGCCTTGTTCTTTTCTTCTATCACCTCTTTTTACTTTTATGGCCTTCTTCATCTGAGTCTCCTTTTTTTTCAGAAAGACTTAAAATCGAAGTTCTCCGTAACTCCACGCAAAGTTGAATTGTGCTAGAACCTGAATTCTCAGGCATGAACGGCAATGCAGCAACACTATTTAGTATCTCAGCTCGTTTTTATGACCGACGAACAAGACAGTCTTTTTGCCGTTTATGTTTCTGGTCTTCTTCATAACAACAGAAGAAACGAAAATTATTTAAAAAACAAACAAAGCAAACAAGGTTTGGTATCATTTATGACAATATGCGAAACACCACTTTGTTTGTAGATGTATATTTCTTTCTAAGGTTGAAAACATTCAACATTGTTCTTGACAGACACAAAAGAAAGAAACCACAAAAGCAGCAAACAATGCAAATGGTGTGTTGTATGTGTTGTGCGTGCGCGCACCTACACGTGTGTGTTTGTGTGTGTACGCGCGCGTCTGTGCGTACATACGTGCGTTGCGTGCGTGTGTGTGTGTGTGTGTGTGTGTGTGTGTGTGTGTGTGGTGGCCCCCGCGCTGCCGGCCGCGCGCGCGTATGGGTGTGGTGTGAATGTGTGTGATCTTGCGTCTGTGTGTGAGGGACAGCAGACACACAATGAGACAAGACACAGACAGACATACAGAGACATATTCGATATAACTGTGTAGCAAAAGCAAAAGAAATCTCAAGCATATCGATTTTGGAATTCAACAGAAACCAAACCATCCATTAGGCAATAAGCACAAAATCAGACAGTGTTGATCGGAAATCGACTGAGAAAACCACAACGCAGGCACAATTCAACATCACAAGTATCCCTACAGTAAACTGTCCACCTATTGTGCAGCAGGACTCAACGTGACCAACGAGCCAGACGACTCGTAACTGGCTAGGAACGCAGGAGGTTTTCTGGCGGGCACTTACTCGTTCTCTTCGCTTTACATGTAACAAATGCTAACAAATAAAGAACAGTTCACAAGTGCATATTATTCAAAACAAAACAACGATTGTAAAGACATTTGAGTGTCTGGAGTACAAATAGGTCTTTTCTTCTATTCCTTCCGTGTATGTTCCCCCCCCCTCCCCCCCCCCATTTATACATTCGTTTGTTTCCTTTATTCTTTTGTCTTAGTCATCACAAGGTAGTCCTTTCATTTGGTTTTTCCCCTTTCTTTAAGTTTTTCTCGTTGTTCCTTATTCTTGTTTCTTTATGTGTACTTTTACTGATGTCAGTTTTCTCTCTTTCTTTCTTTGTTTTCCATTCTTGCATTTTTCTTGCTGTTTTTTTCCATTTGTTGTAAAGGTTTTCTGTTTGATGACGAATTGTACCAAAATATCCACAGGACCATATTATTTTGTTTATTAAGCATTATATCCCATATGCACACTCAGTTGTACAAATAAACAAATAACTACTAGTAACATCACAAAATTGTGCATATGGAAGATCTGTTTAATTGCAGTGACATTTTTCAAAATTTATTTTAGCATCCTTCCTTTTCAAGAGGAGAGAGAGAGAGAGAGAGAGAGAGGAGGAGAGAGAAGCGAGGAAGAGAGAGATGAGAGAGAGCGAGGGAGAGAGAGAGAGAGAGAGAGGGGAGAGAGATTGAGAGAGAGGAGGAGGAGGAAGGAGGAGGAGAGGGCTTCTCTTTTAATCATTTCCCAGCTAGAGTCAAAACAGCAACAGGAAAAAGACGTCATACCAGTCACTACCGAAACTTTCTAACGTTAGCAGTCACCGCTGATTATCATTTATAACACATGTCCGTGTGATTGACGTTGTACATAGGGAACAGGTGAAGCTGCTTCATTCAAAATGAATGAACAATCTTGTCAGAGACAGTCCAAAACCATGCTTGACTCACTCACTCATCCCCACCCCCCCCCCCCCCCACTCCATCACTCACCACATCGCTTGCTCGCTCACTCACGCAATCACTAATCACCGATCATCAATCAATTTAATTAATCACTCAACAGTCGATCAGTCGATCGATCGATCGAAACCAACTAATCAATCAATTATGACACATAACTGGACACCCGCAACCTGCGAATGCCTTTAATCATTCAAGCTGTCAGATATACTTCGCGCGCAGCGCACACCCACACACACACACACACACCCACACACACACCCCCCCACCCCACCCCCCCACCCCCCCCCCCCACCCACCCCACCTCTTGCCCCCATCCTCATCAGATCCACAAAACCCCTGGCACCACCTCCCCAAACCCCCCAAACTCACCCCCAAACACCCCCACAATACGAAACCCCACCCCTTATACCCAACCACCCCTTTCCACCCCCCTCTATCCTCTATAAAAAAACAACAAACAAAATTTCACCATTCACCTCCACCATTAGAGATATAAAAAACCTACACTACCCTTATAAATAGATTCTAAGTACCCAAAAGCCACCAAACCCCACTCGGTCACACCAACTTTCCCCTACAAAACCCGTGCCACGCTCTCCCCCCTTCTCTATACAACTATATCTACAGATGTGTGTTTGCCCCGTTCCCCCCCACTGATCCGGTGGCGAGCGATTGCCGTGTCTAGCGTGCCCGTGCGAGTGACCGCCCCCCCCCCTGTCCCCCCCCCCGAGAGTGTGTGTGTGTTGTTGTTTGTGCCGTGCGCGCGCAGCCGTGCGCACAGTTTTATTTTAGCATTAACTTACCATCTACACAGTGCGCACACAAGTAAGCATTTTTTGGCGTGGGTGGGTGGGGGGAGGGGGTATTTATGTGTTAGCTTTGCTTGGGTTTGTGTTATGCTTTTGTTTTTTGCTTGTTTATTCTTCCGTACACATCTTTGCGTGGTTTGCAAGTAAGCAACTCAAGGGTTTTTTAAAATTCTATAATTGAGATTAATTGATTTGAGTAATTGGGTTATATTTGTGTCCTTTTAACCTGCCTATCTCTCGGTGCACGCTCCAAACTGTTTCAACTGGATCTGGATTTATTAACGTGAACAGAATCACATCAGTGGCTACGTAAAAAAACTATTGCCGAAATATAGCAAAGGAAAACGAGAAAAAGAAATAAACAGAAGGAGAGGACGAAGAGAGAAAAAAAAGAAACAAAGAACGAGTCAGGAATGTTCTACTAGAAAAAGTTCGAATTACATGCATTTCACAAACCAGGGCTTAAGAAAAAACACCCACAAAAAACAACGGTAAGACGAAAAAGAAAACAAAGAAAAAGAAAATCACTGCTCAAACCAAGAAAGAAAAAACTAAGTTAAAGAAAGAGAAAAGGAAAGAAAGAACGAAACACATTTCAGAGAGAGAAAAAGGGGAAAAAAATGTTCAGTAAATACGTTAATTCTATGCATTTACAAGGGTCACAGCAAAAAAGAAATACAAGAAGACAAAAAGGGGAAGAAACGAAGGCAAGGAGGAGAGAGAAAGACGCAAAAGGAAAGAAAGAAAAAGACAAGACAAGGAAGGACAGAGAAAAAAAAATTAACTAAGAACAAAAAAGAAAGTTCCAAAATACTCAAAGAAGAGACATTAAAGAAACAACATGTACTTTTTCTGTGCATTTTACAAAACAAGATCAAAGAAATGAAGAATAAGGGTAGGGCGAAGGAAGGAAATGAGAACAGATAAAAAGACAGGAGGGAAGAAATCACATCAAGGAAAGAACACACCACCTTTATGCCCTTTCATAAAATATTAAAAAAATCAAAAGAAACAACAACAACAACACGAAGGAAGACAAAGACGAAAAAAACAATATAGAAGAGGTAGAGAAAAGACAACGGAAAGAAAGAGGAACGAAAGAAAGAACGAAAGAAAAAGAAGAAAAGAAGGAAAAGAAAAATAAGGACCAGAAAAACAGGACAGAAGCATGTTACAGGAAACAAAAACAGAGAGAATCTACATTCAAAAAAAAATTTACATGCAGGTATCAAATTCAATTAAAAGCCAAGTAATATTTACAAAGAACAACAACAAAAATGTGATATTTTTTACATCAGCAACAACAAAATCTAACAACAATTCACAACAAAATACATATAGTTAGATGCTATGTATTCACCGTCGGGTGTATTTTGTTCATGGTCATGTCTAGGTTTTCACTACTACATTCGTAATTGCTTTCTCGGCCTGGCTAGGGTACTGTCTTCTTGCTGGCTGTCATAAGAAGCCCTTTTGGCCAAACTCCGGAGGCCCAAGCCGTGCTTCACGTTTCATATTTCGTTCCTACAAAATCTGCCGGAATCATTAAAATTTAATGATTAAAAAAGGGAAACGTTAACAGCTGCAGGGAACAACAACAACTGCCAAGTGCAGGATATTCATCATCATCAGTCATCATCATCATCATCAATCATCAATCAGTCCAGTCATCATCATCATCTTCATCAACAGGCAACAACAACAACATTCACAACAACAAACAACATCATCAACGATAAGAAGACAATGGCAATGATAATAATTGCTCGACAAAATTATTGGGTACATTAATAAGATCCTCAAGCTAAACAAAACACTGAACCTCAGAAAACATCAATCACTCATAAATAATGTAATCAACATATCAAATAAAACACATAGATATAACTAACTAAATCATATCTAAATAAAAGATAGAATAAACAAATGAATTAGATAAGAATGAAGACTACCGTATAAGAGCGCTAGACGAACAAGACCTTGATGCCAATCATTAAACATAAACCGCAACAAAGACTTCTTAAGTCAGAGTTACACACTAAACCCTTCAAATAAACCTTAAAGGAAATAAACATCTCAGTCAATAATCCATCTCTTTCAACCATCCTCGTACTCAGTCATCCATCCACACACATTCAGTACCATCAAAACTCTGATCTTACCCAACCACCACAAATTCACACTCAGCGAAACCTGACGAACATGGAACAAAAATTGGATAACTTGGGCAATGTGGAAAGTCATGTAAATCAATGCTGGTTTACGTAGAGATTCTAGACCCTACTTTCTGATGTCATATCCTGCACGCTCTCAGACCTAAAGTACACAGGTCTATTTCTTTTCTTGTTGATCCATTGTGTAAAACATGTGGAGTTACTTTCAAGTGTGTCTCATACTCAAAGTGCGCATTTTCATTCTGCTCTGCCTGATCTTTGTGTACGACATGTGTGTTTTTCCTGCCAGGCGCCTCCCCGGCGACACTGGTCTGTTCATGATGCCGCGACTAAACAACTACCGTTCCTCTCTAGGCGTCGCCGGAGTTGCAGTGGTGGTGGTGGATGTGGGTGGTCAGGGAACCAGCATTTCATGGGGTCCTTCTTGCCCTTCATCCCCACCCTCACCCGGTTTATTCGAACTGGAACCGCCTCGTCATGGTTGACGTCTTCCTGCAGGACCTGCTCACACACACATATTATACAGACACATTTATAGTCAGGTAGTGCAGCAACAGGGACGTATTCAAGAGCTCCCGCGCATGGCGGTATATGCACGTAAGTAGCTACGAGCGTGCAAGCATCTAAGTGAGCTCTCCCGCTACCCCCTCTCCCCTACAAAACAGACTACAGATAAAGACACAGACCACAGATACAGACACACAGACACCGGACCCAAACACCACACACACACCCACACACACGCGCGCGCGCGCGCGCGCGCGGATAAGTATATAAAAACTGATTAAAACTGAAGATGCATGCACAATAATGATGATGAATGATGATGATGATGATGATGATGTGACGGTGATGATGGAGATGATGAAGATGATGATGATGATGATGATCAAGCTTGTGTATGTTTTGTCTTTGATCTCAGCACATTAACAAGAGATATGTGTACGAAGTATTGAACATGACAGAACATTATAGGATCTCCCAGGCCACAAAACCCTTATGATACGGGTTGTACGATAAAAGGCAGATCAAATAAATCCGGCCTGCGCCCTCCTCCCCCCCCTCCCCCTCTTTGCTAATACAGGAAACGACAAAACAAAACAACCAGACAGAATCATAAATGGTATGTTCTGAGGTATCGGCAAAACCCTTCTGTTGACTGGCTGGCTTGCTGGTGGCGAACACACGATCCCCCATTCTGCCGGTCTGGAAAAAAAGACTCCATTCCTTCACCGGTAAAACTGCGTAAAGATGATAGCTCCCAGGTCTGGCAAACAGTTCATTTTGTAGATATTTTTATTTACGCTGTACTTTTGCGACTTTTATGAACAACCCTCCCCCCCCACCCCTAAAAAGAAAAATTTGTTAACAACAAATAAAAAATTTAGAGCCCACAAAGGACTGCCCCAAATTGTTCGTTCCATTATTTTTTCTTTTATTTATTTTGCACGATGTGTAACGTTTTGTTTTAAGGGTGACAGTTTTTTTCAGAAATTTGCAAGGACCAATTTTCCTCAAGCTGTAAATTATTTTATGGATGAACCTTCTTACTTGTGTTGTAAAGACAGGAGTGTGTCTTTTTCAAGTCAATTATTCTTCTCCGGAATCTTTAACCAATTACACCCCCTTTGTTTGTTTGAAGTTGTTCATAGTCCAGATCAAAGCCCCCATCTGAGGGAAAGAAGAACCATTTTTTATGACATTTACAATTGCTATTTTCCTGTTGAAAAAAGTGATGGGTGAAGTTAAATTTTGAGCATTATTTTTTTAAATTGTAAATGTATAAAAAGCCCTTCATTTTGGATTTGTTACTTTTTTTAAATTAATTTTATCAAAAAAATTGGATGCCACAACAAAAAATTGTAAAGGATTTGTTTCCCCCCCCGGGGATCCCCCCCCTAACTTCTAATCCTCCCAATTTTGGAAGTGTTTGTTATTTCCTTTTTTTGGGAGTTTTTTTTAAGGGAGGGGTAGATGGGGAGGAGGGGGAAGGGAAAAAAATGTTTCTAAGGGGGTAAATTGGGGGGGAATAGAAGGGGTAGGGCAGCTTGGGGGAGAAAAGAAGGCCTCTTGGGGGAGAGAGGGAGAATAGAAGGGTTGTTGGGGTGGCCTAGAGGGTTTATGGGGGGATAGAGGTGGGGAGGTGAATGGAAAGGTTTACTAGGGTAGGGGGGTTGTGGGGGGGGGTGGGGAGTGAGGAAGGATTTTGGGGAAGTGGGTCTGAATGATGTTTAAAACCAGGGGGAAAAAACCCCCTTGAACAGAATGCGAACTGGGCTCAAATTGGAGGCAATGTTTAACCTTTTGGGCAGGGGAGGGTGGTTTTGGGGGGGAGGAAGGGAAAAGATTTGGGAAGAGGGGTAGGGTTTGGAAAGGTTGGGGGGGGTGGTAGGGGGGGGGGGGGAAAGGGGGGGTATGGGGGATTTAGGGGAAGGAAAGGGAAGAGTAGGGGGGGGAAGGGGAGGGGTTTTTAGGAAAAGTTTACATTGTCAGGTTATGATAAGTAGGTGTAATTTTAGATAAAAAGTGGTTTAAAAAAGGTCAATAAGTTTCCCCCGTATTATTTTAGGGAGGGGTTATAGGTATGCCCAAAAATGACCCCCCCTTTCGGTTTTTAAAACCCTTACCTTTCATTAACCTACTAACCAATTATCTAAACAAAAAAAAAAAAAATTCTATAAAAAATTAAAATTTCATTATATAAAATTTTTATTGGGTTTAGATCGGGGGGGGGTTTTTTTTTCCCCCCTTTATTTCAGGGTCACTTTTAAAAAAAAATTTTTCAACCATAATTTTTTTTCCAATTTACCAAAAAAAAAAAAAAAAAAAAAAAAAAAAAAAAAACCCCCAAAAAAAAAAAAAAAAAAAAAAA
>CM054144.1:3380678-3381899 GCA_028751875.1 Rapana venosa | reverse complement strand
TAAATACTGCTTCAGATCGGCTGTATTTGTCTGACTGTACAGATGATGGTGTCTCCGCTGGTTTGGGGCTTTGTTTTGCGTTCCCAGTGTGTGTGTGTGTGTGTGTGTGTGTGTGTGTGTGTGTGTGTGTGTGTGTGTGTGTGTGTGACAGAGAGAGAGACAGAGAGAGAGGGGGAGATGAGGGCAGAAAGGGAGATAGAGATCGAACACACACACACACACACACACACACACACACACACACACACACACACACACACACACACACACACACACACATATAAATATATATATATATATATATATATATATATATATATATATATATATATATATATATATATAAGAGAGAGAGAGAGAGAGAGAGAGAGAGAGAGAGAGAGAGAGAGAGAGATAGATAGATAGATAGAGACAGACAGAGAGGAGAGACAGAGAAAGACAGAGAAAGACATAGGCAAAATGGCAGGTAGAGAAAAAATATATATTGTTAAAACCCAGTAAGCGGGCAATTAAAGCAAAACCAAGAGATTAAAACCCAAACCGCTATGCTCTTTCTTGTCCCCAAAGACTCTGTATCTCAAAAACTGCAGGAACGGACAGGACTGGTTATCAGACACAATAAACGCACACACCTTGCACACACATACAACGACTACTGCAAATGGAATCCTACGCTATCCACTGGACTTATCTCCCCTGAATTTTATGTCGTAATTAACGGGAACTCTGTCTGTCTGTCTCTGTCTGTCTGTCTGTCTGTCTCTCTTTCTCTGCTGAAAAATATCTTCGAATAGTCACTGACAAATGGCATCGACTAATTTATGCAAGATTTCGACTAAGAGCACTCGGCTTCAATGCAAACAAAAGATGGTTTCAACCTGAGACGTCCACACAGTTCCCATGCCCTATGTGTGGTCATATTCTTGATGATGAAGTGCATTTCCTGTTTCATTGTCAATCATATGTTTCCATACGTGAAAACTGTGGTGTTCTCAATCTAGAAGCTTTCCGAAGGCAAGATATTTTTTCTATCTTATCGTCCGATGATGATATTGTGATCAAATCGGTTGCAAAGTTTATTGCTGAAGCACTGAAATTAAGACAATTACAGCTAAGTTCCAATTAGCTTAACATTTGTGACTAAACTAAAGTAACATTTATATTATGTAAACTTCAGCATTTTGTGAAACACATAAAGAAACATTTATAATTACGCTGTAG
>CM054144.1:3360678-3370678 GCA_028751875.1 Rapana venosa | reverse complement strand
ACACGGACATAAACAGACACACATACATACACAGACCACAGACATACACAGACACAGGCATACATACACAGACATAGACATAGACACACAGACATACACAGACACAGGCACACAGACATACACAGACACATACATACCGACATACATAGACACCAGACAGACACAGACACAGAGACATACACAGACACAGGCATACATACATAACACAGACATATTGACATACGCAGACACACAGACAGACACATACACAGACACACGGACATACACAGACACAGAGGCATACACACACAGACACACAGACACAACATGGCATACACAGACACACAGACATACAGAGACAAAGACAAATGCAGACAGACAGACAGATAGACAGACATCCACCCCCCCCCCCCCCACACACACACACACAAACGCAACATATTGAGCGTTGTGCAGATTTCAGTATGACTTTCAGCAGCTGCACAGCCCAGTCGTTCCGTTACAATTTCCATTACAGCACACTTCACAGCCTGGCTGTCGGAAACCATAGGGGGTAATGAGAAAGATACCTGAGCTAACACCTCCTCCACTTCCAGTTTAACTCTGTCCACACCCCCATTCCCTCCTCTCTCCATCTCGTTTGCCCTCGTGTTCTCTCCCCCTCACCTATCTCCTCTTTTCTAAGACTCTCCAGGTGTCAAATTATGTCTAACCCATATCGTTTAGGTTTTTTCGATGGCATGGAAGATCATTGCTTTTTTAAGTCTTTGGGAATAAAAGCAGGAGAATGGACCAAGAAGGCAGAAAATAGACAGGAATGAAGTGACAAGAAGAAAAGGAACACGGTAGAAATAAAGATAGGGACAATAAAGAGGGAATTCCTAGCACATAATTTCCAGAAGGTGGGGATGAATTTTACTAAAAAAAGACCCCGGCATCCATACAGGGAAAACGTGTACCAAACGCTTGGTGTCAGAGAAAATGTGCTTGACAAAAGATGCATGTTAACACCTTCAATTTCCAATGTATCTACCACACAATAGCTTTATATATTCTATTATCTAAATCTTTTATTTTGATAATAATGGAATAAAGACTCCTATGTAAGGGGACGGGATAGCTCAGTGGTCGGAGCACTCGCTTTCCCCCAGCCAAGTTAAGCAGCGTCGAGCATGGTTACCAGTTGGATGGGTGACCGTTTGCGCGCCTTGGCTTCAGTACAGTTCCCCCAGTTCACCCAGCTGTACATGGGTACCTGCCCTCTTTAGGGTCAGGGAAGGTAAAGCAGCGAGGGAGAGGAGATGGGCGCCGCCCTCAATATGCTGGCCCTAGAGAAGTGAGGTCTCTGACGCCTCGCTCCCCTACGACCTTATAGGTTATGGGAATCCTTTACCTTTTACCTTTTATGTAAGTTTACATCCAGTCCCTGTGTGCATGTGGCTTTGTAAATGTTGCCATCCATTCCCACCAACACAAATTTCCTACTCGTCCGAAAGGGCAGAACGGATTTTTACGTGAGCGCAAGTTGCTTTGTGTGCGTCTGCACACGGACCTGGGTTGGCAGACTGGTCTAAAGACTGTCTGCAGAGCGGAGCTGCCTGCCAGTGATGGCGAACCTCAAAGGAAACCTGTCCTGAAGCGGGCGTCTTGGGGGTGGCCCGAACCTGGGCTCGAACTCGGGCCTTCAGATCGTGAACACTGCGTGCACCGCTCTACCCACCAGTTTATCCTGCCATTGATGATGATGATGATGATGATGATGATGATAATGATGTTGATGATGATAATGATGATGATAATAATAATAATAATAACAACAACAACAACAACAATAATAATAAATGGAATTTGTATAGCGCTATATCTTGCAGAGACTAATAATAATAATAATAATAATAAAAAATGGGATTTGTATAGCGCTATATCTTGCAAAAAACAAATCAGAGCGCTTGCATTCAACATATTCTTACAAAGTCATGCAGCCAATAACTATCAAAAGCTTAAACAAAATTCAAATGTACGCACCTATACACACACACATACATACACACACACACACACATATATACATACACACACACACACACACATACATACATACACACACACACACACACACACACACACATACATACACACACACACACACACACATACACACACACACACACATACACACACACACACACACACACACACACACAACACACACACACACACACACACACACACAGGTTGTAGGCTTTGGCAGGGTAATGGGGTTTTGGCTGTTGAAGGCAGGGGCAGTTTTGAGATGAAAGAGGGAAAAAGTTAGGTTTGAAACAAATATGTCTTGAGGCTGGATTTAAGTGTGTCATATGTAGGCCTCTGTCGAAGAGAGAGAGGAAGGTCGTTCCAGATGGATGGACCAGAAATAGAGAAAGAGCGACGACCCCCAGTGGATTGGTTGAATCTAGGTATCCGAAAGCACAAGGTATCTGCAGCAGAGCGGAGGGAACGAGAAGGAGTGTACAGGTGAAGACATTCACAGAGGTAGGAGGGTGCTTTTTGGTGGAGACATTTGTAACAGAGGGTACTGATCTTATAGTTTACTCTCTGTGGCACAGGCAGCCAGTGGAGAGATCGCAAGAGAGGAGTAATGTGTTCAGATTTTTTCTTTTTGAGGACTAGGCGAGCTGCAGAACGTTTGTACTCAACTCAGTCTTACAGTCATGCAACCACTAACAACTAATGGTTCTAACAAGTCCAAATGTGCACACACACACACACACAAACACACACACACGCGCGCGCACACACACAAACGCGCGCGCGCACGCACACACACACACACACACGCGCGCGCGCGCACACACACACACACACACACACACACACACACACACACACATACACACACACACACACACACAAAGGTTATACATTTTGGCAGGGTGATAGAATTTCTGCTGTTGGAGGCAGGGACAAGCTAGGAGATGAAGCTATGAGATCACTGTTATACTGGTGTCACTATTGTTGACAGATGCAAAGAGTTCATTGATAGTACTGCCAAATATGATTTATTTTTACCACATTGTTTGGAAAAAACCTCGCCCAAAAAACCCTACGAAAGAAAACCCTCAACATCTGCATATGAGTAGTTTGCTCTATTATAACTCACGTAGTTTCTTTTCATGAAAGGTGACAGCATGTGACTCAGCTATAAATGCCCTAGAGGATTTCTTTACAGGCACTTGCCGGCAAGAGCGAGCCATTGCTAAATATTGACCTGTTTGAAGTCTGTGGGCACTCCACGGTGCAAGACCAGCCTTTATACCCCACTGCGGCAATAAACAAGTGGCCCTCTACGGAAAAGGCACACACTTCAGTGGACATAACAGAGACGATCAAAGGCACCGGCCCTACTGACCAGCTCCAACGAGTGGTACAAACTCCCACAACCGCTATCGAAAGGGTTAATTCTGCGGCCAGTGACTGGTGGGGCTAGATGTAATGTTAGAAAGCTTCTGTGGATTCTGGATATAACCCTGTGAGGGCAAAATAGGGAAACAACCTCACGGCGATCTGAAAATAGGCTGCCATAGGTGATAGAGGCGGAGAAAGTGCGTATATAGCTGGCCGTGGAGACAGGCCAGAGAGAGGGCAGAACAGCAAAGCGGTTAGAGCCTAGGACGTGTGCCCTTACTGTTGTCTGAAGGCAAAGGTTCGAATCGCCGCTAGAATGTCTTTTTGAGGTTTGTCAAAACTTTCTTCTTGGATTGTTTTTATATTGCGCGTGGTAATGTTGACAGCCAAGAAAATTACCTAAAACATGAATGGTACCGCAGAGTGACGAAAGGGACAGAACAGACTGCCTATTTGCACATACCCTCTGATGTCTTCTTGGATCAACAACATAATATAGCAGGCAGTTTGAAAATTTCACAGAACAATAGCATCTAAAACCAATATCACTCGCTTCTTTTTAAGCTCACTGAACCTAGTTTTCCTTTCACTTTCAATTCTCCTTTCTCCTCTATCACTTCGAAACTCTATGTAACACTAACGATATTTGTTACATAGTTTTGTTGAATGGATTTTTTTCTCTCACAAGGAATGGGAAAAGGGCATCTCTGAAACCTTCGTGCAGTTTGTACTGAAAAGGCATCAAATGCTCAAATATGTCTTTTGGAGTGAAGACTGCATGCAGATTACCTTTGTGTCGACCATACCATCAGCCATGTTTGTATTCTTCTTCACCATCACTTATCCTGTAGTCTAATAGACCGTTGGGGTACCACTGAAGATTTTGCAACCAGCTTCTTCCACTAATCGCAGTTTTCAGTTTCCGTAGCAAGTCATTCCACTTAACGCAAATCCACTCTCTGATGTTGTCTTCCCATCGTTTTCTCTGTCTGCCTCTTGCTCCCCCTCCTTGTACTGTTTCGTGTAGGACAGTCTTGGCCAGGCCTATCTTCTACGATTGATCAAACAAAGAGGGATCGCGGAATGGCACACGACGTTAGGCAAGTGTCCTCATTCCACACCCCAACTGTTGCCCCTTTCCAAAGGAGTGGAGTAAAAACGAATGTTCATAACTCGAGGGGCGGGGGGGGGGGGGGGGGGGGGGGGGGGGGGGGGGGGGGGGGGGGGGGGGGGGGGGGGGCAATCCTATCGTACGCGTTAGCGAAGATTTGAACTCGATATCCCAAATTGCTATCATGCCATAAGCCAAAACCTCTGACCACTAGAATATGCCCCTCTTCGTGTCAGGGAGAGACGTTCAATAAGCCTTGAAGGAACAGGTGGCACTTACACTGGGATAGAACAACATCGATATTCTTCAGTGTAATGGATGAGCTACCCATGATCATGTCACAGTTTAGTAGACTATTTTCTTTTTTTGTCTTTTTCACTGTTTTTTCCAGCTTTTGGGTGTTTTCCTTTTTGTCTGTCTGTCTGTCTCTCTCTGTCTCTTTGGTTCTTTTTTTCTTTGAAAGAGCCTTTGAATAATCAGAACGATATTTTTGGAGAGTTGAAGCCATCAGCAAAATCTACTTGTCTTTTGTTGAAATCTGCTGCAGCAGGCAAATCCCTTTCTAGCTCTGCCCAAGAGCTTATGTTTGCATACAAGTGGAATATAAACCAGCTTTGGGCGAGCTTAAAAAACACTGGAAAACCAAAGAGATCAGAAAGAAACGAAGCAAAAGCAGAAAAAAAAACCATTAAAACCTTGCTAATTTTTTTGCGCTATTACGAAACTCTTGTGCATTGTTCATCGGTCGTAATTAGTTGAAGAGATATCTTGCTAAGGGAGATGAGAGGAAATCTTTGAAAATGTTATAAAAACTTGTACAAACTAGTTTCTTGTTGATGGGAATAATAACGCTCGAATTCTGCTCAACAAAAGGTCAGTTATAATGATTGGTTTTTTTGTGTTGTTGTTGCAGTTGATGTCATTTTCGCTTTCCTCTTGTAAAAACTTGTAATGCTATTTTATCGTTTGCTTTATAAAAAAGCATGTGCGTAGTGTGCTGAAAAGCTTACGTGTTATATAATATTAATTTTGTAAGAATTTTTAGCAAGTAACATTTAAGAAACCAAGCGTTAGAATATCAGATTGCCCCTTCTCTCTGTGTTGCTGCCTGTCAGTGTGTCTGATTGATCTCTGTCTCTAGCTCTCGTTCTCTCTCAATTATTGCTTGACATTACACAAAGTGAGTTTATTCTTATGATCATAACTTAGCTTTAATGTTAACAACATCAAGTGATACACAACACCTTATTGACCTCAGAAATTGCTGCACTACTATGTGACTGAATGTGAACATCACAATTTACAAAGCGTTTGGTATTTGAGAGAGAAAGAACTTGTTAGAGAAATACATGTATTGAATGAGGCACTTTTGGTTGTTTCTGCTTTTGACTGGTTTGTTGTTGGTGGTGGTTTTTCTGTGCGTGCATCTGTGCTTTCCTCCCTTAGGATCCGAGTTCTAGACAAAGAGTGCAGGCACGTCTGGAGCACGGCATTCCAGTAGAGAACGACTTTCATTAAGAACGGGTGTGCAGGCGAAGAAGGCTGCTGGTCATTCTAGCGGGAAACACAAGGGGGCGGACTGGGAGTCAGACTGCTCCCTGGATAGGAGTCTGAGGGCGGGCATTTTAACCACCGCTTCTGACTGTGCTCTTTGACGTGAATCCTCCTACCCCCCTCCCTTCCCTTCCCGGAATCAACTGATTCCATTCTCTTGCAGACCCTCCCGATGAATTAAAAAAATCCAAGCCCAGTGTATAATCGTGCGCATATCGATATTGCGCCCATATAAAAATAATCATCCATAAAGTGTTTGCAGAGGAGCAGGCCAACAATGGTGAAGAGCAGGAATAACTCAGCTAACATACCCAGCATGCAGCCTACCACATTCAACTTAGCCAAGACACACCGCTCGACAGCTTCAGACCACCGCTATAACGGCTTTTAAAGAGCTAGAAGTGAAGTGAGGTGAAACCATTCAGTTTAAGTATCAACACATAAACACACTGTATGCATGATATTTTTCAGCTACTCTTATAAATGGGATATTTCCAGAGCTATGGATGAACCAGGTTTGTTTTGCCTCATTCTATTTCCACAGCACTCTCCCCCCTACACACACACACACACACACCACACCACACACCCACACACACACACACACACACACAATTCTCCCAAACAGTTAAACCCCATGAGAAACACCCCACCGCCCACCCTCCCCCCACATACACACTAACCTCCAACCACCCACCTACCCACACACACACACACATACCCCCCCCCCCCCCACACCACACACACACACACATGCTCCCAAACAGTTAAACCCATGAGAAACGCCCCACCGCCCCCCCCCTCCCCACACCCACCACACACAAAACCTCCCCCCACCCACCCCACCCACCCACACACACACACACAACCCCCCCCACACACACACATACACCACCACACACACACACACACCACACATTACCCCCTCCACACACACACACACACCCCAACACACACACACACACAACCACACACACAAACACCAACCCCACACACACACATACACACACACAACAACACACCACACCACCACACGCACACACACACACAACACACCCACACCCACACACACACAACACACCACCCACCCACACCACACACACAAACACACACAAACACACACACAAACTACACACACACTCACACACACACTCACACCACACACACATACAAACACACACACACACCCACACACACACAAACACACACAACACACAAAAACACCACCACACACACATCACACACACACACACAAACACACACACACCACACACACCAAACACACACACACACAAACACACACACAAACACAACACAAACACACACAAAACAACACACACACAACACAACACACACAACACACAAACACACACCACCACACACACAAACACACACACACACACAAAACACACACACACACACACAATACACACACAAACACACACACACACAACACACACAAACACACACACAACACAACACACTCACACACACACACACCACACACACACACACACACACACACACACACACACACACACACACACACACACACACACACACACACACACTGACCTGTATGCATCCTCAGAGACGTTGATTTTGCCCTTGACCCCTGTGGTTTCGGTGCGGGAGGTCAAGTTGACGGTGTTGCCGAACAGACAGTAGCGCGGCATCTTCTTGCCGATCACCCCCGTCACCACCTTGCCGCTGTGGATGCCGATCGTGATCTGTGACGACACAGACAGACAATGACAATGACAATGACAACAGGTTTTAGTGTGTTAGGTTTCTCAACCCTTTCACAAACGGGTAGTTGGAGTAGGGGACCGAAATCGAAAGATACAACAACAGAATTATACTCTGCACAACGTCAACGATTCTTCGCGAGTAGCAGCCGAAACGCAGTATTGTTTATACATAGTTCTTCATGTGTGTGGATGTCATTGGTACCAGACGTCAGACAGAGCGAGAGCGAGAGAGAGAGAGAGAGAGAGAGAGAGAGAGAGAGAGAGAGAGAGAGAGAGACATACAGACAGACAGACAGACAGATACAGAGACAGAGACAGAGAGAGACAGACAGAGAGAGAGAGAGGTGAATAACGACATTTTATTTGCAGATGGTAATATTAAGCGTAATTATTTTTTTCATCTATATCGCAAAAAAGTAAATAAATAAACACATAAGAACGTCCATTTTCTTTTTTTTTAAAGAAGTTGAAAAGAAAAACAAGAGCAGATACAATAAAAAATACTAGATAAAAAAAAGCGAGAAACAGAGAGGCAACAGGAAGAAGAAAGACATCACAGAGGAAACAAAGAAATAAACGAAGAGCAAGAAGGAAGTACAGCGTCATTACCGATGAAGATCACAACCATTTCGACGAAGATGCTAAAAGGAGGAAGAGGAGGAGAAACAGAAGAAGAAGAAGAAGAAGAAGAAGGAGGAGGAGGAGGAGGAGGAGGAGGAGGAGAAACAGAAGAAGAAGAAGAAGAAGAGGAGGAGGAGGAGGAGGAGGAGGAGGAGAGGAGGAGGAGGAGAAACAGAACAAGAAGAAGAAGAAGAAAAATGCAAAGAATGCGAAGAATGCGAAGAAGAATGCGAAGAATGCAAAGAATGCGAAGAAGAAGAAGAAGAAGAAGAAGAAGAGGAGGAGGAGGAGGAGGAGAGGAAGAGGAGGAGGAGAGGAGGAGAAGGAGAAGAAGAAGGAGGAGGAGGAGGAGAAGGAGAAGAAGAAGGAGAAGAAGGAGAAGAAGAAGAAGGAGAAGAAGAAGGAGAAGAAGAAAGTGGAGAGAGAGCTTTGTTGTCGTTATGACGTATTAAAGTAATATAACACGTAAATTAAGCTGAAACAAAAAAAAGCAACAACATGAACAAGAATGACAACGAAGAATAAAAATAAGACACATAATGATAAAAGAACAAAAGAAAATAGACAATACAAAAATAATTAGAAAAGCTAACACAAAGAAGAAAAATAAATACAAAGCAAAACAAAAACAGGACAAAACTAAAAGTCAAACAAGAGTAGGAGCAAATAAACATGCAAACAAAAACAAAACAACCAAACACATGTACCACAAGAAAACTGATGTAATTCATGTTGTATTTGATTTGTATCCATGCATTCTCTCTTGCTGATTGATTTCTTTTCCTGTATTTATTTATTTATTATAAGCGCTTTGATTTGTTCCTTTGCAAGATTCCGCGCTAAATAAGTTCCATATATTATTATTATTATTATTATTATTATTATTATTATTATTATTATTATTATTATTATTATTATTATTATTATATTTATCGATTTATTTTGTTTTTATTTAATTTTGTTTGCATTTTATATCAATCTTTCTGTTTTGTTCATGTTTTCCCATTCTTTATGTTTCATTCTATGATCTCTTTATATTTTTTTTATAAAGCTGTTTTATTTTCTATGTTCCTTTTAAAAAAAAAATTGAAATGTAGTCCTGTGTTTTCTTCCATCTATTTTGTTTCTTCTCTTGTCTGTTGTTTTATCTTTAATGTGTTCACTTGTTGTTGCCTTTGTTATTTTTACTCTTTTTTCCACTGGCTTTCCTGATCTACCCTGTTGTTCCCTTCCACCTTTTCTTCTCTGGGTTTTCCTTCCGACAGTCTGTTGTTTCTTTTTGTTTTGCCATTGTTTCTTGTGTGTTTTTCTGACAGTGTTCCTCTCTTCTTGATTTTCAGCCAGTTTTCACACAGTTCACCTATCCTCCATACATGCTGGCTACCTGACTGGGTAGATGTTGAACCGACTCGTTAACTCACTGACGGGGACGGGATAGCCTGGCGGTTAGAGTGATGTTGTCGTGATCTGCTGACCCGGGTTCGATTCTCGTTCAAGAGGATTTTTCCTCTGGAGTTAACATCAGTGCAGACTCCACTCTCCCCAAAAGTCTTTCCGATGAGACTATAACACCAAGGTC
>CM054144.1:3325678-3355678 GCA_028751875.1 Rapana venosa | reverse complement strand
ACCACACAGCATCACACAGCATCACACACAGCATCACACACAGCATCACACACAGGATCACACACACAGCATCACACACACAGCATCACACACACAGCATCACACAGCACACAGCATCACACACAGCATCACACACAGCATCACACACAGCACTGCAGTGCGCGGGTGAAAGCATGGATGGGTGGATGGGTTGGATAGATGGATGGATGGATGGATAGGCATATTGTGACTGTGATTGCTCTGTATGTGTCCTCTACTCATGCGCTTTGATTTGTCTTTTCAAGATATAGCGGTATATAAGTTCCATGTATTATTATTATTATTATTATTATTATTATTATTATTATTATTATTATTATTATTATTATTATTATTATTATTTTTATTATTATTACTGTCTTCATCACAAGAACTGACAGAAAGAGTAAATGGATGAACGATATGAATAGCCAATGAATATCCGAGTATATACATGTATGTTAGGATAGAGAAATGACTGGATGGAAGGATGACAGAATGAATGAATGAATGAATCAATCAATCAATCAATCAATGAACAGACTCATGTGTACACAGATGGATGAGGTGGGTCCTCACTGCGTTCTGGAATCCATTCACCACCATGTTTTTGTCCCTCTCTGTCTCCAAACACCGGAGTGACAGCAAACATCCCTGGTTGATGGATAAATGGATGGATGGATGGATGGATAGATACATGGACGGACAACTTTCTCAGTAACTTTATGGGAGGCAATCACTGCAAAGTCGTACAATGTGCCGTCATATGTCTGGTAGTCAGTCGTTATGACGCAATCAAACTTGCGTTGATTTCTGACCATAACGTTGCTGCTATTGTACCGAAGACGACCACAACGGCATTAACTTGAAGATCAAAACACATAATGGTGAATATCTAGAAGTGTTACAAATAGTCTGCGTTATTTCAAGTTGTTTGGGTTCACCAAGACTGGGGTGTTCTGTTCGTGCTTGGTAAGGTTCTCTTCCTGATGAACTAGTGAGTAGGTTGAATTGCTATGCTCTATGTACAGTGTACTCCAAAAGGGATTTCCAACGAACATGATGCATTCCCTGTAGAAACGTTCTGCACTGTTATGGTGTACCACGAAAAAGATGACAAAATATATGTCGTATTACTGTCATCACATCGCCTCTTTTTGGAGTGTAAAGTGTGTCTGTATCCGACTCATTCTATGAAAATCACTTTCAGATACGTCTGGTGAGACAGACGCGCATTTACAAACACACGCGCGCACTTACACACACACACACACACACACACACACACACACACACACACACACACACGTCAGCATAGTCGTACTGGAATCTGACATATCAACACAAGCATTTCCAGCACATAATACCAACACCTAGAAAAATCCAGGTTCCTACAATATCCTCACATAGTTCAGGTATCATCCTTTCCATGATCTCCGTCCATGGGTCAGGGTGAGTAAATCAGGCCTTGCATCAAAGATGCAGAGGTCAGTTGCAGGAGGCTGGCAAACAGGCGAATGCCGAGATGATGAGGGCCAGAACCTGCTGCATGAGAATGGGATCTGAGTCGGCGTGGCGTCAGTGGTTTGTTAGTTGAGTTGGTCTTGTTGTCTAAGATGTCTGTTTGTTCCGTTTTTTTCATCCTCCATGTGTAAGGATATGTCATGGTAATGTTCCCAAAGTTCCATGAAATAGGGAAATTATCTGCCCGAGTGATTGTCTGGTTGGGTTTTATGTTGTATGTAAAAGAAGAATGAGGAAGAATCCAAAAGAAGAATGCAAAGAAGAAAAAAAGAAAAATGCGAAGAATCAAAGAAGAAGAAGAAGAAGAAGAAGAAAAGAAGAAGAAGAAGAAGAGAAGGAGGAGGAGGAGAACAACAACGAAAGAAAACAAAAACCAAAACAACCCAACAAATTTGTTACAGGTCTTACATCATTACTATTAAAATTGTACTCTTGTAGCGTCGAAGATCTAGTTACATCAAACCACGACTGCTATTCCACAAATATCAATATCCTACAGCAAAAAAAAATCAACCTGAAGATATCAATGACACTTCCAGCACACTGTGGGGGACAGCTCTATGTCGATGATTATAAGGTCTGCAGTGCAAGGCTGGCATGTCATGGATAAATAGTCCCTGACTTCTGGCTTGGTGTAACAGGTCTGCGTAATTGGGTCTTAGTTCTTCTTATTACATCATCCACATGGCTGAGGTCTTGATCAATTCCACACTGGTAATGCCAAAGAGGTTAGACCAGCACAGAGAGAGAGAGAGAGAGGAGAGAAGAGAGAGAGAGAGAGAGAGAGAGAGAGAGAGAGAGAGAGAGAGAGAGAGAGAGAGAGAGAGAGCTGGTTTGTTGGAGAAATGATGCTGAGGTTTGGTGAATAATGTATGAGGCTCTGGGCGCTACGGTTATTGTGAACTGTAATAAGGAGCTTTGATCGTTTGGCTCTCTCTCTCTCTCTCCTCTCTCTCTCTCTCTCTCTCTCTCTCTCTCTGTCTCTGTCTGTCTGTCTGTCTGTCTGTCTGTCTGTCTGTCTCTCTCTCTCTCTCTCTCTCTCTCTCTCTCTCTCTCTCTCTCTCTCTCTCTCTCTCTCTCTCTCTCTCTTCATCTTTGGTGTGTGTGTGTGTGGGGGGGGGGGGGGGGTGCGTGTGTGTATATGTTTGTGTTTCTGTGTGTGTTATGTGTGTTTGCTTATGTGTGCTTATGTGTGTGTGTGTGTGTTTATGTGTGTGTGTTCATGGTCGCATGCATATACATGTTTGGTTTAAACACACACATACATACACACACATACATACACACGCATACACACACACATACATACACGCACATACATACACACGCACGCACACACACACATATACATACACACATACATACACACGCACGCGCACGCATACACACGCACACACACATACACAGACATACATACACACGAAAGCACACACACACACACACACACAACCACACACACTCCCGGAAGTCACTCAAGACATGCATGGTCTCACTGGTCACATGTGGGCCTTACGCATTAGAAGGTAAGTACGCGCTGTGTGAGAAGGCTACGTGCATCACAGTCTTAAAAACAGAAAAAACCCACATACCCCGACTTCAGGGAATTGAATAGACTGCCCAGTCATTCTATCACGAACACGCTTATCATTCTATGCATAATTGATCATTCTCTCTCTCATATATTAATATATATATATATATAATATTATATATATATATATATATATTATATATATATATAATATATATAGAGAGAGAGAGAGAGAGAGAGAGAGAGAGAGAGAGAGAGAGAGACATAATGATGCATGAACATTTTAAGTACCAATGAGGATTTATCTCATTGGAGGGTGACAAACTGTACACGACAAGCTAATCTCAAAGCTCTGAATGTCTCCCCTTCATCAATTCTAAGTCATTCCATTTCCAAACACTAAGTGATGAGGAGAGATCAGACAGGGGAGCACTTCCTGATCAAAACAATGACCTTTGAATATAGCCCGCCTCACAAACATCTACCTTATTACCGTGTAAAATCGAAAGACATACGGATAACAGGTTTGTTAATTTTGCATTGAATTTTGTGTATGGTTAGTGAATGATTTTAGCAAAGTATTTAGATGTGACTGTTACTATGTCCACAAATATGAGTTCCCTCTCTTTAATGATGAATACGAAAGGATAGTTTATACAGCTTATTCGGGTGAATTGTTTGAAACGGTCGTAAGGTTAGAACGATTTTTTTTTTCAAAGAAAACTTAGCAAACATGTTCATCATTGTACGTGACACTATGAGCATTAAGCATGATTAAACTTAGCTCTAGGTAAGAATGAATCATGCACGTTTTGTGCGTTGATTATCAAGGACACCTGCAAATTTTAGATTTGTTTCTTCGATAATTCAGTAAAACAAAGTACGTTTGAGTGTACAGATAGACAGTAAGTTATTGAAGATTTCTGCGGGGATTGTCAGTTCACTGTCTTACTCTCTGCTCTTTGGAGGATAGGTGTAGCCTGTCTTTGATTTATTCATGTCATTTTATTATTTTTAATTCTAATATCGAGGATAATGGAATAAGCACTTATGTGGTTTTTTTACACCTAATCCCCGTGTGTATGCGGTTTTGTAAATTCTGTTCCCACTGCCACACAATGGCCTACTCTTACGAAAAGCGGAACACGATTTAACGTGCGCGCAAGATGTTCTGCGTGCGTTTGCACACGGGACCTCGGTTTATAGTCTCATCCGAAGGGCTTTTGGGGAGAGTGGAGTCTACCCCTTGAACGGTAATCGAACCCGGGTCGTCACCGACACTGTGTTCTGTTAAAGAACGAGCGGCAGAAACAACACACGTTAATCCACTTCGACACCAGTATACAGTTTTCAGTTAAGCTGACAACGCGTGGTGATGAAAGGAACAGAAAGCAATGATTAACAGGCTAGGATATATAGGACAGGCTAAAGCAGTTTAAGATGATTCAGGACGATGTTGTGTGTCCTGCGTATAAATAGCAGGAGTGTCCACTGTCTTGTCTTGTCTTTCGTGGATCTGTGTCTGACAATGTGTCGGTCTATTATTATCTTTGTATGTGTATCAGACCGAAAGCTGCTAAAAGAATATGACCCAAACATGACAAGGCAGGGCACTGTTTACACAGGCCACGGCTTAAATGTCACAGACCGCCAGGCCACTGACCACTGGTTACAGCACTGCAGAGAAGGACGTCCAAAGCTGACTGTCTGATAATCAAAACATGGAGCCACTGTCCGCGCTCCTTCTCTTCCTCACCACCCCTCTTTAAACAAAGAATGGAAAATACCAAGAGGACTGACCAGATGTTAGGTTAGATGGGGTTCTTCTACATGCACTCTGTTCAGGGTAGCTCGATACACATTTTGCTCTTGTTTGGGATGTTTAAATAGTTGTCCCTACGTGGTGTATCTTGATACTCGTTTGTGATTAGGGTTCTTTCCTGTGTGACATTAGTTGGGTGTTTTGTTATGTTCCCCTACGTGAGGTACTTTGAGGCTTGTTCTGTTGGGTGTGGCTTCCTATTGGCCCCTTTTTAGCTTGCTTGATGTTTTCTTCAATTTGTTGTTGTAATACAATTTGCTGTTACCTTTTATCACGTGTGTTCAAATGCATGCATGTCCATAATTATACTCTTAGTTATTTAGATATGTTTTTAATCACTGTAAAACAAATTTCCTTTAATAGAATTGTGTGTGAATGTGTGCGTATATATGTGTGTGTGTGTGTTAACAAACGTTACCCACGTACATTCATTTCTATATATGTCTGTATTCTATTACTTTCTTAGATATGTTTTAATCACCGCAAAGCAAATTTCCTTTAAAATGAGGACAGGAACAGAATTAAATTGAATTGAATTATATTAACATCCCAACAAAGATCTCCAGTTTAGCAACTACTATCAAAATGAGCTTGTTCAATTGTGTAGCACTCTGCTAGGAGTGTTTCGAAAGGCACTCTGTTCAGCAACCTCCACTCTGTGAAAGTTTCTGTGTTGGTAATGGTAAAGAATGCAGCATGTAGCAGATAAAGGAAGGGCTCTACATGTTGGCCTCTCAGTCCGAAACCAGGCCTCGTATCTTTACTAGGAAGTAAGAGCACAGTGGGTTAGGTATGTGTATGTCTGTTTCCAAATGGGAACAGCGCAGATAGCAGCCCTCTGACAAAGGAATGCCAGCATCACGGCAAGAAAGGAAGGAGGGAAGGAGGTCCCATGAATGATGCATGAGATGTAGAGCCAGACGAACATTGTGCGCCATTAGTATCTTCGATCTGCCGGCTAACTTTCTCTTCTTCTGTCCTGTGCACAGTTTCGTTTTTCTCTCCAGGAGTTCTGGCTTTTTTTCTTCATTGCTGTGGAATCTGTCTGCTTGGTGATATGTATTCTTCAAGTCTTGTTGTGTATAATCAATAGTTTTAGTGCTTTTCATCTTTCTAGGGTTTAGCTTCTGGAGGTTCTCCACCCAACTGACATATTTTAAAGTGGTTTCGACATTCAAATATATATTTTGTGTCAAGACAAATTCCTGTTTGTATACAGGGTTAATGACCAGAAGCTGGAAACAGTTCAAAGCTTCAAGTACCTGGGAGCCATTGTATCAGACCAGGGATCCAAGCCAGAAGTAGTATGCAGGACTGCACAGACAATAACAGCTTTGTCAAAACTAAACACCATCTGGAGAGATAAAAATATCTCACTTATCTCCAAGATCAGACTAATGCGCTCCCTTGTCATATCCATATTTCTGTATGCCTGTGAATCATGGACCCTGACTGCAGATTTGGAGAGAAGAGTACAGGCGGTGGAGATGAGATGCTTTCGGAGACTCCTTGGCATCTCCTACAAAGACCACATAAGCAACGAAAGCGTGCATAACAGAATCCAGCAAACCATTGGACCCTATGAGAACCTTCTAACGATCGTGAAAAAGCGTAAACTTAAATGGTATGGGCATGTCACAAGATCCAAAGGACTTGCAAAGACAGTTTTAAAAAGCACTGTCCAAGGAGGAAGAAAAAGAGGCAGACCAAGGAAGAGCTGGGAGGATAACATCAGCGAATGGACAGGCCTAGAACTCAACAAAACCCTGAGAAAGGCAGAACAGAGAGAGGAATGGAGGGAACTGGTTGTTGAGTCTTTGAGGGTGCCCCCACGGTCGTCAGACTACGGGACAGATAGATAGATAGATAGATACAGTAAAATGTCCCACGTTTCCCTTGTGTTGCTCCGTTCTGACCCTACAGCTAAAACGTGGTACTGGAAATTGATGTTGACATTCAATGTGTGTAGCTTGTGACAAAACAGTCTTTTGTGGGCATGCCGGGAGCCTCTCAGTGTAAATAGCATCCCCACCTTCTGGAAATTCTGTGCTAGGAATTCCCTCTTTTCTGTCCCTCTCTTTGATTTTTCCTTGTTCCTTTTCTTCCTGTTATCCCCTTCTTGTCTATTCTATTCGTTCTTGGTTCATTCTCTTATCTTTTTTTTTTCCAGAAAGTCATGAAACATAATAATTCTCTCCTACCCCCAAGTCGAATGCGCTGGGTCTGACTTGTCAGGCGCTTAACGGCAGCACAACATATTTTTGCTCATATGGCAGACAGCAATGATTGCTGTCTGAGCGTTCCAAGGACAAGTAGCCAGACGGTCCAAAATCAACGAAACCCGTTAAGCCAGTGCTGACAAAACAGGCCGGTGAGTGGTCAGGCCTGCTGTCTTACACAGCCTCTGCCCTGACCCGGGTGTGGCAGGACAGCTGGTGCTGGCTACACTGAACTGCCCTGAGGGGAGGTGAGGTGAGGTGAGTTGAGGTGAGGTGAGGTGAGGTGAGGTGAGGTGAGGTGGGTGGGGTGAGGTGAGGTGAGGTGGGGTGAGGTGAGGTGAGGTGAGGTGAGGTGGGGTGAGGGAGGTGAGGTGAGGTGAGGTGGGTGAGGTGAGGTGAGGTGAGGTGGGGTGAGGGAGGGGAGGTGAGGTGAGGTGAGGTGGGGTGAGGTGAGGTGAGGTGAGTTGAGGTGAGGTGAGGTGAGGTGAGTGAGGTGAGGTGAGGTGGGTGAGGGGAGGTGAGGTGAGGTGAGGTGAGGGGAGGTGAGGTGGGGTGAGGTGAGGTGGGTGGGGTGAGGGGAGGGGAGGGAGGTGAGGTGAGTGAGGTGAGGTGAGGTGAGGTGAGGTGAGGTGAGGTGAGTGAGGTGAGGTGAGGTGAGTGAGGTGAGGTGAGGGGAAGCTAGCTGTGGTGTCCTTACTTGCTCACGGTGAAGAACTGTCTGGGCTACCTTAAGGAGCTTAGGAGAAGTAGGGGGGAGGGGGGGGGCGGAGGGGAAGGGAGGGGGAGGGCTTAAAGCACTCTGTAGTTAAGAATTTCGTTTAAGCAAAGTGAAGCTGAGTGGATAACGGAGTTTTATTTCCATGGCGTGGATCCATGAAGTTGTGAGTTCCAATCTCGGTGGCAGCAGCTGACGAATGACAAGTAGGGACTGTTACACTTGTCCAGGTCAACTCCTTGTGCAGACCTATACATGCTTTAGTTATCGTTGTAAGATCCAAAAGTGCACGTTAATGACTCTGTAATTCATGACAGAGTTTCATATTGCCATGGCTTATTACTTCGTCTTTTCTTCACGGAGTTATGCAGAACAGACATGTTGGTTGGCTGGGAATCCCTTCGCTCTGCCGATGGGCAGCTTTCTGTTGTGACACTGAAGGCAAGAGGACAGCACTGGACTGTCTTCAGTGTTGCTGCGCTATGGACTCCCCCAGTTATAGACTTCCGCGTTTTTAAATCATACATGGAATGCAAAGCAGAATGATTGATCGATATTGAAAAATATGCTGAATTGATAAAAATGCGTATTTTTTCTTTCTAAAAAAAAAAAAAGATGTGTCGTATGCAATTGCGATGTAGTTTAGTTATTCATAAACTGCTGGGCTGCCGGTGGACTTTCGACCCTAATGATGCGACATATGGAATCTCGGTGTGGCTGTGGCGGGGAGATTGACATGAGCGGTGTGGGGACAGCAGGACAGAGATGTGACCGAAGATGAGGCAGAAAAACAAGTTGTTCATGTAACAATGACGGACAAGATGTTTACGGCGAATCTCGGAGATGGACTATAAGAGAAGGGCACTGCAATGCTCGCCAGTTTTGGTGGAACATAAGGTTGACCCGATTTGTAAAACCCATCAGCTATGACGTTGTGGTGAGGTGACCACAGGTCAGTTGGTATCTGGTCATAATCCATAACACAACTGGCCTTTGGCAGGATCCCATCATATAACTGGATCCCTCACATGTCCAGTGTCTCTCTGAGAACACTTTCAGTGACTCTACAATGACCCGAAGACACGAACCTGAAAAAAGCCGTTGAATCCAATTTTAGAAAAGGCCTTCAGTGCAGGCTCCATGCATTCTCTTGTCAGTGCTGGACGCCAGGTCACCAGGCACCCTCCTCACTGCCGGGCAGTGATCTGCACGTGACTCTCTGCCCTCCTCTGCTTTTAGAGAAGGAAGCCAAAGGTCAACGACATCCATTTCTGGGTACTTTCCCAGATCCCTCTACCTAAGCCCCCTGTCTAAGCCTCCCCTAGTGCATAGTGCAGCACCCCGAATGACGCTGTCTGTCTGCAGTGCACGGCCAAACGACCCAATGGCCGTCAGCATCTTCCAAACTGGTATTTCCTCACGACTGCGCGTAGGCTGTAAAATAGCCAATGGCTGATTCGGATGATTCCTTTTTTGGTACAGCCCCATGGTGTTATTTCAAATGCCGAGTCTATTGTTGCAAGACTGCTGTCATGGCCCCTATTTAGCATGCACGCACGTGTGTACGAGTGTGACAGCGTGTGTATATGTGTGTGTGCGCGTGTGTGTATATGTGTGTGTATGCATATGTGTGTAATTTGTATTTTGAAGTGTATTGTTTTATTGGTTTTCCTCTTTTTTATTGGTACACTTTATTGGTAAAGTTTGCAATAATTTAGCATTGCAGTACTATCATTAAGAAATTTGTTCTTAGATAGATGGCTTGATGAAAAAAAGCGAATGCATTGCTTATTCAACGTACCATCTGGAAATAAAATTTTGACTTGACTTGACTTGACTTAAGTAAGTGAAAATAAAGACAAATATCAATAGCGTGTGATTCATCATCGCTTTCAAGCTTAAAGCGACAGTGGTAGTTGTAGACGGTTTTCAACCTTGAGCGCACTTTAAAATGTCTGGGCAGTATTCGGTGTAGGTCCGGTTTTAAATGTAATAGCTCCCATGTACTTGAAACTGCCCGATACCTATCTTGAACACTGCGTTGTGTGCAGTGTAACGTCTTTAGCGACTTTGTCATCCGTTTGCTGTTACTGCTGCCATCGTGATAGAAGAAGATGCAGTAGCTCTGTCCTGTCATTTTCACCATTCATTCCCTTGAAGTGTTAGCTGCATTGAAACATTTTTATACAGGGTACACCACCTTTTCTCGAATCATAAATTATAACTGGAAAGTAACACACGCAATGGTAAAGACTAGTTTAGAGTCTCAAAAATCGGATTAACTTTTTTTTCTGAAATCTGACCAATGTACTGGTCAAATCTCAAGTTCGTGTAATGAGATACAGACGTTACAATCTTTTGCATAAGTTCAGCAAAGAACCGACCAGACCGTGGACATAGACAGATAGTATCATGGGCACATGCTCTACAGTCCGTCACATCATCTGATCAGCAGGCTTCAGCCCCCTTTCCTTCCTCCACGAAGGGAGGAGGGGGGCCACACATACAGCCCGGGTCTCAATGGGCTGTCTATCATGGGATACGTAATTGGAAGTGATGTGACGATGAGGTGAGGGAGACAGGAATGCCGACAGCATGGAGGGAGGAGGGACAGGCATGAACTCTCCTGAATTAGGGATGAGAGACTGTGAGCCAGACCAGCAGTGTGGGCAGTCGTTAGCCTGTTCCCTGCAATGGCCACTTTTTCTCTCCCCTGCCTAGGTCTGCGGATTTCCGTCTCTGTCTGTCTGAGCTGTACTGTCTGATATTTTACTCTGTCTGTCTGTCTGTCTGTTTGACTGACTGTCTGTCTGTCTGTCTGTCTGTCTGTCTGTCTGTCTGTCTGTCTCTCTCTCTCTCTCTCTCTCCTCTCTCTCTCTCTCTCTCTCTCTCTCTCTCTCTCTCTCTCTCTCTCTCTTCACTTCTTTTCCTCTTCTTTTCTTTATTTCTTCCTTTCTGTCTTTCTTTGTAGTTTTTCTTTCCCTCTTTCTTTCTTTCTTTCTTTCTGTCTGTCTTTCTTTCTTCTTCCTTCCCTCCGTCATTTCTTTCTTTCTTTCTTTCTTCTTTCTTTCTTTCCAGTGGGAAAGAGTACATTAGCTAGTCATGTATGTTCGTATGGGTTTGCATGTCCTGATGTACATTAACGAATTAACGACATCTGAAATATATGCCTATCGAACAGTCACTAATGGAAATCTGCTCTGAATTTTAAGTCTGATAAAGACATGATGAAATAGATGGCAACCATGACCAGCAGTAACTTGCGGCGTGGCCTTCTGAGCAGGTCTGACAAGAAGAAAGGTTGCAGTCATCTGGCCTGCATTCCACTGACATGCCACGCGGGACTTTTTCTTTGTCCTGCCGGTTATTGTTCAAGCGGGACTAATACAGAAGATCTTTAAAAAACACACGACGTGCCTACATTTTGTGAAAACACGACGCAGATTTGTGTGTGTTTGGATGTTTGTATATTTTTAAACAAAGCTGAGCAAACAGACGAACTTTATTCGACTGGTCTACATTTCATTAGTATAGGACATATCATGCTTTTGTGTTTGTTTGATTGATTTATGTTTTAGGTTTACAAAAGTGAGGAGTTTTATCTGATTTGCCTAAATTTTCATGATGTACGAGTCGCTTTTTTCAGATTGATTCTTTCTGTCTAGCAGACCGTTACATAACTCATCAGTCTTCATCGCCGCTGTCGTCGATAGGAGCTGCATGCAATGCCACCAGTGTTCATCATCTGTCTGTGTTTCTGCTGAGTTCTACCAATCTCCTACCCCCCTCCCAGACCACTGAGCTTAGTGATGTTGGCAATGTAGGATATTGGCGGTCAGCCTCTTTTTCTTCTGCCCTCAACCTCACCTTACCCCAACATCTTGAAAGACAGAGGTATACCTAAATATCTGAACATCAGAATTGTTAAAGCCTTTATCTGACCTACATTGCTGCACGGGTCAGAAGCCAGGACTCTACGAACATTGGAAAGAGACGAAATAAACACCGCCAAAATGAGGTTCTACAGGCGACTTGTAAGTGTCAAACGGTCAGAAAGAAGAAACCATGAAATCATTCTTAAACTACATAAAGCAAGTAGAATTATTTTACTTTTTTAAAACATGTTCACTTTATACCACTTTAAGTCACGGCAGATTTCTCTGCGTGAAATTCTGGCTGCTCTTCCCGGGGAGAGCGCGTCGCCAAAAGAGCAGCGCCACCCATTTTGCATTACATTACGTTGATATACGATATTACACAGGCACTATATGATTTTGAATTAATTCAGTGATTTAGCATTCGCATAATCTTAATCAGTCAGTAAATCTTTTCCAAGAAAGAAATAGGTTCTGACACCTATAAACATGACAAGACACTATAACAGAATACAATGATACAACAGTTCATCTGGCTATATGGATTGTCTGTGGATCCAGCCCCTGTCTTCATGCACGTGACCACGACAGTGCCAGGCTAGTGTGAAGTGAGTGAAGGGATGACTTTCAGCTAGCTCCTCTGAATTATACATTGGCCACCAAACAAAGCTGGGAAAAGCAACAGTTAGCCATCTTTATCTTCAGCTCTGTCTGTTGGTCTGTCTGTCTGCTGGTTTGCCTG
Source organism: Rapana venosa (assembly GCA_028751875.1). Lineage (NCBI taxonomy): Eukaryota > Metazoa > Mollusca > Gastropoda > Neogastropoda > Muricidae > Rapana > Rapana venosa. The sequence continues at coordinate 3,343,232 of CM054144.1, read as the reverse complement.
CCTATCCGTCTGTTTGTCTCTCTGGGTATCATTCTGTCTGAGTGTGGAGTGTCTCCCTAACTCTCTGTGTCTCCCTGTCTGTATCTTTAGTCTTTCTATGGTTTTTTCTTACTCTTATCTATCTAATCTATCTAACTCTTTGTCTGTTGTCGGTCTATTTCTCTGTCTATCTCTCTATCTCTGTATCTGTCTGTCTGTCTGTCTATCTATCTATATATCCATTTACCTACCTACCTACCTACCTGCCTGCCTGCCTGCTTGCCTACCTACCTACTTACTTTTACGTTTCTCGTTTTTCTTTTTCTTTCTGGTTTCTTTTCTTTCTGCCTGCCGTCTCACCTTCCCGTCTAACTGATCTGTTTTAAAATCTTTTTTTGTGGAACTACATTTTTCTGTAGGTCAGTCTATTCGTGTGTTCGACATTTTTTCAGTCGAACGACTCCATATTAATCTGTTTCGATGTCTGCAGTGTTGCGGGCTTTCACTCCTTCTACCTCCATACTGGTCACCGAGCCAACCATACGGCACACAGCCACATGGAGACCTTTCCTGTCGAAGTCCAAATGCGTCCTGTGAAAAACGCCAGCCCGACGGACGCTGTAACCTAGTGGCTAACACCGTTCTACTTAAACCCTGTAGAGTCCATGAAGCCGTGGATTTGAATCTCGGCTGCGTCTGCTGAACTATTAAGGGTGGGTATGTTTACGATCTCCCGGGTCAACTTCATTTGCAGACCTGCCAGTGCCTTAATTCCCTTCATGTATATGCACATGCAGAAGATCAAATATGCACGGTAAAATATTCCGTAATTGATGTCAGCGCTCGGCGGTTTACGGAAGCACGAACATACCCAGCATCTCTCCTCGAAGATGAAATGCAGCTACCTTCATGGTAGGTAAAAACGGTCACAAGGCAGAAAATCTCACCATTAGTGAACGTTAGAGTTGTAGCGGAGGCACGAAACAAAAACAGTCAGGACAGCAACTTTCCGTCGGTCAAAAACGCCAGCCGAAATCAGTGCACCAAAGGACACAGCAACCTATTAATTTATTTAACCCTTTTATAATCGAGGATAATGCATGGATTAATCTGCTTTGTCTGTCTATTCCAAGTGTGGTATGGGTTTCTGAAATTCGTCAACTTCCTAGCCGACACTCCAATGGCCTTAATTCCTTCTTTCGAAAACAACAGGAAATCAAATGCGGTAAAGATTGTCTGCAGCGCTGGGTTCGAAGACGAACATCACCATACCGAAGGAATACGCTACTTCAGGTATAAAAGGTCACCGAAGGACTTTCTTCATCATTGTGTAAACTGGAAGATGGCGGTGGGCACGAAACCAAAACAGTCAGAGTACCTTTTGCGAGCAAAACGCTTGCAATCATGCCACCCTCAACAAGAAGAGACAGAGGCATATGTCTGCCGCTGCTGTGTACACTGGAGTTATGCACGATACCACCCCCAGTCACGGCACAGCTCTGCCTGTACACAGCACACTTCGGGCTGCTCTTCCCGAGGAGATGGCGACGACCCCAAGAGCAGGGCGTGGTGTGATGTGTTGAGGGACAACGCCGACAAGGAGGTCTGCTCATGGCGCTGTCAGCCTGACCTACTGCAGGGGACAGCAGGCCTGGCTATCAATGACCGCCGTGCCTCCTTCCCACCCCTCTGACTGTGACGTTAACTGCCCACTCCCCGGGAAAGGAAGCGAAAATCGAAAGTTCCGGCAGTAGACGTCAGGGCGTGATATCAGCCACACACACACACACACACACACAGTCACCAGTGCAGGGATTTCATGTATACACTGCATAGACAGGCGTCCTTGCACAAGTATGAAGGTACACAAACATGGTGGCACACACGCAGATAGGCGCACGCATACACAAACACACAGGCAAACACGCGCATAATTTTACATACACACGCGCGCGTGCGCGCACGCACGCACACACACACACAAGACGATAAATTGAGGTCCCGTGTGCAACAATCATTTAGCGCAGGTAAAAGAACCCACATCAACAAGAGAATTGCCCCTGCTAAATGCTGTAGAAAAAACACTATAGTAGGGAAACAAATACTCATGCAGAGAGGAAAAGAAAAAAATTGGTGGCGCTGTTCTAGTGGCGACGCGCTCTCCCTGGGAAGAGCAGCCCAAATTTCACGCAGAGAAATCTGCTGTGACTTCACGTGATTGACACACACTTTCAAGTACGCAGACTGAACTTTATAGGAAAGATCAGACAAGCTGCTAGCATACCACTGAGCCCAAAGAACGATTACAGCACGGCATCGGACAGTGAACTAGCTCCTATAAGACACTGGGTGAGGGGGCTTCGAATCTGTACCCTTTACAATACACACCACGAGTCGTCTGACATTTAAGGTCTTTAAGGAACGGTTTCGTGTTTGAGCGTGTGTGTGTGTTTGTGTGTGTGTGTGTGTTTGAGCTCGCGCGCACGCGTGTGTGTCTGTGTGTTTGTGTGTGTCTGTGTGTTTGTGTGTGTCTGTGTGTTTGTGTGTGTCTGTGTGTTTGTGTGCATTTGTGTGTGCGTGCTTGCGAGAAGGCAATCGCCCCTTAAGCCCTTTTGTTGGCGACAATGACGGCACTAAGCGAAGGGGAGGAGGCGGGATGAGGAGGAATCAATGTCACAGTGCACTGCACCGCCAACACACTCGTTCCCACAGCCAGTGAAAACGGCCTTTCTCTGTGCTAACTAAGAAGAGTGGGTGCTGAATGGAGTCATAAACTTTCATTACACCCCCCCCCCCCCCCCCCCCCCCCCCCCCCCCCCCCCCCCCCCCCCCCCCCCCCCCCCCCCCCCCCACTCCACCTGGCTTGCAGCCCCACCATCAGCACCTTTTTTTGTCTCTCCCCCTCACTTTTATATCGGCACCGTACCTCGGTTGTGATTTCTTTTCGCCCCGGATTCTAATTGCAGCGTTTTTTGTCGTTGTTTTGTTGTTTTATTTGGTTGTTTTTTGGGGTTGGCTGGGTGAAGAGAGAGTGCAGTGCTTTCTTCCACGCTAGACTCTTGCCACAAGAACCACCCCGTAATAGCTCCAATACGGTATGTCCTTACTTGGCTCCATTACTAAATAGCATGGGAAACTTTGGGGAGGTGGAACGTAGTTTCCGGCTTGCCATGTCTGAGAGAAATACACAACTGCACTTGTGCACGCCCACACATGCAGGCCAGCTGGTATTGGCTGCTAGTTGACGTAGTCATTCGTGCTGTTCGATGTGAAACAAAAGCAGTTATCACAGTAATGTACACATGAAGTTTCTGAGGGGGCAGAATAGCCTAGCGGTTAGAGCTTTAAGCTCACTGATAGTAGGTCTGAGCCTAGCTACCCCATGGAGTTGACATCATTGCCGACTCCTCTCGCCGTAAAGTGCCTAGGATGACACTGTAACTATAAGCCGATGTCCCTTGTAACTGTACAAACGAACGCAGAAAACGTTGCTCACAAATTAAAAACTATACAAGAGAAAACATAAGCCACATGCGTGTGCTTGCATTCCTGCTTAAGTGTGTGTATGTGTGTGTGTGGGGTGTGTGTGTGTCCTTATCTCTGTCTGTGTCTGAGTATGTCTGTGTGTCTGTCTGTGTGTATGAAAGCCTGATTATGTGTTTATGTTTTATTTTATTTTATTCTTTTATTTCGAGGATAATGGAATAAGCACTCATGTGCTTTTTTACATTCAGTCCCCGTGTGTATGCAGTTTTGAAAATGCTCTCATCCGCTCCTTCCAGCACAGAATGGCCCACTCTTTCTGAAAGCGAACGGATTTAAACATGTGCGCAAATTTCTGCATGGCGTCGCCTGTGTGTTGGGTGTGTGTGTGTGTGTGTCATCCGTACCTTCCACTACAATGCACTCACTTCTAAACAAACATTAAACATTCCAATGTATACTCAATAGGTGTTATATGTATGGGTGTGTACTCATCATACATCACAGCACACACATACACACACAACACACACTGTAACCAATAGTGAATGACAACGCGGGCCGCCATCAACACAGCCACAAGCAAAAGGCCTCCTCACCTTGTAGATGTTGGGGTTGTTCTCCGGGGTGAGCAGTTTGTCGAACTGGGTGTAGACGGTGTTGAGGAGCTTGACGATCTTCATGGCGCTGTGGGTCTCGGAGTTCTTGGCGCAGAACTGGGAGAAGCCCACGATGCCGGAGAAGAGGAGAGTGACCGTGCTGAACTTCCTGGCTGGCACAGGCCGGTGATGCCTCAGCTCGTTGGCCACAGAGGCTGGCAGGATGGAGTACATCAGTCTGCGGCCAGACAGACAGACAGACAGAGAGACAGACAGACAGACAGAGACAGAGAGACAGACAGACAGAGAGACAGACAGAGCGACAGAGAGAGAGACAGAGAGAGAGACAGAGAGACGACAGAGATATATATTATTTCCAGAAAAAGGGGTACATAAAAATGATCAAAACCACAACTTGAAGATGTGGGCGTGTGAGAATAGTCACAACACAATGAAGAGCACAATGATAGATTTTAAAAGAGAGAGAGAGGAGAGAGAAGAGAGATGAGAGAGAGAGAGAGAGGAGAGAGAGAAAGATGACAGAGAAAGAGAGAGAGAGAGAGGGGGGGGGATGGCAATGTGTAGGCGTTACATTTAATATAAATCAAAACAAAACAAAACATGAAAGGCAACGTGGGTGTTTACATTTACAAAAAAAAAAAATCGCCAGACAAAAAATTGTATTAAAAAAAAACAACCAAGCAGCTTTACAATGAATTGTTGGGAGAGGAGGGTTGAGATTTTGCTTTTGTTTTTTTGTGGTTTTTGATTTGTACTGTTTTGTTTTTTGACACCCTTGTTTCTTGACACATGCTTTAAAACTCGTTTATTTCATCTGACACATTCACCCATATCAGCAGCAGGCTTTCATTGTGGGAGAGCACATCAAAGCCCAGTGGGCTCCCCATCCGTAGCAGATGTGTGCAACTCCATTAGGAAGAAAGATATGTGATCAAGAAAAGACGTGGGAACAAAGAGACAAATCAATCAAACAAACAAACAAAGAATATAAACAGATACAAACCAAGTGACGACAACGAAGAGAAAAAAGAAAACCTTATGATTTGAATTTAATGTCCTGTCAAAGAAAAAGAAAAGAAAAAAAAGAAACACCGGAGATAAAGTAGAAGACAAAGAGGACCGAACAGGGAAACACTGTACAATAAAATAAAACAAACAACAAAAAAACAACGCACAGGAAAAGAAAAAAGTTTAGGGGAAAAAGGCATTACGCAAGGATGCATTGCAGGAACATTTTAATACAGACAATAACCAACATGTTCTGATCATTTCAGTTAGGTCTATTTTGATCATTACCATCTGCTGTTCACTCAGTTAAGAAATGTTTGCTTTGTTTCATGATTCGGCTCCTTGGGCGAAGAAGTAAAATACTAGCAACACTAGACAACACGATGTGTGAGAAAAGAAAACAGATGGGATACCTCTGGCTGTAACTAACATGATGTTGCACGGAATATGGAAGAGGTAGATCTATTTTACCGTTCGATAAGCATGAGTGCTTTTTTTATGGCGCTGGTGTACAGTTTCATTTGAAAGAGAGACAGAAAAAATTGAGTGGTTGGGATAAGTCGAGGTGAGGGGGAGGGGGTGGAGAGGGGAGGCGCACCAAAAGAACATTCGACCGAACAGAAAAGCAACAACTCGAACAGTGCGCTTCAGATTACGAGTTCTACACTGTTACCGCTGAGATTACCTCCTCACTCCCTTCCCTCCCTCCCCACCCCTAAAAGCAGCCAGATACTGAATCATCACATATCACACGATATAAACCCCCCAGGTCTCATTATTAATGATCATCTTTTGTAGTGACGGGCAATGCAACCATTAGTGCAGCCTGAGCTATGTAACCAACCAAAACAATACGCAAAGCTTTAAAAAATCAGGAAATAAAAAAACACCACTCATCTTTTATACTGACAAGCTGTGTGTGACCCTTGCTTCAGATGGAATGGCGGACTTACAGATGCAATATTCACAAGCCTCAAAGAAGCAGAGAGGCAGGTCGTGCTCTGACTCCGCAGAGGCGTTGCAAAATTCAGCAAGGGGGAACAACGCCCTGCTGTCCAAGTTCTGTAGCTGCAGTGATCTGAGGATGACCGCAGCACACCACAGCACCGGCCTCTCCCGAGAGAGAGAGAGAGAGAAGAGAGAGAGAGAGAGAGAGAGAGAGAGAGAGAGAGAGAGAGAGAGAGAGAGAGCGAGCGGCTCTGACCATTGGTCACCATTGCCGCCACCTCTGCTAGAACTGGCACTGCCTGGGATGTTACAACTTCAGGCAATTACAAGAACGGTCCGAGCAGCTGCAGATCTGATCTCTTCAAGCGTTGATCTAGAGACTGTGTGTATGCTACTTTCTGTCTGTCTTGTCTGTCTGTCTGCCTGTCTGTCTGTCTTGTGGGTCTGTCTCCTTGCCTCTCTACATGTTTCTTTTTGTTAGTTTATGTGTCTTTGTCTCTATGTCAATCTCATCTCTCTCTCTCTCTCTCTCTTCTCTCTCTCTCTCTCTCTATCTATCTATTATCTATCTCTGTCTCTCTCTCCCCCTCTCTCCGTCCCTCTTTCTTTTACGCGCGCGCGTGTGTATGAGTGTGTGTGTGTGCGCGCGTGCGTGCGCGCGTGCGTGTATGTGTGCGCGCGCGTGTGTGTGTGTGTGTGTGTGTGTGTTTCTGTGTGTGCGCGCGTGTGTGTGTGTGTTTTTCTGTGCGTGCGTGCGTGTGTGTGTGTAGCTCTAGCGGAGGAACAACAAATGCAGATCCCATGGAAACAAATAAAGCGCAGCGCATGATATCTTTGATGACAACGTCATCTGTGCCAGCAGTAATGCCAGCAGACTGAGGTAGTAGGGGGAGGGGAAAGAGCGAAAGGAAGGGGGTGGGGTAGGGGGGGGGGGGGGGGGGGGGGGGGCATGCTGTGGCATTAGTGAAGGGAAACAACCATGCGATACTTGGAGCTCCACAGATCGTGCCAGGCGTGAACTGATTGATTTGGCTGCACACCGGTATTAAAAAATCACTCTTTTCCTTCTGTTTTTCTATGTAACTCTTATATTCATACCGCACGTACTAAGGCATCCACAGAAATAAAAACCACTTTTTGTGAAAGACTAGCCTCTGACTCAAAGCTCATGTGATTTTGAACAAATTTGGTAGGTTTGAATTTTTAAAATTTTCAGCAAACACTGTACCCCCTCAGTCCTTTGTCGTCTGCTAGCTTCCTTACCGCAATATGCATGCGCGGGGTCAACGCTGTAGGAATACAGGGAAACCTCATTTGATGATTATTTCCAACTTTCTCGTGACTACCTGGTATTGCTCTTGTCCTCAATTCAAAAACAAGTGCACAGTCTATTTTTTCATGCTTAAAAAAAATCTGTGAAAATCACCAACATTTTTTTCCAATCGTACTCTATAGAACGGGACGGGATAGCTCAGTGGTCAGAGCACTCGCTTTCCCCCAGCCAAGTTAAGCAGCGTCGAGCGTGGTTACCAGTTGGATGGATGACCGTTTGCGCGCCTTGGCTTCAGTACAGTTCCCCCAGTTCACCCAGCTGTAAATGGGTACCTGCCCTCTTTAGGGTCAGGGAAGGTAAAGCAGCGAGGGAGAGGAGATGGGCGCCGCCCTCAATATGCTGGCCCTAGAGAAGTGAGGTCTCTGACGCCTCGCTACCCTACGACCTTATAGGTTATGGGACTCCTTTACCTTTTACCTACTCTATAGAAGATACGACGTGACCCCCAAATTAATACCGGTGTGTAGCCTGTATATCTGGATGTCCCCCACATAAGCCTACCTGCTTACTTTCGTGCTTGTTCAGCTGTTACATCTCTCTCTCTCTCTCTCTCTCTCTCTCTCTCTCTCTCTCTCTCTCTCTCTCTCTCTCTCTCTCTCTCTCTCCTCTCTCTCCGTCTTCTCTCTCAGTGTGTGTGTGTGTGTGTGTGTGTGCGCGCGCGCGCGTGTATGTGTTTATGAGTGTGTGTGTGCGTCTGTGTGTAGATAGCACCCCACTTTCTAGAAATTCTATGTTAAGAATTCCCTCTTTTCTATCCCTCCCTTTGTTTCTGCCATGTTCCTTCTTTTCCTGACACCTCCTTCTTGTCTCAAAACATACTACCTTCTGAGTCCATTCTTTTCCTTGTTTTTCCAGAAAGTCTTAAACTATAATTTTCTCCTACGCCGAAGTCGGATATGTTGGGCCTGACTTGTCAGGCGCTTGACTGCAATAAGACGCATGTTTGTTCATATGACAGACAACGCTAGATGTTGCCAGAGCGTTTGATGAAGAACAAGAAGGCATAGCTGTAGATCGTGCAGTGGAGATTGACCGAGGGACAGTCAGGCACACCTGAGTCACTGGACACATGAACCACAGGAACGCGTCAATATTCAAGACACCTGCCCCCAAACACAGAACTGTGACCGCATTTGCATAAAACAAGCACACCCTAGGAGATGCTAGTGACCGATCCAGCCTGACTCAGCATGACGTGCAGCAATGTAACCAACCCACCCCCATCCCCACCCTCCAACCGCCCCAACCACTCCATGAATCATTCACGCCTCATTTCCACAGACATCAAACCTGTGATCCCTAACTTTACCTGTGATCAGCAGACCAAAAGTTAAGTGGAAATATGTGCAGCCGGCGGAGATTGGCACTGAACCAGATAATTATCAAAGAGAGCAGGATGAAAAACGAATCAAGCTGAAGTTAGAATGGCACTAAACGGAGGACATAAAGAAAAGCTATATTGGTCAAGCAACGGTCACATTTATTCATTCATGATGACCGTGGTCCATTGCCATCATCATCCACCTCGGCAGCATGCATGAACAGGAAAATGGTGGTATGGGACAACGACGTAGAAACTAAGAGGTGAAGGTGGAGGATTGAGACTTCAAGCTATTGAGAATGTTATACTAGAAATGGCCCGCGTACCTTTCCTTAATACACGGAACAAAATATCGTGTGCATCTGGAGTTAACATCAGTGCCGACTCCACTCTCCCCGAAAGTTCTTCGATGAAACCATAAACCGAGGTCCTGTGTGCGAACGCAGGCAGAACATCTTGCACATACGTTAAAACCCGTTCTGCTTTTCGGAAGAGTAGGCCATTGGGTGCCGGTGGGAACGGATGGCAAAATTTGTATACACACGGGGACTTGATGAAAAAGGCATGTGGGTGCTTATTCCATTATCCTCGAAATAAACTAACTGACTAACTAACTAACTAACAAACAAACTAACTAACTAACTAACTAAATACATGTTCATGCCAGGTCGTTATGTTTTTAGAGGTGAACTCAACTGTGAACAAGTCCAGCACTTTCTGCCGTCTATGCCATGTGCTGCTCTGACATGCCCACTGCCGATAGCTTCCTCCAGCACCCACCCCCTCCTTCCTCTCCACCCAGCAGAACAAGCAGGAGGGATCGGTTTGACAAGACACAGCCTGGCCTGGAAAAGGCAGCTCAGCGAGGAGAAAACAAGAAACAACGATGAGAATACAAGGGGAGAAGAACAAAGGCCAGAGGAAGAAGACAATGCACCACCCAGTGACCCCAGAACGGATGCATTATCCAGGCTGAGGGGATTCTGCTGCCATCACTTCACCTGCCATGCAGGACACGAGGAAAGGAAGACAGTGGATTGTACAGCGTGAGGGTCAGGGAGGCAGGGAATTCCAACTGTGGACGACACAGCGCTCCAAGTCGATGATTACAGGATGCTGCTTGCTTGATGATTACGTCTGGTGATGGACAAACCGACAGTTTGTTTTATATTTAGCTTCACGCTAAGCAGGTTGAGTTGTGCGGAATATGAGGGGCTTGTGGGGCAGATTTTGTCGATGATGTTATGGAGGTTGGACAGAATGAGGTTTCTTTTCATGCAAAGTATATTTCTTGAGAACACATTCACACAGACAAACAGATATACAGACAGACACACGCATACATACACACACACTATCTCTCTCTCTTCCCTGTCTCTCTAATTGTCAATGTTTCTTTCTTCTCTCTCTCTCTCTCTCTCTCTCTCTCTCTCTCTCTCTCTCTCTCTCTCTCTCTCTCTCTCTCTCCCCTTTGTGTGTTTGCTGTGTCCGGTCTTTTTTCCACAGAGAGCTGGATGTAAAATCTGCTCTTGTTGCTTAATCTATGTCCTCTTTGAATAAAACTAATTCGTGCGTTCACTCTTTATCCTGTGTGTGTGTGTGTAGTCTTCTGTGTGTGTTGTGTCGTGTATTGTGTGTGTGTGTTGTGTGTGTCTGTGTGTGGATGTGTGTGTGTGTGTGTGTGTCTGTGTGTGTCATTGTGTTTCTGTGTCTATGTGTGTGTGTGTTCTGTATTGAAAACTTTGAGGTAATGGGGCAAAACATAACCAAAACTAATCTTTCTATATCAGTTTCCAGTATTTCAAGAAGTATCACGTCCACACACTGGCCCATGTCACCAGCCAAGAAAGCAATAAACAAATTGCTTTAATAGAGATGGCGTTGTAACCACCAGCCATCATAGCAATAAACCATCCAGGATTCGTTTCCAAATCTATCAACACCCGTAATCCCTAACACTTCCGGTCAACGGGAAACCAAACAAAAAGCGGATATGACGTATAGCTGTGGCGGAGACGGACTAAAACAAGAGAGGAAATAGAGGAGGAATAAAGTCGGAATATAGAACACAGAAAATAACGACAGCAAAATAGCCGGGTAATGGGTGTATGCATTGACGGCATTCATGATCTGACTGCTAGCTTTGCTCGCTGCAGGAAAGGGGTGTAGGTGACGGAACAGCTGGAAGCAAGAAAGTGGAGAAGGGAGGAGGAGAGAGGAGGTAGATTCACTTGCAATTTATGAAACGGAAGAAGAGAATTTTCCGACAGAATAAGTTTGCATCCTGTTTTGATTGCCTACGCTGATAGATGGAGACAACACAATGCGGGTTTAGTAACAGTGTGGGTGTTCAGCCTTATAATTTATCAGTCTCTTGGTGGTCTGCGCAATTTTAAACAGCTAAAAGCCCAAAGAAAACGCTGCACAACAACTCAGGAGCAGCTCAAAGACTACAGACCAAAAACAGCGTTGACCGCATGTGTTCAGTTACTGATTGCCACATGACACCTTGACATCAACAATGACTTCTGTACCATCCTCCAGACATGTGGACAAAGCAAATTCCTCGGAGTGCCTTTAGCGGTGAGCTATCGTGTGGTAAATTTATGGAAAAAAAGTCCAAAGAAAGAGATTACATCTACTGCTCTATCAAGTAAGCATACTTGTCACAAAGGCCACTGTCTTCTATGCTGCCATATCAGCTAAAGCAGGCGTTCATTCTTAGGACTCCCCCGTGGGAATGCCGGGGGTCTGACAGTGTGAATAGCATCCCGACCTTCTGGAAATTATGTGCTAAGAATTCCATTTTTACCTTCCTTCTCTTTGTTACTGCCTTGTTCCTTTCTTCCTGTCAGCTCCTTCGTGTCTACGTTCTGCTCTTGGTCCATTCTCCTGCCCTTTCTTCCCAGAAAGGCTTCAGAATAATAAAACATGTCTCTCCTACGCCGAAGCCGGATGTGCTGGGCATTCGGCGACGAAGAAGAAGACGAGATATCAAGCTGGTCTGTGGTGAGGGTGACTGGAAGAGGAAGACAGCGAGTGTGGGATTGGTGAAGAGTGGAGATGACAACCCAGTGCTGAAGGAGAAGGTACACCGGAGACCCTGGAGAGACTTGGGAAGACTCAGTTTCTAGAACAGATGAGGCAACTGCCCCATGGCGACTCTCTCACCAAAACTCTACCCCCAAGTTTGTTGCCGTATTCCATTCATCACATCCAGAAATTCAGTACACATTAGCGGTCTGCTTTGTTGCTTGTTGGAGCTCTGTCAGCACCAGAGATGTGTGGACCTCTGCTTCAGTGCTGCTGGCCTGTACTGTCGCATTGCCGTTCCCCTTGGTGAGCAACGGAGGTCGGGGGCTTGTCCATGTTCGTGCTTCATCAGCTACTCTACCTGTCTCTCTGTCTTTGTCTTTGTCTTCTTGTCTTGTCTCGTCTTGTCTGTCTCTATCTGTCTCTCTGTCTTGTCTTGTCTGTCTGTCTGTCTGTCTTTGTCTCTGTCTTTGTCGTCTCTGCTTCTGTCTCTCTATTCTCTGTTCTCTCGTTCTCTCTTTCTCTCCCTCTCTCTCCTCTCTTCTCTCTATGTTTCTGTCTATGACTCAGCCTTTCTGCCTTTCTGTCTTCAAGTCTGTTCTCTGGAGGTCTCTCTGTTTCTGTTTATCTGTCTGTCTCTGCATCCACCTCTCTCTTTCTCTCAACCTCCCTCCCCTCCCCCGCCCCCTCTCTCTCATTTTGCTCAGTTGTTACAGGTGCAGATTTCATAATTATAGCCGTAAACTGAAGGCTCTGGTGCTTCTCTCAGAAGCATCACAAGCTTATTTTCCTCCTCACACAAGAACAAGAAGTCTGAATAACTTCACAACATTCTCAGCAGGCATACATCATAGCAGTAAACACAAACCAAGAAGACACAAATAAGGAAGATGTGAAAACTATAACGTGAACGAATAACTAAAAAGAAAAAGACGAAGAAAAGACTGGACCACCAAATGGCCCAAGAACGCTACATTACATTCATCCAGGATTACGAAATTCTGCCGCCATCATCAGTCAGCTCAGCAGCCATGCGTGAAAGGAGGAAAGGCATGGAAAGGAAGGGAAAGGGGGGTGTGGGGTGAGGTTGGGGAGTCAGGATTTATCGAGCAGCTGAAGAGAACAGCTTCCAAGGCAATCCTTCGTCCCCGCACTGCTGGCCGGGCTGGCCCCTGTGTGTAGGGAGGGAGGGAGGGCTGGCGGCCACATTGTCTGGTTGTTGGTTCGTGTCCATGCTGAGCAGTGAGCAGTGAGCAGTGAGCAGGCTAGCGTGGGGCATCAGGTCTGTCTGTGCCTGCTGAAGCTGGGCGTGGCTGTGAAGGTGCGTGTGGTGTGACAGACTTGTATGTGAAGAGAGAGAGATTGTGATGGGAAAACAGAGAACTGCAATAGAATATCGACAGGTTTACCTTTACTGTCTTTCTCTAGGACAACAAAACACACACAGAGTCTCTCTCTCTCTCTCTCTCTCTCTCTCTCTCTCTCTCTCTCCTCTCTCTCTCTCTCTCTCTCTCTCTCTCTCTCTCAGAGAGAGAGAGGGGATAGCTGTATGCTACATGCCACCTGGAGTGTGTCCAATTTTTCACATGTTAGCGGTGCAAAGTTTCAAAAGCCATGAAAAAGACAGAAGAGGAGGCATTGTGACCTAGTTTCCTTGTTGCAGACCACTTGGTTGTGAGATTTTGACTTTAGACTTGTACAGTTTTGTGGAGGAAATTCCTTCCCCTTACCAATTTTTATCGTAAGGGCTAACCAAAGGTTAAAAAAAAAACAAACCACAGAAGTATGATAACTCTGTAACCATGTTATGGAATCCATGACATGATACTAATGACTGGTGGATCGTGTCTAGAGGTCGCGCCTAGTCTAGAAAGGAAAAAATTCTGGTCTGAATGTGCCGGTCCTCACTCCCGTTGGACGGAAATTTTTCCTCCATCCATTTCATGTCATTGGATGTGTCTGCGCTAGTCTTTCCGATGAGCACATAACCAGGTCCCGTGTTTCACTAATTATTTACGCACGTTAAAAAAAACCCCCGGCAACAAGAGAGTTGTCCCTGGCAAAATCCTAGAAAAAAGCACTCTAAAGGGAACAAATACAGTCTGCAGAATTTAAATACAAAAAACATAAAATGGTTGAGGGTGTACGCAGCCAGCGCTAAGTGCACCGTTCTCCCGCTCCCCCGGGAAAGAGCAGCCCGAATTTCACGGAGAATTGCCATGACTTAAGTGGTAGAATAAAATCTGAGCGCTTTGATTTGTTGCTTTACAAGATTCAGCGCTATATAAATTCCATACATTATTATTATTATTATTATTTGGGCTGTAATTAATTAAATTCACAGTAAATGAAATTTTTGTGTTTTGTGCCCAGTCCCCCTCCCACTGTCCCCTTGTGAATGGGCATCTCGCTTATCACAATAAACCTTTGTCATTGTCATTGTCATTGTCATTGTCTCTCTCTCTCTCTCTCTCTCTCATCCGCACGCACGCACACACGTATGTACACGCGCGCGCGCACACACATACACACAGAGGACATTTGTTCATCTAGGATTTGTTTTTTTGTCTCATGATTTTCAGTCCACACATGATGACCTGGTCTAGTAGGGTTATGTAACGTCAAAGCATCAAGCTCATTGATCTCATTCCATCAGTAGACTGCCCAAGAAAAGAAATGTTTTGAAAAAACCTGCTTACCATCACACCTTGTACAGACAGTCAACTAACACATCTTCACCTGCTTGTAACCATGCTCGTTTTTTCTCACATGTCTCTCTGGCCCAACACATGCATACCTGCTACTGATGAACGTCATTATGGATGGACCATTATCACCTTGTTTCCATAATTACCTCACACATAATCGCCTTGAACAGAACGAATGAAGAGAAAGAGTGAGGAAAGTTATGTGATTTGTAAGTAAGTAAGGTGCAAAAGAAAACCAGATAAAAAAAAGAGCTAGAAATAAAGAAGACTGAAACAAGGGAGAAAATGGAAAAAAAAGTAAAAAAGAGATAATTGCAGCAAAGAAACAAAGCATAGAACAATGGGGAATGTGAAAAAGGGTTTTTAAAAAAGGAGCAATATTTTCAGCATAGAAATAAAACACTCTGACATGAATCTGGAAATGTAGAGATGAAGATCAGGAACAGAAGAAGGGGAGATGCACGGAAGAGAGAGGAAGAAAACAAAATAAACACCGATCCAGTGAAGGACGAGTTGTTCACGATCACATTACAGCCCCCTACCCCCACCATCATCACTTTCTCTGCCGACCATGTGTGAAGAAGGGGAGGGAGAGGGGGAACGAGGAGCTGTCTAGGGATGGGTGTAAGGGGGGGGGGGGGGTAGATGGCAAGTGGCGGTGGAGGACAGGCATGGGTGCAGTCTGGAACAGGCGGAGAAACACTGGAAAATGGAAGAGGTCCATTCACTGCTGGAACAGATCAATCCCACGAATGAATGGAGCGCGCCATTCTGATATAGTACCCTTCATAATAAAGAAGGTACGGCTGACAGCAAGACAGGAGACTCACAAGCTCAACTTACACAAGGTGTCCTGGTTTCATGTCCAAAAAAAAAATAGAGATGGTTACACTGAAATACAGAGCACAAACCACTCTGGTAATCCGTTGTCTTAGAGGTGACGCACCTGTCTAGAAAGCAGAACGTCTGGATTTGAAGTGTGCTCTATCCTTTTTACTGCCCGAAACTTATCTCCCATCCACGATACCGTGAGAGTGTTCTGAGTGCTAGTCTTTCGAATGAAACGATAAACCGAGGTCCCGTGTGCAACACGTATTAAGTGCTCGTTAAAGAACACACTGCAAAACGAGAGTTGTACCTGAACTCTGTAGAAAAAAGCCACTGATAGGGAAAAAGCACACTTGCAGACAGGAGAAAGAAGAAAAAAAAAGAGCGGCGTTGCTTTGTGGCGAGTCACCCTCCCAGGGGAAAGCACTCCGAATTTCACACAAACTTGCTTACTTAAAGAAGTGTACAATACAACATAATACAATACAATATAATACAATACAATACAATACAAGAGTCCAACTGCTAAAACAACAAAGGATGAAAAGAAGTCTGTTAAGCCCCTGTGCGCCTATACTCACACCTTACACACACTACCAGGTATCACACTTGTACCTGCAGGCCATGGCATAAGGTGCATCAGCCAGCCACCACTAGGCCTGCAGATGATGGCATTTTTCCAGAACCGTCAGCCCCTGATTTCCATAATCACCTAGCAAACACATTCACCCCGCCCTTGCCTTTCCCGTCATGGCAGAGGAGGAAGTGTGAGGAACAAGGCTGCATGTAGCTGTGCCTTGCACAGGCATGGCAAACTGACAAACAGTCAGGTGTGAGAGAAAACAGCAAAGAGAAAAACGAAGGAAAACACATTGAAGAAAGAAGTGTGTGTTGCAGAGGAATTAAGCAAACTCAAACAGAAAATCAAGAAGTAAAGGAGAGAGAGATAAAGACAGAGAGATAGATAGATAGATAGAGAGAGAGAGAAGAGAGAGAAGAGAGAGAGAGAGAGAGAGAGAGAGAGAGAGAGAGACAGAGAAGAGAAGAGAAGGAGAGAAGAAGAGAGGAGAGAACAATGCAAAAAAGAAGGAAGACAGACGGAAAATAGTCTAGAAATGGATAATGTTGACCGTCTGGACAAAAAAAAATTCTCCTGAATGTGTCTCTGTGTGTACTGTGGTAGTCAGATGGGAAATGGACGAGCTGAGCAGCATTAAGAAAGGGAGAAATAAATATGATTGCTACCAGGTATAGGTTAAGACAACCATAGCCTGGAAAGTAGTAGAAGTGTTAGTAGCAAAAGCAGCAGCAGCACAACAGCAGGAGTAGCAGTAGCAGCAGCAGTATAGTAGTAGTAGTAGTAAGTAGTAGTAGTAGTAGTAGTAGAGTTAGTAGTAGTGTAGTAGTAAGTAGTAAGTAGTAGTAGTAGGTAGGAGGAGGAGGAGGAGGGAGGAGTCTGTCTGTAGGAGACAAGAGTTATGCCCGAGAATGGTTGGAGAGGCCAGAGGTTGACCGGTACATAGGAATAAAGCAATGTGAAGACTGGAACAAGCGTGTACATTATCCGACCTGTTGACTGGCTGAAACGCACTGGATGAATTCATCAACGATTTACAATTGTTAGCTATCTCTGGGTATTCATTCTTCAGAACATGCCCTGGTGTAGTGCACAAAGACAGACCGGGGACGGTGACTACATTGTACACGGGCTTCTATACACACGGGGGATCAGCACTGTTGAAGAGGAAACAAGGAGCCTGACGAACAGAACGACACCAAACTGTCTACCACACGACCACGCCAGCCTGCAGGGTCTGCTGTGGCAGGAACTGCTCATCTGACGTCTGCCTGACTAGCCGCCATGCAGCCTGCATGCAGATGATGCCATTATCAACGAACCATCCTTCATCTGATTTCCATAACCAGCCACCACGCTAGCCCTGCTCCAGCCCTTAACGAAGTGAAAGAAGAGAAAACATGAAGATTAGTAGCACAGGGCGTGTGGGTTAGACAGAAATAGCAATTCAACCCACATCTAGGAAGACGAAGTAAGGAAAACAATAAAAACAAAAAAGAAAAACATGCAAATAAAAACGCGCGCGCGCGCGCGCGCGCGCGCGCGTGTGTGTGTGTGTGTGTGTGTATGTGTGTGTGTGTGTGTGTAAGTGTGTGTAAGTGTGTGTGTGTGTAAGTGTGTGTGTGTGTGTGTGTGTGTGTGTGTGTGTGTGTGTGTGTGTGTGGCATAAGAATAAAGAAGCCAAACAAAATTACGACAGTCAAAGATACAAAGACA
>CM054144.1:3318178-3320678 GCA_028751875.1 Rapana venosa | reverse complement strand
TGGAATTGATATAGTGCTGAATCTTGTAAAGCAACAAATCAAAGCGCTCAGTGACTTTTTTTTATATATATCGAGGATAATGGAATAAGCACTCGTGTGTTTTTTTTACATCCAGTCCCCGTGTGTGTGCGGTTTTGTAAATTTTGTCATCTGTTCCCACCGGCACACAAAGGCCTACTCTTTCGAAAAGCGGAACATGATTTAACGTGTGCGCAAGATGTTCTGCATGCGTTCACACACGGGGCCTCGGTTTATAGTCTCATCCGAAGGACTTTGACATTCAGTTCGATTTTTTTTGTCAAACTGGGAAGAAAGGGCGAGGCTGGGAATCGAACCCAGAACCTCACGGTTTACTTGTTGGCAGGCAAACGTCTTAACCATCCTGCCACCTTCCTTCAGCAACAAAGAAACAAATGAAAACCCCAACAACAACAACAAATAACAACACATGTACACAAAAACAAGAAAAGAAACGAGCAAACAAAAACAACAAAAACCAAACAACGATAAAGAAGCAGCCTGTAAGGGCTTGTGCAATGGGTGTGTGTGTGTGTGTGTGTGTGTGTGCGTGCGTGCGTGCGTGTGTGTGTGTGTGTGTGTGTGTGTGTGTGTGTGTGTGTGTGTGTGTGTGTTGTGTTGTGTGAAAAAAACAAAACAAAACAGCAGCTGACTACCTGCGAGTGATGGATATTGGGGTCACACCATTCCAGCCCATTTCCATACGTCCAAGCCAGGTCAATGGAATGAGACTGGGTTCATTTTGTTTGTTATTTTTGCCTGTGTTTTCCCTTTCTGTTTGGCGTTTGGTTTGGTTGTGGTTTCTTTTAGTATCTTGATTTGGTTTCTATTTTCTTTTACGGTTTGTTTTTCTTTCGTCTGATTTCACGTGTTGTCCTGTCCTCTGTCCTCTTTATTCTCTTCATGCTTGTTTTTGTCTTAGTTCTGTTCATATTTCTTCCTTTGATTCTTACTCCAAAGTGGCTCTGATTTTATGAGGTTTTATTTTTGTCAGTCTATGTTCATGTATACTGCTTTGGTATTTAAATGCATATTTCTTCAATACTATTTCTTCACACTTTTTTTCTGAAATAAAAACTTGTATCAATCTGTATATCTTTGTTTGTATATACCCCTGTCAGTCTGTCTTATTCTTTTTCATTTCTCTGTCTGTCTGTTTGTCTGTCTGTCTCTTTCCTATCCTTGTCATCTCTATCTCTTGCTCTCTCCCTCTCTCCCTCGCTCGCTCTTCTGTCTTCATTTTATTTTTGTTTTTGTGCTATAGCTGTTTTTGTAGTTATCATTTAAAAAAAAAACCCACACACATACACAGTGCCAGAGGCAAAGAAAGAGAAAAGCGGCCGAAGACAAACAAGAATAGAGGGTAGCACAGGAACTGTGTGCATAACAACGAGAATTGGAGGGAGGAATTACACACAACACTGGGAGACAGGGAAAAAAATCATAAATATAAAAAGACACAGAGACAGTCAGACAGACAGAGAAAGAGACTGAAACAGAGATTGGTTTCACTTAAACGTTGTTTTAGACCTTAACACTAGACCACACTTTAGGTAAAACAATCTGACTAACTGAGCGAGCTAGTAGCTTCGAATGGCACCAGGAAAGTGCCGAACAAGTCAATGACCCAGAACCCCACACAGGCATAACATGGCGCCCCTCCCAGGACGAGAACAGCACCTGCCTCAGTCCTTCAGCGTTCCCTTACACAGCTCAGCTCCCACAAGGAGAGAGAGAGAGAGAGAGAGAGAGAGAGAGAGAGAGAGAGAGAGAGAGAGAGAGAGAGAGAGAGAGAGAGAGAGAGAGAGAGGAGGAAAGAGAGAGAGAGAGAGAGAGAGAGAGAAGAGAGAGAGGGTACAGGTGGGAGGGGAGAAAGGTGGTAAAGCAGAACGACAGGTGTCAAAAGGAATTGCTGGGTACTCTTGTGTGAGGGATGCGGGACGTAGCTTTGGATATGGCCACTGAGGATTACCAACTTAAAAAAAAGCTTGCTTTCGTTTCCATCTTTATTCATTTGTTTGACATTCTTTCTGTTGCGCTCGCTTTTGTCTTTCTGTTTTTATATCGCAAAATGTGATCTGCCTTCCTGTTTATTGTTTTGTTGTGTTTATTTTACTTAAAAAAACCCAACATACTTTAAATTAGTAAGTAAATTCAATTACTATACTATTTATTTTGTCTTTATGTCCTTTCTTTAGTTTTTTTCTTTGTTCCTTCATAATTCTTTGGGTTTTGTTTGAACTTCTACGTAAATGATATTATTTGTTGATTGGTCTACAATTGTGTGTTGTGAGCGTGCAGTTGTGCGTCAAAGTTAAAGTTTTATTTTCAGATGGTGCTTTGAATACGGAGTGCAATTGTTTTATTTTCATCAATCCAATTTTTAAAACCATATAATATTAAATTATCTGCGTGTGTGTATGTGTGTGTACTTGTGTATGTGTGAGTGCGATCGAGTGTTTGCGTGCGCGCGTGTGTGTGT
>CM054144.1:3310678-3313178 GCA_028751875.1 Rapana venosa | reverse complement strand
GAAGATTTGGGAGACAAAAAAGTGGCCAACAGAATGGACACAATCACTCATCATACCCCTGCCCAAGAAGGCGAATTTACGCCAATGCCAAAACTATAGAACAATCAGCCTCATCAGCCACGCCAGCAAGATCATGCTCAAAGTTATTTTGAATCAACTCAAGAAAGAGGTAGAACACCTAACAGAGGAACATGCTGGGTTCAGGGCAGACAGGAGCACAATCGAACAGATTTTTAACTGCCACATCCTGATGGACAAACATCTTCAACATCAGAGAGACCTGTTCCACAACTGCATCGACTTCAAGAAGGCTTTCGACAGAGTATGGCATGAAGGCCTATGGCAGGTCCTCAGAATGTTTGGCATTGAAGAAGGACTAGTGCAAACCATTCAAGCACTATACAATACCGCAAGCAGTGCAGTCCTTCTGAACAATCAGGTCGGAGACTACTTCAAAACCACAGTTGGGGTCCGACAAGGATGCCTGTTATCTCCAGTCCTGTTTAATCTGTTCTTGGAACACATTATGAGAGAGACCCTCTATGACTTCCACTCTACCATCTCCATTGGCGGCAGACCCCTCAACAACTTGCGGTTTGCCGATGACATTGACCTCATGGGCGGAAGTAACACAGAGCTGCAAGATCTTACGACCAGACTTGAGAACAGAGCTGGAGCATATGGGATGGAGGTGAGCTTGGAGAAAAGTAAAGTACTTGTGAACAGCACGAGCAACGCCACTGCTAAAATGTACATGAACGGCCAGCAACTGGAGGAGGTAGACGCTTTTATATACCTTGGCTCTACACTCACAAAGGACGGGCGATCGACGACAGAAATCAAATTCAGACTAGCCATGGCAACATCTTCCATGACAAAACTCACCACCATATGGAAAAGTAAAGAGATCAGTTTCCCAATCAAACTAGAGCTCTACAAAGCCCTAATTCAGACTATCCTGCTGTGCGGAAGTGAAACCTGGACATTGACTGCTGAAACAGCAAAGCGAATCCAGTCATTTGAAACAAAATGCCATAGAAAACTGCTGGGCATATCCTGGAGAGAACGAAAGACCAATGAATTTGTCAAGAGTCAAATAACACGGCTGGCAGGTCCACAGGAACCCCTTCTCACCATCGTCAAGAAGAAAAAGCTGACATGGTTCGGCCACGTCACCCGCCACAACACTCTGCCAAAACCAGTACTGCAGGGAACACTCGAAGGTGGCAGAAAGAGGGGAAGACAGAACAAGTCATGGATGGACAACATCAGAGAATGGACCAGGATGAATGACTCGGCACTACTGCGCAGAGCCGAGGACCGAGATGGATGAGGAGGCTTACCACGGCATCGTCTTCCGTGTCTCCTCCACGACCGCCAAGGTCACGGGACTGATGATGATGATGAGTAGTGCCAGTGTTGGATATAAGCAAGTTCAAAGACCTAGAATAATACTAGTAAAACAACTTATGAAAAAACACATAGAAACAGACAGGTAGACTAAGGTTGACAGGCAGGAGAAACCAAGAAATATGTAGAAAGAAAATGAGATATGAAAAAAGATAGATTTAGATGCAGTGACAGACAGAGGTAGACACAGACAACAGCAATGAAGAAAACTAACGAGGAAGAGACAGCAGCACAGGCACAGGGATAGAGAGGGACACCAGTCACAGACAGCAACGAGGAGTACAAGATAACATCCACACTCCTTGTCTTTCCCTTGCACCACGTGTCCTGCCAGTGATACCCCTACAGCATCTTCCCACCTCTTCCCCAGTGACAGACCAGCAGCCACGCTGTTTCCACATGTCCGCTTCCTCCCACCTGTCCACGCCACGTCTTGATGCCATTTACTGATTGGCCATTAAATGGCATGATGGACGTCAGCACGTGCCAGTTTGGCGCGTGCTTTGCTGTACTTGTTGATGCTTGCTGTAAGTGCTGTTATTGCTGCTGCTGCTGCTGCTGCTGCTTCTGAAGAAGGGAGTGTTTCAGGAAAGAAACATGTTTGGGCTTTGTATCCAATTCAGATTTCTGCTCGGGCTTCTTTCTTTCTGCGGGAATTTTGCAGGGGAAGGTGGGGAAGGGGGTATTTTAGAGTATGGTGCCTAGCGCCTATACTGATTTAGTAGACTTGAACAAATTAGAGGGTACTAAAGAGGGGATGAATATTGATACAGTGAAACAATCATGACGTTCTTATTGTTGTTATTGTTATTGCTGCTGCTGTTTTTCTAAACTATTCCTTTATCCATTCAAAAGTGAAGGAATTAGAACAAAAGATGACTGCAGTTAGGCTAGTAGTGAAGATACCTTACCTCACAGCAGGAAGACATGAACAGAGGCAGACAGGAAAAACTGTGTGTATGTAGACAGGCAAAGGGAGTGAAAGTAGGTAACACAAAAAGTGGAGAGAGAGAGAGAGAGAGAGGAGGGAGGGAGAGAGAGAGAGAGAGGGAGGGAGGGAGGGAGGGAGGAGAGAGAGAGGAAGAGGAGG
>CM054144.1:3277970-3307970 GCA_028751875.1 Rapana venosa | reverse complement strand
GAGAGAGGAGGAGGAGAGAGATGAGTTTAGACGAGCCGGAGAAGAGAGAGAGAGAGAGAGAGACTCTTACTCGAGAAAGAGAAAACAAACAAATCCTTATAAATTAGAGATCATTAATTCTGGAACTAGGACAAAGCTCCACAGCGAATAGTACAGAAGCGAGCAGTGTTCCAGAACTCTCTGAAGCATGCAGTAAACCGGTAGGTGGTACCACCATCAGACTCTGATCACACAGTGATGCCACAGACTGAGACTGGACAGAGGGCCAGAAAAGCATGACAGGCTGGACCAGAAATAAAATGCTATAATGTAGCAGACCCCAACCCCCCCCCCCCCCCCCCCCCCCCCCCCCCCCCCCCCCCCCCCCCCCCCCCCCCCCCCCCCCCCCCCCCCCCGCCTGCTCTTATCTCCCTGACCTCCCCCCCCCCCCTTCCTCCTACCCCTCCCTGATTGACTGACTGAGCCCGGTGCCAGACTTAGTTACAGATCGATTTAAACGGAGTCTGATCGATTGTTCTTTTTTCCCCTGGTTTTCTGAATGTGTGTCTGGCTGAGTGTCTGAGTGTCTGAATGCCTGTCTGTCTGTCTGAATGTCTGTCTGAATGTCTATCTGACTGGTTGGATGACTGAATGTACTGTTTGTCTGTTTGAGTGTCTGAATGTCTATCTGTCTGAGTGTCTGTTAATAGTCAGCCTGTCTGTCTGTTTGTCTGATTGGCTGGCTGGCTAGCTAGCTGGCTGGTAATAATGTCTGCCTGTCTTCAATCTTTGTCTGTCCGTCTTTCTTCTTCATTTTTTTATCTTTTTTCTGCTGTTCTTTTAAATGTTTTGCGGGACTTTTTTCTTTCTTTTTTTTTTTCTTTTATCTTACTTTTCTTCCTTTCTTTAGTTATTTTTCACTCGCTTTCTTCTTTTTTTTTCTTGTATCTTACTTACTTGTCGTTATTTCTTTATTTGTTTTTTTGTTTTGGTTTTTGGGTCGTCTTTCTTTCTTACCTTCTTACTTTCTTTCTTTCTGTTCACAAAATGTTCCTCTCTATATCTCTGTCTCCCTCTGTGTGTGTGTGTGTGTGTTGTGTTGTGTGTGTTGTGTGTGTGGTGTGTGTGTGTGTGTGTGTGTGTGTGTTGTGCTCTCTCTCTCTCTCTCTTGCTCTCTCTCTCTCGCTTTTCTTTCTTTCTTTCTTCTTCTTTTCTACTGTCAGTGTGTCGAGGTTTTTTTCTTCCTTATCAACTCGCTTCTTTTCTGGAAAAAAAGATTGCAGTTAATTTACGGGGTCTTTTGTCTTTCATTTTTATGATGGCATTACTTTTGGCTTTTTTTTGGAGGGGGGCGGACTTCTTCTATGCCTTGTTTCCTTTCTCTTCTTTACTTATTTCTCTGTCTTTTTCTTGTTTTATATCTATTGCATTTTACTCCTTTTTCCTGTTCATTCTATCATTTCTATTTTTTTCCTTTTATGTTTTCCGTTATCATTGCAGCTTCTTTCTTTTCTTTATTTGTTATGTCATTCCTTCCTTCCTTCCCTCAGCTCCTTTCCCTACTCCCTTCCTTCCTTCCCTTCCTTCCTTCATTCATTTATTCATTCATTCGTTTTTTCATTCACTACTTTTTCGTTCTCTGGTACTTTATTTTTTCTTACTCGCTTTACTTTTATTTTTTCCTCAGCCAGAACTCAAAGGGTCATCAATGGTCAGATTCTTGAGAATGCAACCGTCTGTGCCCTTATTAAGTTAGCTGTATTCCGGCTTCGGGCGTGACGTCTACACACGACACCAGTGTGTATCCATTGCTTTATATATGTACAAATATATATATACATAATTATACATATATCTTATATATATTATATTATCTATTATTATCTATTATCTATATCTATATTATATATATCTATATATTATATCTATATTTATATATATATATATATATATATATTATATATATATATATGTCATCTTTACTTACCGCACGGGTGGCCTACACTTCCGAAAAGCAGAACAGGTTATAACACGTGTGCAAGATGTTGTGTGTGCATTTGCAAATGAGGTCTTGGTTTAGAGTCTTTTCTGAAGGACTTTTAGAAGGAGTAGAGTCAGTACTGATTTTAACTCTAGGGAGAAAATCCCTTTGAACGGATAAACTGGTGACGGCTCCAATCCTTTACTAGATCCCAGGCCATCAGATGGCGAGCACAACGTGTTGACCACTAGGCCATCCCGCCCCTCCTTTCTTCATTATGTCAGGATCAAGAGTCAAGGAAAAGAGTAACAACCCAAAAAGACGCAGTAATACAGGACATAAAAAACGAATAACAATGTCAGATTTTTTTTCTCTCCAGAGAGCAGTCAGTCAATGTCAGCAGGACAATGGACAACGCAGAAATGTGCCTTCAAAAGCAAACTCAGCTGGAATACGATGCCTGAATAACCCCCTCTCCTTTCCACGTTCCATCAGATTCCCTGTGAGTCCTATGACATAATCTCTTGCTCTCCAATGCACATCTGGTAAAAGCAGTGGAAACCAGATAACCTTATACGCCTTTTTGTCAGATAAAGACTAAACAAAAAAGTGAAGTTTGATTTGACTCATGAAAAGCAGGCTTACCCATAAACAGTGCACACTAAATGGACCACAATCAGGAATTATGTTGTCAGAGCTCAAAGAAACGCAGTTCAGCAAGAAGCTGAATCACCCTTAGACATGACACCAGTCAGCAAGGATTGGCCTCAGACATTTCATGTCACCCACAACACAACGGCAAGTCTATAGAAGAAAGCAGATGACTGGGACTCTCTTTAAAATACCTGTAAGAGCAGTAGCAGGTTAAAAGTAGGCTTAGGAATTCACTCACGGTCACTATGCTTTGAACAATCCCCCCAAAATACCTAACTTGACTTGTGTGTGTGTGTGTGTGTGTGTGTGTGTGTGTGTGTGTGTGTGTGTGTGTGTGTGTGTGAGTGTGTGTGTATGTGTGTGTGCGCGCGCATGTGTATATTGTATATTGTATATTGTTTAATTACTATTTAGTTATTCCTTTGCTTCGAGGATGATAAAATAGGGAATAGGCACTCGTTTAATTCATTTGCACTGGCGCACAATTGCCTACTCTTCCGAAAGGTGGAACGGGTTTTGGCATGTGGGCCGGATGTTCTGAGTGTGCTCCCACACGGGACTTCGCTTATAGTCTCCTGAAAGGATGTGTATGTGTATGTGTATGTGTATGTGCATATGCATGTATATGTGTGCATGCGCGCGTGTATGCGTGGGTGTGCAAGTGTGTGTGTTTGTGTGTGTATGTGTGTGTGTGTGTGTGTGTGTGTGTGAACATAAACTATATGACCATAATTGTCCCAGGTAAAATCCCCCCCCCTATCTCTCTCTCTCTCTCTCGCTCTCTCTCTCTCTCTCTCTCTCTCTCTCTCTCTTTCTAACATCGTCTCAGTATGGTGTTCAATTTAAAATGTCATACGAAAAATTTCACAATGATGTAAAATTGAGATTGACGTCATTCCATCACGTCATAATAAACCCCCCCTGAGGAAGGCGAAAGCCGAAATATTGGGGAACATTTATTATGCTGGTTGTTATGCTTTCACTTTGTGTGGTATATATATATATATATATATATATATATATATATATATATATATATATATATATATATATATATATATATATAGGTGTCCCATAAGCTATAAGATCCCAATGGAGCGAGGTGTCAGAGACCTCACTTCTCCAGGGGGCAGCATATTGAGGGCGGCGCCCATCTCCTCTCCCTCGCTGCTTTACCTTCCCTGACCCTAAAGAGAGCAGGTATCCATTTACAGCTGGGTGAACTGGGGGACTGTACTGAAGCCAAGGTGCGCAAACGGTCACCCATCAAACTGGTAGCCACGCTCGACGCTGCTTAACTTGGCTTGGGAAGATGAAGAAATGTGTTCTTAGATAGATGGCTTGATGAAAAAAAGCAAATGCATTGCTTATTCAATGTACCATCTGGAAATAAAAATTTTGACTTGACTTGACTTGGAGAAAGAGAGTGCTCCGAACACTGAGCTATCAGATATATATTTATATATATATATATATATATGATTATCACGAGGCTAGATGAGTGGAGAGATGAAGAAATGAGTAGAGGATGATGAAGAGAGAGCAGAGCATTGGAGATCAAGAGAGGAGAAGAGAGACAGGAGAGTAGGACGAGTAGGAAGAGAGAGGGTGAGAGAAATAGAGAGAAACATATCCACAAAACTATATAATCATAGAACCTGTAAAGCTGTTATGTAAAAGACAGAGCACTTTCATGCCACTACAATTTAAATTCTATAATTTCAGGTTGTACAATTTCTTTGGGTTTTTTTTGGGCGGGGGCGTGGGGGTGCTAGGGGCAGAGAGGGTTCCAATCATATACTTTTGTTATTGTGTTGCTTTTGCTTTCTTTGGCTGTGCATATTGATTGGATTGGTTAATTGTTTTTTTCAAGCTTATTTTGCTGTTTTTTAACTTGTTTTTTGTCTGCCTGTCTTCTGTCTTTTTCGATTTCATTTTCTTTCTTTGGATTTAACTTGTCTGTAAAGTCTTTGTCCTTCCTTCCTTCCTTTCCATGTTTCCATCCTTTTTTGCTTTCCTTCTCTCCTCATCCTTTTCTTCATGTTCATTATTTTTCTTTCTTCCTTCTTCCCTTCCTACCCCATGGGATGATTAAAGTTTTTGTACTTGACTTGACTTGACATGGGTGTGTATGCATGTGTGTGTGTGTGTGTTTCTTCTTTTCCTTTTTCTGTTGTTCTATTTAGAGGGACTGACAGGCTGCACACCTCACAGACACAACAGCCATATAAACCCGAGACCAGAACCGAGACAACGCCAACAACATCCTCTTTTCTGTTCTGATGCCGCCCACCCCTGCTACTGCCTTCAGACCCCTCACTGGAGACAGCCCAGCCAGCAGCACTGCCCCCACATGTCTTTGTCCACCTCCACCTGTGTCACCCCTCTATTGCAGGCTGCTGGCTAATGGTCCCTGACTCAGATGACTGACGTCAGCACGTGTCTGGGTCGCGTGCCTCCTCTCTTGGCCGCTTCTTCCTGTTCTGCCGTTTTCTAATTGGAGGATATTTCTGGAGAGAGAGGTAGTTTGGCATTGTATCCATTTCAAAGAATGCTGACATGATTGGCGTGTTTTTGATGCTTCTGAAAACTTTTTGCTATTCGAATTTCTCTAGATTGTGTCCCCCTATCTTTCTGCCCAGTGATATCCTTTGTCAAAGGCTTAAACAGCAACCATCCTTGTCTTTCATAACATCAAACATGGGCTGTGATGCCGTTAAGTGCTGGACAAGTCAGGCCGAGTGTATTTGACTTTTGTACTGGAATGGACTGTTATCTGTTCAGGCTTTCTTTGAAAAACGGCAGAGAATGGACCAGGAAGGCATGCAATAGATGAGAAGGAGGCGACAGGAAGAAGAGGAACAAGACTGGAACAAAGAGAGGTGTAGAAAAGAGGGAATTCCTAGCACAGAATTTTCAGGTAGGGATGCTGTTACTACTGACAGGCCTCTGGCATCCCCATGGAGGGGAGGGGGGGGGGGTATGGGGGGGTAGGGGGGCTGTCCAGAGACATCTGTTTTGTTCTTGCATCATCTTTGCCTTTTTCGGTCTTGAGTTTTACCTTTGTAGTTGTTGTTGCTGCTGTTGTTGTATATGTTTTGTATTTTGTTTTGTATTTTGTGTTTGCTGATTTTTTCTTGCTTGCTTTCCTCAATAGTAGAATTGTGTTTCTGTGCATGGTTGGTTGGTTGAATGCCTTTTTGCTGATTATTTTATTCATTTATTTTTTGGTTTTGTTTTATTCAGCTAGCCGTTGCTTCTTTCTGCCTTTCTACAAGTTATTTTTCTTTCTCCTTCCTCATTTCTTGCCTTTTTTACATTCTCTCTTTCGTCTGTGTTCAACTTTTTTCTTCCTTTCTTTTTCCCTTTTTCCATTAATTTCGTTTTCATTCTTTTCTTTCTGTCCACCTATTTTCTTTCTTTATCAGCGACAAAAACAATCCTCTAAAGCCAGAACAGCAATAGCTAAGAGTGCAGAGTCAGATCAAAGACAACACCAACGACATCTGTTCTCAGTGCCACTTTTCTTTTATGATGCTGCCCACACCTGCCACTGCCTTCAGACCCCTCACTGGAGACAGCCCAGCCAGCAGCACTGCCCCCACATGTCTTTGTCCACCTCCACCTGTGTCACCCCTCTATTGCAGGCTGCTGGCTAATGGTCCCTGACTCAGATGACTGACGTCAGCACGTGTCTGGGTCGCGTGCCTCCTCTCTTGGCCGCTCCTTCCTGTTCTGCTGTTTTCTAATTGGTGGATATTTCTGGAGAGAGGCAGTTTGGCGTTGTATCCATTTCAAAGAATGCTGACATGATTGGCGTGTTCTTGATGGTTCTGAAAACTTTTTGCTATTCGAATTTCTCTAGATTGTGTCCCTCTATGTTTCTGCCCAGTGATATCCTTTGTCAAAAGCTTAGACAGCAACCATCCTTCTCTTTCATACCATCAAACATGGGCTGTGCTGCCGTTAAGTGCTGGACAAGTCAGGCCGAGTGTATCTGACTTTTGTACTGGAATGGACTGTTATCTTTTCAGGCTTTCTGTGAAAAACGGCAGAGAATGGACCAGGAAGGCATGCAATAGATGAGAAGGATGTGACAGGAAGAAGAGGAACAAGACTGGAACAAAGAGAGGTGTAGAAAAGAGGGATTTCCTAGCACATAATTTTCAGGTTGGGATGCTGTTACTACTGACAGGCCTCTGACATCCCCATGGTGGGGGGGTGGGGTGGGGGGGGGGTAGGGGGGAGGTAGGGGGGCTGTCCAGGACATCTGTTTTGTTCTTGCATCATCTTTGCCTTATTTCGGTCTTGAGTTTTACCTTTGCAGTTGTGGTTGCTGCTGTTGCTGTAGTTGTTTTGTATTTTGTTTTGTATTTTGTGTTTGCTGATTTATCTTGCTTGCTTTCCTCAATAGTAGAATTGTGTTTCTGTGTATGGTTGGTTGGTTGAATGCCGTTTTGCTGATTATTTTATTCATTTATTTATTTTTGGTTTATTCATCTAGCAGTTGCGTCTTTCTGCCTTCCTACAAGTTATTTTTCTTTCTCCTTCCTCATTTCTTGCCTTTTTTTTTACATTCTCTCTCTTGTCTGTGTTCAACTTTTTTCTTCCTTTCTTTTCCCCTTTTTCCATTAATTTCGTTTTCTTTCTTTTCTTTCTGTCCACCTATTTTCTTTCTTTATCAGCGACAAAAACAATCCTCTAAAGCCAGAACAGCAATAGCTAAGAGTCCAGAGTCAGATCAAAGACAACACCAACAACATCTGTTCTCAGTGCCACTTTTCTTTTATGATGCTGCCCATTCCTGCTACTGCCTTCAGACCCCTCACAGGAGACAGACCAGCCAGCAGCACTGCCCCCACATCTCTTTGTCCACCTCCACCTGTGTCACCCTTCTATTGCAGGCTGCTGGCTAATGGTCCCTGACTCAGCTGAGTGACGTCAGCACGTGTCTGGGTCGCGTGCCTCCACTCTTGGCCGCTTCTTCCTGTTCTGCTGTTTTCTGATTGGAGGATATTTCTGGAGAGAGGTAGTTTGGCATTGTATCCATATCAAAGAATGCTGACACGATTGGCGTGTTTTTGATGCTTCTGAAAACTTTTTCCTGTTCGACTTTCTCTAGAGTTTCTATTTTTTCCGTCAAATGATATTCTTTCTAGGATATTCAGACAAGAGCTGTTGTTATCTGTTGTATGAGCGAAAATGCATTGTGCTGCCATTAAGTGCTGGAAAAATCAGGCCTAGTGCATTCCACTTTGAGGTGGGAGGGAACTTGTTATACCTTATGTCTATCTGGAAAAAAGGCAGGAGAGTGGAGCAAGAAGGCATAACATAGACAAGAAAGAGGCTACAGGAAAAAAGAACGAGACAGGAACAAAGAGAGGTGAAGAAAAGAGGGAATTCCTAGCACAGAATGTTCAGAGGTTGTGAGCTGTTTGTGCTGACTGCTCCTTGGTATCCCAACAGGGGATGGAGGGAGGAGGGGTTTCCAGTGACATTTTGTTTGTTCTGACATCATTTTTGCTTTGGTGTGGTCTTGTTTTACCTTTGTCATTATTATTGTTGTATTTGTATTGTTTTTAATGATTTGTTTTCTTTACTGAAAGGTAGAAATGGGTTTCTATGTATGGTTGATTGGTAAAGTGCATTTTTGTTTATTTTGTTATTCTTATTTTTGGTTTTATTCATCTAGCATTTGTTTACTTCTGCCTCTCTGCAAGCCATTTTTCTTTCTCCTTCTTCATTTCTTATCCCCCCCCCATCCCCCCCACTCTCTCTCTCTTTTGTCCATGTTCAACTTTTTTCTTCCTTTCTTTTTAATTTTTCTATTATTTTCTTTTCCTCTCTTTTCTTTTTGTCTGTCTATTTTTCTTTCTTTATCAGCAACAAAAAGGCAAAATAAAAACAACAACATTCCTCTGAAGACAGAACAGCAATAGCTAAGATTCCAAGATCAGAACAAAGACAAAACCAGCAACATCCTCTTCTCCATTCCTCTTTTTTTTTTTTTACAGTGCCGCCCACACCTGCCACTGCCTTCAGACCCCTCACTGGAGACAGCCCAGCCAGCAGCACTGCCCCCACATCTCTTTGTCCACCTCCACCTGTGTCACCCCTCTATTGCAGGCTGCTGGCTAATGGTCCCTGACTCAGATGACTGACGTCAGCACGTGTCTGGGTCGCGTGCTTCCACTCTTGGCCGCTTCTTCCTGTTCTGCCTGTTTTTAATTGGTGGATATTTCTGGAGAGAAGTAGCTTGGCGTTGTGTCCATGTCTAAGTTTGATGGCATGCTTGATGTGCTACTTGTGAAGACTTTCCGTTGTTCATCTTTCTTGTCCCTGTCATTATCTGTCTTTGTTGTGTTTTTCTGTTTGCATTCTCTTTGCTTTGTTTGGTTTTGTGTGTTACTTCGATGTTTTAGTTTTGTTTGTTTTTGTTTTTGTTTTTTGCTTTGTTGTGAAAAAACAATCATTTGGTTTGGTGGTTAAACAAGCTTTTGTTTCCCTGATCTATGTGTTGTTTTTTTTTTTTGTTTACTTTATTCGTTTGTGTTTGCTTTTGACTTTCTGCTTGTCTGTTTTCTGTCACCATTTATTCATGGCATAATCCCTGTTCCCTTTCTTTCTTTCCTTCATTATTTTTTTTCTTCTTTTCTTTCTTTCTTTCCTTCTTTCTTTCTTTCCTTCTTTCTGTCTTTCTTTCTTTCATTATGTGTTTTGTTTTGATTTCCCTTTCTTTTCTTTTCTTTCTGACAGTCTTTCCACCTGTCTGTCTTTATCAGATGCAAAAGGAC
The DNA here is from genome assembly GCA_028751875.1 of Rapana venosa. Taxonomy (NCBI): domain Eukaryota; kingdom Metazoa; phylum Mollusca; class Gastropoda; order Neogastropoda; family Muricidae; genus Rapana; species Rapana venosa. Next base: position 3,298,562 of record CM054144.1, on the reverse strand, counting down.
AAAAGGAAAACTACGCACAGACACAGCAGCAAAAGAAGTCAATGATACCAAAGACAGCACAAACTGTTTCTCTTCTCATCAGCACTACTTTGTTTGACGATGTCACCACTCCTGCCAGCCTCTTCAAACGCCCTCACTGGTGAAAGGCAAGACAGCCAAACTGCTTTCAGACTTCTGTTCTCTTCCACTACTCTCAAAGCTGCAGTTGCCTCTGTGGGCTGATTGGTTACTGAGCCAGATTATTGACGTCAGCACATGTCTGTTCCAGCGTGCATCCAGCCTTGGCAGGAACTGTAACCCATGCTGTTGCCTTTGAAAGGCTTGATATGTCCTGAGGGAGATAGTTCGGTCCTATAAATATTTCAATGTTTTCTGGAAGGGATTCTTGTGTGTGTGTGTGTGTGTGTGTGTGTGTGTGTGTGTGTGTGTGTGTGTGTGTGTGTGTGTGTGTGTGTGTGTGTGTGTGTGCGGTGTGGTGTGGGGGGGGGGGGTGAGGGGGTAGTTGATGTTCACAATAACCTTCTACCATTTAGCTGTACTAGACATTCTTTAAGCGCATTCGTTTTGCTGCTTTAGCTTTTTTTCTTGCTTTTTTCTTTCTTTCTTTTTTTTTTCTTTCTTAGGAACAAAGTGGCCGACAATCCCAAAGACCCATCCATCAGCTACAGAAATCTGAGATCAGAGCAAAGATCAAGCAAACAGAACCCTCTTTGTAAGTACCATTTTTCTTTAACTCCTCTAGTCCAGCCACTCTTTCAATCCACTTTACTAGTGACAGACAAACCAGCTAAACTGGTTCCACATGACTGCTATCTTTCACTGCTATCAACACTGCATTTGATGCTGTGGGTTGATTGGTCATTGAATCAGTTGATAGACATCAGCACCTGTCTATTCAAGCCTTTTGCTGTGCTGCTGCTACTGCTGCTGTTACTGCTGCTAATTATTCTGAAGTAGTCGGTATTTCTGAAGGGGGTATTTGGGTCCTGTATCCTTTTAAATTTTACTTAGGATTTGCGGGCTTTTGTGGTGCAGTTGAGGACTTTCGTGTGTTCTTCTCTTCCTTGCTCTTGTTGCTGTCTTTCTCAGTCCAGGCATGGTAGGTCTCTTTGCTTCTAGTTTATCTCTTCACTGGTTTGGTTTGTGTTTCACTACAGTCGTTTAATGAATATTGTTTGCTCTGTTGATTGGATAGGCTTTTGATATTTCCTTTTATTTGGGGGAAGGGTGTTTAAGAGAGAGAGAGTTGTTGTTCTTCTTCGTTTTCATATGTTTCATTTAGTTCTTGCTTGTATATGTTTGCCTTTCTTTCTCTCTTTCTTTCTTGCTCTCCCATTGTTCGTTTTCGTTTCTTTTTGTTTTTCTACTTTTTTGTATTTTGTCCTTTTCGTTTTGTTCCTATGTTTTCTTATTTTTCAGTTTGTCTATGCATTTGTCTATCCATTTGTCTATCGTTTCATTTCTTTCTCTCTCATTAATCAATATTCAGGTCAGTTGGGGATTATGCATTGTTAAGTATACACTTATTTTTTAAATCATGTTGTCTTTGTTGTAGTAGGGCTTTCCTTTGTTTTGTTGATAGTCCTTAATCAGGGCAAGGGCCGGAAGAAAAAAACGTATGTGCATGTGTATTCTGTTACCCTTGGAAAAGTAAGAAAAAGGAACAGATTCATGTTCTCTCTCTCTCTCTCTCTCTCTCTCTCTCTCTCTCTCTCTCTCTTCTCTCTCTCTCTTCTTCTCTCTCTCTTCTCTCTCTTTATTTCTTTGTTTCTTTTTTTTCAATATGGAGACACATCAACTACATAACTACAGGATCAAATCAAAGACACCACAAAGAGCATTCCCTCCCCAGTATCACTTTTCTTATAGGATGCCGGTCCTGCCAATCCCTGTAGATTACCTCAGCAGTGGCAGACGAACCAATCAAACTCTTCCCGTACTACCGTTTCCCGCCATTGCTATCAACGCTGCTGCTGATGCTGTGGGCTGATTGGTCACTGAATCAGATGATTGACGTCAGCACATGTCTATTTCACGTGCATCCAGCCTTGGCTGCTGCTGCTGCAACTTGTGCCGTTGCTTCTGAAGCAGGGGTAATTTGTGGAAAGGGGTATTTTGGTGTTGTTTCTATTTTACAATTTGTAAAGGGTTTATTAAGTGTTTTATTTTCGTTGTTGTTGGCTTAATGTGTAGGGCTTGAGTGAAGTGGAGGTGGGGTGAGGTTTGGGGACGGTGATCATGATTGTATAGATAGCGCGTGACTAGTCAAGCCACTAATAGTATTCACCGTGACTGTAAATCTTTGTTTTCTTCATATCACACGGAACAAGCTGTTCTGTGTTTGAAACCAGGTACAAAGAATGCCATTTAAAAAGAACCACAGCCAATTTATGTAGACCGGTGGCAAGCAAACATAAGAACGGTAGACATCGTGTGTAGACAGAAACAGGCATAATGAAGGATTCTCGTTTCTTTGCACATTTTTCTTTGTCAAACTATCCTTATCTCTCCTTATTTCCCTTTTCAAAACAAAGAGGCTAAATAGAACAGAACACGACAGCACACAACACACTACAACACAACAGAATGTAATACAACCGAACACGAAACAACACAATTTACCCTACTCGAACAAACAACCCAACCAAAGTCCTCCCAGCCCAACCCAAAACCACTACAAGTCCCAAAGCGTTACCCAAAGCAACCCCACACTGACCTGTCCGTTTTCTTCTTCTCGTCCTCCAGCTCCTTGTAGGTCATGGTCAGCTCTTCGTTCAGGATCTCCAGCTTCTGCGCCAGCTTGTACTCCGCCTCGAAGCGCTCCGACAGCAGCACCAGGTCCGGGTGGCGTCGTGCAGGGGGATGTCGCTGAGGTACAGCCCGCGCCGACTCATGTCGTCCAGACTGGTGACGCTGGGCGAGCAGAGGAAGAGGATGGAGTCGCACTCGGCCACGTAGATCATCTGGCCCTTCAGCCGCATCACCGAGTTGTCCCGGTCCTTGCTCTGCTGGTGCTGGTAGGAGTGGTGCTGCTGGTGGAGGGGGGAGGACGGGGTGGACGAGGTCACCCTGACCTCGGTTGTGTCCCCGTTGGTGGTGGTGGTGGTGGTGGTGGAGGTGGAGGTGGAGGAAGAGGAGGAGGAGGAGGAGGAGGAGGCGAGGACTCCAGGTTTGGTGGCCAGGACGTAGACGGTGTTGATGTGGGAGAGGATGTGGGTGAAGTCCAGGTCCATGATGGGCCGAATCATCTGGAGATCAGAACGTAGGCAGGCAGGCGTGTGGTATTACTAAGCAGGAATGAAGGATTGAATACGTGAAGTAATGAGTGCTTATGAGTGACTATTGTATATATAGAGAGAGATGGATGAATGCATTAGTACACATGTTCATTAGCAGTGAATAAATGAATTAACGAAAGAAAGAATAATTGACTGAATAAATAAATGAATCAATGTTAATTAATAAATGAATAAAAAGCTGGATGGCTGGAAGAATAATTAAGTACATATATTCACCAATAATGAATGAATGAATGAATGAATGAATGAATGAATGAATGAACTGAATGAATGAATGAGTCGGTCAAATGATAAATTTATGTTACTTGGCGCTGTGAAAAAATAATCAGCAGGAAACAGAAACAGGAATCAGCAGGAAACAGATGTGGTCAGATAGTCAAGACAGAAACAGGCATAATGGAGGATTCTCGTTTCTTTGTACTTGTCTTGATTTGAAAGATTCTGGTCAGAATCTGATTTGCCTGAGCCATCATGTTGAGTGCCCCCACCCCCACCCCATACCACCCCCAGTTAGCACTCTATCTCACCATGCTCCCTGGAAGTCTTTCAGATAAAATGAATAACCGATTTCATGTTTGTGAGCTTTGTCTTCTTCTTATCTTCTTGTTCTTGTTCTTGTTCTTGTTCTTGTTCTTGTTCTTCTTCTTCTTCTTCTTCTTCTTCTTCTTCTTCTTCTTCTTCGTCTTCGTCTTCTGTTTCTGCCTTCCTTTATCGGTTGGAATGCATAGTGCCTGGTCCTCTGTGCATGCAACTCTTCAGGATATTACCAACAAATTCTGACTTTTGAGCAGCTTCTGAGAAACTCCATACAATAAGATGCCAGTAAGTATATATCAGACTTGCTAGAGAAAAGTCAGGAAGGTGGACTCGGCATTCACAGAATAAACAAGATAGAGAGAAGAAGGCAATGTAAAGAAGAAGACTGAAACAATAAGAGTGATAGAAAGGACCAAAATTGCTAATAGAATTTCCAAAACATGGGAATTCTATTGCTATATGTACTGAAAGAATCCACTGGCTTGCCCATAGCCAGGGGAGGGGGAAATGTCTAGCGCAAACGTGAAAACCCCTGGTAGTTTTATCAACAGACCTGGTTTGCTCTGAGCAATGGTATGGTAAAGGAGTCCCATAACCTGTAAGGTCGTAGGGGGATGAGGCGTCAGGGACCTCACTTCTCTAGGGGCCAGCATATTGAGGGAGGTGCCCATCTCCTCTCCCTCGCTGCTTTACCTTCCCTGTCCCTAAAGAGGGCAGGTATCCATTTACATCTGGGTGAACTGGGGGACTGTACTGAAGCCAAGACGCGCAAACGGTCACCCATCCATGTTGTAACCACACTCGTTGCTGCTCAACTTGGCTGGGAGAAAGCGTGTGCTCTGACCATTGAGCTATTACGTCCCCCGATCAATGGTATGGACGGCAAAACATAACCTTTTCTCACCCATCTGACCTCAACAGAGGATGAAGTATACAGGTATAAAAACACTAGTCAAATGACAAATGTCATCCAGGTTTGTAGAATGGTCCTCTTGCTGTGACACCACCTGCCAAAGAGCTGTAGGATAAATCCAGTTAGCGACTTCGAGGAATGAAAGAGAGATATACAGGAAGAAGGAAGGAAGGAAGGAAGGAAGGAAGGAAGGAAGGCAGGCAGGCAGGCAGGCAGGCAGGCAGGCAGGCAGGCAGGCAGGCAGGCGGGAGAGAGGTTAAGACAAAACTCAACTTTTAATTGGCCTTTACCAAAAGAGCATCCTACATTTGGCAAATCTTCAAATCATAAACAGCTTTGTTTATTTGTAACCCTACAAATATGCCAGCCCTATTGCTTTGTCATTGTTTGTTTCTTTGTGCATTTGCATATTACTTGAGTGCTTTTCAGCTATTTTCTCTATTTACTTCATTGCTCTATTTACGTGTTTTTATGTGCAGATACTGCGCGATTATTTCTTTGGGTTTTATCTGCAGTGCTTATTCATGCACATGTTATTTATCTATTGCTGTGTTTATTCGCAGGCTCCTCTGATGCATCTTACTGGCTTTAATTCCATGCTAGGTGTAGCGTGTCAATAGGGATAAAATCAGTGTTCCTCTGCATCTTTCTGTCTGTCTGTCTGTCTGTCTGTCTGTCTGTCTGTCTGTCTTCTTTCTTTCTTTCTGTCTGTCTTTATTTCTTTTCTGTCTGTCTGTCTGTCTTTCTTTCTGTCTGTCTTTATTTCTGTCTGTCTTTCTTTCTTTCTTTCTTTCTTTCTTTCTGTCTGTCTGTCTGTCTGTCTGTCTGTCTTTCTCTCTTTCTTTCTTTCTTTCTTTCTTTCTTTCTTTCTTTCTTTCTTTCTTTCTTTCTTTCTTTCTTTCTTTCTGTGATTATGCTTCGCTTGGTTTCTCAGAGCCCGAGGATGAATGTGCTATTGACCTTCCGTCTGGTGGATTCCAATCACACAGGCTGCATGCCTCATTATTCAGTGTTGTGTGTGTGTGTGTGTGTGTGTGTGTGTGTGTGTGTGTGTGTGTGTGTGTGTGTGTGTGTGTGTGTGTGTGTGTGTGTGTGTGTGTGTGTGTGTGTGTGTGTGTGATATTGTCGATTGGTCTGTAAAGAAAACGCATGCTGATTTGCATTTCAAAAGGAGTCGAACTTTAGCAGCGATATAGCATACTGTGCTGTTCTTGTTCTTTACCATTCCTTGCTGAATGCCTAGTATTGTCTTTTCCTGTCTAAATACTTTGTCTGTTTCTCTCCTTTCTAAGTGACTAGTGGATTAGTATCTGAATACCCTGCTTTTTCCGTTAGTATCTGAATGCCTAGTCTTTTCCATTAGTATTTGATTACCTAGTCTTTTCCATTAGTATCTGAATACCTAGTCTTTTCCGTTAGTATCTGAATGCCTAGTCTTTTCCGTTAGTATCTGAATGCCTAGTCTTTTCCGTGAGTATCTGAATGCCTAGTCTTTTCCAATAGTATCTGAGTGCCTAGTCTTTTCCGTTAGTCTCTGAATGCCTAGTTTTTTCCATTAGTATCTGAATACCTAGTCTTTTCCATTAGTATCTGAATGCCTAGTCTTTTCCATTAGTATCTGAATGCCTAGTCTTTTCCGTTAGTATCTGAATACCTAGTCTTTTCCATTAGTATCTGAATGCCTAGTCTTTTCCATCAGTATCTGAATACCTAGTCTTTTCCATTAGTATCTGAATGCCTAGTCTTTTCCATTAGTATCTGAATGCCTAGTCTTTTCCGTTAGTATCTGAATACCTAGCCTTTTCCGTTAGTATCTGAATGCCTAGTCTTTTCCGTTAGTATCTGAATGCCTAGTCTTTTCCATTAGTATCTGAATGCCTAGTCTTTTCCGTTAGTATCTGAATACCTTGTCTTTTCCATTAGTATCTGAATGCCTAGTCTTTTCCATCAGTATCTGAATACCTAGTCTTTTCCATTAGTATCTGAATGCCTAGTCTTTTCCATTAGTATCTGAATGCCTAGTCTTTTCCGTTAGTATCTGAATACCTAGCCTTTTCCGTTAGTATCTGAATGCCTAGTCTTTTCCGTTAGTATCTGAATGCCTAGTCTTTTCCATTAGTATCTGAATGCCTAGTCTTTTCCATTAGTATCTGAATACCATGTCTTTCCCATTAGTATCTGAATACCTTGTCTTTCCCATTAGTATCTGAATGCCCTGCCTTTTCCATTAGTATCTGAATGACTAGTCTTGTGATGCTGTCATTGTTGTTGCTGCTACTGTTGGTCTTGTTGATGTTGGTGTTATTGCTAGTGCTGTTGTTTTACTTTTATTTTTGCAAACACACACACACAAACACATGCATACGCACACCCATGCAGCACACACATGCATGCAATGGGATAAGCATCTATAACTGGCAGGTGTAAGATAGTGAATGTGGAAAGAAAGAAAGAAATAAAGAAAGAACGAAAGAAAGAAAAAGAAAGAAAGAAAGAAAAAAAAGAAGAAAGAAAAAAAAGAAAAATGTAAACGAAACCCCCAGAAAAAAGACAGAAAAGAAAGATTAGATGTGAGAAGGGGACAAAGATAGAAAGGAATAATGAATGAATGAATGAATGAATGAATGAACAAACGAACGAGCGAACAAATAAATTAATGAATGAACTAGTTAATTAATGAAAAAGAAATTAACATATCTATTTATATACAGAGGAAGGAGAAAACACAAAAAATAGAATTTATAAGAGATTAAAAGGCAAAAAGAAAGGAAGGGGAGAAGGAAGAAAAGAAGAAAGACAGTCACTGGCCTCGCCTTAGTACACTCTCATCACAGACAGAGCTTCAGTTTCAATTGCCATCATTGAAACAAAGTAATCCAAGCAACTCGAAAATGTACATAATTATCACAACAGGATTTGCTTCATGTGACCCAGGATTTCTGGCACCGTTGCTCATTGTGTGCACGTATTGGCACAGCGCTGCATTGTTCCCATCACTGTTTGCCTCAGGCCTCCGTTCCTAATGTATGGGTTTGGGCAGACTGTGTGTGCCTTCCTTTGTCTTTTTATCATTCCTTTTATCTGTCTTTTAATTCGGGTTTTCTATTTATTTTGCATTACTCAAATGAATCTCATCAGCCTTAACTTGATGTTGAGGATTCAGATTGTCAGCATGAATACAATCCGTGTGTCTTTTGCATTTGTCTTTCATGATCATGATTTGCTTTATTTTTCCAAGTCTGGGAGGTGATGTGTGTGCGTCCTTTCTTTCCATCAACTCTAGTCAGACAAGTGCTGGCTTCATTACTTGCTTTGTCTTGTTGTTGGCAGTTCCACAGATGAACAGTCTGCAGGCTTTCAAGAATATGCACTGTGTCTCGTGTCTGACAGTAGGGATCAGTCCAGTTCTCAGTAGATGTGTGTCCTTCTTTGATGGGAGTACAGGTTGTGAAACAAAGAGCTTATTGTGGATGACAACGATATCAACATAGCAGTTCACAGAACACAAACCTGTTAATATAGGCCTTAACTATTTGTCCATTTGTTCCTGTGGATCTGTGATGTAGAGGTAGAAAGCGACAGATCTGGGTACTATCGGAATCCAGGTTCGATCCTCGTTTTGTGCCCGACACTTTTCTCTCATCCACCAGACCGTGAGTGGTAGTCTGGGTGCTAGTTTTTCGGATGAGATGATAAATCGAGGTGCCATGTGCATACCACATCTAGTGCGCGTAAAAGAAACAATGGCAACAAGAGAGATGTCCCTGGCAAAATTCTGCAGAAGAAAGCCACTGTGACAGGGAAACAAATACACATGCAGAAATGGAAAAAACAACAACAACATAATAACGGGTGGCGCTGCTCTTTTGGCAATGCGCTCTTCCCGGGGAGAGCAGCTGAAATTTCACGCAGAGAAATCTGCCGTGTCTTAATGTTGTATACAATACCAATGCCTGATACCGCTGTTCCTTCTGTCTGCTAGTGTCGACTGGTCTGCAAAGAAAATGGAAGCCAGAATTTCATTTGAAAGGATACACACATTGGTGAAATATTTGTTGTTGAAAGATGTGTTGTTGTGTAAGCGCACAATTCCTTGCTGTTACAGTTTTTAGATCAGAAACAAAATATTGATCGCAATGAAATGAAAAAAGGGAGAATGGAAAGACACGCGGACATAAAATGGAAAAAGAGAAAGACATTTTTTCAAAGCAGGCGAGAAAAATCGATCACTCGCCAAAGTTCAGTGAGTTCTGAGAAAGAGAGAGCTTGACTGTTAATGATTCTTTTACAAGATATGTCTATTCATATCTACAGCCAGCGATAGCTTTGTGCTTGTTTTTCTACTCTGCTTATTTCTTTGCTATATTACTTATTCATTCGTGTATCTGCATATCTTTTGCGAGGTATAGCTGCTGTCTTTTTGTAATGTTTATGCTTGTGCATAAAGTGCATATTTCTGTGGGGTTTGTGTATGGTCTTTATTCTATAAAAAATTCAGATTTTTTTTCATCTGTGCATTTTCAGAAGCTTCGCATTGGCTTTCTTTCGATGCTGGCTTTAGCTAAAGTGCCAACAATGGATGAAGTCTGCTTGTCTAAGCCTTTGTTTTTCTATGATTCTCTTTTGGCTGCGTTCTTAAAGCATGAAATTGGGAGTGCTTGTAATGCACTGTCCCTCTGACGGACCCTAATCACACGGGGTCCTCGCCTCATTATTCATTTTGTCTGAGATTGTCAGTTGGTCTGCAAAGAATACAGTGTTGTTTTTCCTTTCAAAACAATCTGGGCGTTTCAATGTATAGTTATCATGTTGGGCAATATCACTCTGTGTGTGTTACAACTAAACAAATTTGTTTTTTAAATATCGAAAACTGTTCAGTCACAAACTTAGAAAAAAAGTATGAAAAGGAACGAGACCTTGAAGAGACGCACGGAAATAGGAAGCAGAGAAGGAAATAAGGATGCGAGAAAGGAAGGCATGAAAGAAACACGGGAGGAAATAGAAAAACAAGAATGGACGGAAGGAAGTTAGCAAACAGGGAAGGAAGAGAGTAACAAGAAACAAAGCAAGCAACAGAAAGGGGAGAAGGAAGGAAGGAAGGAAGGAAAGGTAAGCAGGTCAAACACTCGCCCATCCTCAACAGTTGCAGCGTTTGACTGTAATATCTGCCTGTGTCAAAAACATCCAAGCGTCTTGCCAATCTGCCTTCCACAGCAGGCTCTGTTTCTCTGTTTTCTCTTTCGCTTTTCATACACATGTGCACTGCTTATTTATTGATTTATGTTTTTGCACGTTTTTTGTCAATTTTATTTTCTTTGTGTTGATTGAGGTATTTTTCTTTTTTCTTTTTTCTTTTTGTTTCTGTTTATGAAGAAACTATATCCTTCTTTAGCTATTTGCTTATTGTTTTTATTTGTGTCTTTATTTCTCAGCTTTCTCAGTGATGTGCATAAGTATGATCTTCTGTAATTCCACACAGGGTTTAGCCAGAATGTCAGCAGGAATGAAATATGTTGGCCTTTCGCATCTTGTCCTCTGTGATTATGGTTTGCCTGATGTTACGTAGCTACAGAATGGATGAGCTTGTCGGTGGTCGGTCGATAACTGCTAATGGGACAGGATTCCTGCTTCATTACTTCTTTTGTCTAAAACTGTCGCTCTTCGGCAAAGAAAATGTGCTATTGTTGTTGGTGGTGGTTTCTTAAAGGATGTGCACTTTTATGTCTGTTGCTTGATATCAGTGGGTGTCATCAGATCATTTTCTCTCGTTTCCGATGTTTGTTTGTTTTTTGTTTGTTCTGATGTTGTGGTGTGGCTGTTATCTTTGTTGTTTAGTAGTTTTATGGTGTTTTTTGCTGTCCTCACACATACATACATCACACACACGCGCGCATGCACGCACGCACACGCGCGAACGCACATACACACACAAACACACGCGCGCACGCACGCACGAGCGCCAGCCCGCGCGCACAAACACACACACACAGAGTCTGGTGATCCCACAACGGCCTAACCTCGAACACTAATATGGGTAAGATATGTGTGAAGTACTGGGCATTTGGAAGTGACATAAAGAATTCAGATCTGGGCATGGCTGGGGGCTGAGAGATTCAAATGAATGGGATAGGAAGAGTACGACAGGAATGTCACAGAAGGTTGTCATAAACAATAGTTGTCTGTGTGTCTGTGTGAGTATGTGTGTGTCTGTGTGTGCCTGTGTGTGTCCGTGTGTATCTGTGCGTGTGTATGAGTGTATGTGTGTGTCTGTGTGTGTCTGTGTGTCTGTGTGTGTCTGTGTGTGTCTGTGTGTGTATGTGTGTGCATGTGTGTATCTGTGTAAGACATCTCTAAACATTTTAAAAAACCCATCAATATAGAAGAATAAGACACGAAGAAACAAAGAACTAAGGAAAGGAATGGGAAAGGAAGAAGAACGGAGAAATAATAGAAGAAACAGAGTAACCAAAGAAGGAAGAAATGTAGAAAGGAAGGAAAGAAGGAATGAATAATGGAAGGGAGGAAAGAAAGAAGGAAGAGCGGATGAAAGGAAGGAAGAAAAGAAGGGAGTTAGGAAGGGAAGAAAGTAGGAAGAGCCAAGACTTGCATAATCTTGACAATTATCAGTAAATACAAAGCCGAACGTTTAATCAGCCCCTGTCAGAAACATCTTGCCTATCTGCACATCTTCAAATCACACACTGCTGTGCGGTGTTTTTTTGGTCTAACTCTCCCTGTTTGTTTCCATCATTTCTGAGTCCTTTCTGCATTTGCATATACCTTGCACTTTGTTTTTTCCTGTTTACTTGTTGCTTTTACTTTGCTCGTGGTGTGTTTCTTTTGTTTATTTTTATGTTTTTATTTTAGGAAAGGGGGTTGGTTTTTTTGTTTTCCGTGACTTTTCTGGCTGTGAGTGTTATTGAAAATGTATGTTTTCCCTCACAATGTGTATATTTCTTTAGACTTTTCCTCGTTTCTTGTATGTGTTTATGTTCTTGTGCTGCCTCATCTTCTGCGTTGTTCTTGTTCTGCTGCTCCTACGCCCATCATTTCAACCTCTCCACCTCACTAATGCCCAGGTTTGTCGCGTGGCATCCTCAGGGTGAGGGTTCTGCATGGAGCTCATCAATATCACGCCGCCGCAGGGCCACCAGCCAGAGAATCCGTGCACTGATTGTAGGTCACTTTGTGATGCCCTTTCTGAGCTAACATGCACGGGACCCAGGCTACGAAGCCCCTACAGATGACAACAGTGTCTAGTCGGGGAACCCGGACTGACGTGCACGGTTTCATGTGACCATTTTATTTGAACGAGTGCACTACTTGATATGGCCTGTCATAGGCGGGGTATAACAATCGTGTTTGGATCGATTGATTGTGCTGATCAACAGAGTTATAGGACACCTTTCAACGTGTAGTGCTCTCACATTGCCTTTTAGCGCCTGTACCTGTGAGATCCAACACCCAAGCTTTGGACACTGAGCTTAAAACCCCAGGCAACAGAAGTGTTGGGGAAACTCATACTGGGTACCCCAGTTTCCAGAGCATCACGGCAACTCATCTAGAGAGACAGTTTTCTCTCATTGCATGATGATGATGATCAATGGCAATAAGGATGATGTATTGATGCTGCTATAGATCTTCACCTGGTTTGAGACTTCTTGATAATGAAGTACTCTACGCTTCCTATCATAATATATCCCGGCGTCAACCAGACCCAAGAGATACAGCCACTTCCAGTCTTTGTCACTGTGATATGAGAAACACTTTCAACATCGCATATGTAAAGTGGGGGAAGCTCGACTGTGTGGTCCCAGTCTTCTCCATGAGCCCACAGCACACCCACTCTAGGTAGGAGCCGGCTAGAGTTCGCAAAAAACCCGTGGACTCTTATTGGTTTCAAACCTGAAATCTTCCCGCCTGTAACCCAGTGCGCTAACCACTGCCCCATGGCGGCTGACATGTTGTTCTTGTTCGTGTGATTAGTTTTTGCTTACTTGTGCACACATCAGAGGCAACTCATCGGTTTCAGTTCAACGCAGGGTTTATCCAGGCTGTCAGCATGGGTGATATTATCTGCTTGTCTTTCCCTTCTCTCCCTCTGTGATGACGTTGTGCTTGATTTCTCAGAGCCGGCGAATGAATGAGCTGGTGAGCGTTCTTCTGATGGATTCTAATCACACACGGAGCTCGCCTCATTATTCACTTTGTCTGATAGTGTCAGTTGGCCTGAAAAGAACACGCATGCTTTCACTCGTTTCAAAAGGATAGCGGTTTTGGCAACATTAATTTTATCAGATTAGTCTGTGTCGTTAATCTATTGTTTTTCTTGTGTGTGTGTCATGATATTTTTACATCGGGTGTTATTATCATTATGGCTGTTGTTGTTGTTTTCTCTCTTTTTCTTCTTCTTCTTCTTCTTCTTCTTCTTCTACTTCTTTTTTCTTCTTCTTCTTCTTCTTCTTCTTCTTCTTCTTCTTCTTCTTCTTCTTCTTCTTCTTCTTCTTCTTCTTCTTCTTCGGATTCTGCTTCTGCTCTTCTTTTTTCTTCTTCTTCGGATTCTTCGCTTTTTTCTTCGGATTCTTCTTCTTCTTCGGCTTCTTTTTTGCATTCTTATTCTTCATTGTTAACACCCCGACTATTTCCAACACAACCATACATCACCACATCAACACACAACTTTACCACCAACACCACCAACATCAACCCAAATAGCAGCAGCAGCAGCAAGGAGAGAGCACCCAGCACACAGCACACAGCAGACATCACACAACGTACCGCACATCGCACACAGTACACACCGCACACCAGACTTCACACACACACACCACACATCCAGCATCACACATCACACACCACGCATCCACATCCCACATCCCACATCCCACACCACACATCCCACATCACACACACACATCCCACATCACACACCACACACACACACATCCCACATCACACACCACACACACCACACATCCCACATCAACACATCACACACCATGCACCCACATCCACACCACACATCCACATCCCACATCACACACCATGCATCCACATCCCACATCACACATCACACATCCTACACACACACACCACACATCCCACATCCACACCATCACACATCACACACACACACACACATCCACATCACACATCCCACATCCACACACACACACCACGAGTCCACAGCACAAAACAGCATACCGCACATCAGACACAGCACACACAGAATTTTATTGTTCCACAATTACCTCCTTGGGAACATATTTCAGCTAAATTTGACATTGACTACACGGAAATAAAGAAAAATGAAGATCAAAATCTTCTCACCGTTGATGTAAAAAGTCACTTAGAAAATAATTATTCTAATCACTTAAAAGTGTATACTGACGGATCTGTATTAGAAACAGGCAAAAGTGGTGGTGCATATGTGATTCCGACTTTAAAAGTTCAAAATCTTTTCATTTAGAACAACATTTTTCTATTTTTACTTCTGAATTATTTGCAATTCTTATGGCTTTGAATTTTTTGTCTGATACTGCTGTTGATGTTTGCCAAATTCTGTTTTGCGTTGACTCAAAGGCAGTGTTAATGGCATTAAAGTCATGGCATGGTAAAATAAGGAATGATATTGTATTTGAGATAAAATTCCTGATACATTCTATTGCAAGCAGAGGCATCAGCATAACTTTTTGCTGGATACCTCTCATTGTGGAATTTATTCGAATGAGCTGGTTGATTCTTTGGCACAAACAGGTGCCTCTGAATACAGTACTTAGTGTTTGTTCTAATCTTCTTGTCGTGCTTTGGAATCTCTTTTATTAATTGAATGCATCGTCAATTTTGAATTCATTTTCTGCTTGGTTCCTTTTTGCCTCTTATCGAATTAGTTAATCTAAACACGAATTTCAAAAACCATGAAACATCAACTATTCAAAACAAACTTTGTTCCTATCCACTTTCAGTCAACCATATTGTAGATGCCAATTCTCTGACAGTCAAAAGAGAGAGTCATCAACAACGTACCACATCGCAACAAGTTCACATGACTCCACAACGTACCGCATGTCAGTCTGAAGTCTTATCCACAACCACCATTACTGAATCCAATAAATTATATCACTACAATCATATCTAATATTATATACATATATTTAATCTTTATACTATTCATATCATACATCCTAATCCACACATCCATCCATCGAAGAGACACAAGAGAAAGACGAAGAGATAGAGAAGGAAGCAGACACGAGCAGAAGAGCAACACGGAGACCACAAGGAGCACACGAGCGAGAGCAGAGAGAGAAGAGGCAAAATAACACGTAGAATGCGGATGAACAAATCACACATGCAGGAATAGACATAAACACAACAAACCAAACACACAGCCACACACCACACAGCACACCACACACAGCACCACACACACACACACACACACACACATACCCTACTGCCTGACTCCTGATGAAGAGGTCGGTCATGCGGCACTGCCGGCCCCATCCTGGGGATGACCCTGGTGATGGAGGGCCGGCCTGTGGATGGCAGTCCGGTCGAAATGACGGGAAGGGGAAGGCGCTGCAGAAGGTGGCGGGGCTGATCTTGTTCTCGTGGGACAGGAACTCCGTGCACGTCTCCAGGTCGCCCGCGCTGTTCTCCCAGTCCTTCTCCTTCTCCAGGATGGCGAACTGCACGTGGTCACAGCCTCACTCTTCTGCTTGACCACCTCCACGCTGACCACAGAATTGTGCAGCTCCTTGGCCACGGCTTTGACGATGCCGACCA
Organism: Rapana venosa; assembly: GCA_028751875.1. Taxonomy (NCBI): domain Eukaryota; kingdom Metazoa; phylum Mollusca; class Gastropoda; order Neogastropoda; family Muricidae; genus Rapana; species Rapana venosa. The sequence goes on along the minus strand of CM054144.1, from coordinate 3,283,025 downwards.
CGATGGGCTCCAGCCCCGGCCTCTCCGAGTAGTAGTGCAGTATGGTGACGCCATCTTCCTCCCGCTCCGTGCACCGGAAGGAGGGAGCGCGCATGCCCGGGTAGATGCTGGAGAGGTGGTCGTGGAGAGCGTCCAGGTTTTGGAGGAAGTCGGCTGTGGTGCCTCCCAGGACCTTGAGGATCTTGTCGTAGCCCGATTCCTTGCAGTAGTCGAAGAACATCTTGCCGAACAGCTCCAGGATATCGCTGGCTGGAATGTCTGTGAGAGAAAGAGAAGAATAAATAAATTAGATGTAATGGTGTCTTTTGCATGTTGCCGGCGTGTAGGGATAGTTGGATCTAGAATGATACCACGCCGAAGTCGGATCCGCTAGGCCTGACTTGTCAGGTGCTTAACGGCAGCGCGACGCATTTTCACTCATATGGCAGACAGCAATAATTGTTCTCTGAGCGTTCAACGAAGAATAAGATATATGAACATATAGTAAGAAGAATGATCACGATGGGCCTGATGATGATGACGACGACGATGATAATGACGATGAAAGTAAGGATGGCAATAACGGCAACGACAACGATAATGACGACGACGAGGAGGATGGTATTGATGAATATAATGATTGTTATGTAAAAAATACAACAACAACAATAAAAACATAAGCGCTGGCACACTTTTTAAATACAGAGACAGAAGCACATACACGGAGAAACAGAGACAGAGGGATAAATTAATTGAGTGCAAGCGCTTCGATTTGTTGCTTTTTACAAGATGCAGCGCTATATAAATTCCTTATTATTATTATTATTATTATTATTATTATCATTAAGAAGAGACAGAGATACAGAAGCACAGGCATGAAGAGACAAAGATAGAGAGAGGGATAGGGATAGGCAAAGAGACTTGTCATTTTACCATGCATCCCACATCCCACATCACACATCACACATCCTACATCACACACCACACATCCCACATCACACATCACACATCCTACATCACACACCACACATCCCACATCACACATCCCACATCCCACACCACACACCACGAGTCACACAGCACAAACAGCATACCGCACATCAGACACAGCACACACAGAATTTTATTGTTCCACAATTACCTCCTTGGGAACATATTTCAGCTAAATTTGACATTGACTACACGGAAATAAAGAAAAATGAAGATCAAAATCTTCTCACCGTTGATGTAAAAAGTCACTTAGAAAATAATTATTCTAATCACTTAAAAGTGTATACTGACGGATCTGTATTAGAAACAGGCAAAAGTGGTGGTGCATATGTGATTCCGACTTTAAAAGTTCAAAATCTTTTCATTTAGAACAACATTTTTCTATTTTTACTTCTGAATTATTTGCAATTCTTATGGCTTTGAATTTTTTGTCTGATACTGCTGTTGATGTTTGCCAAATTCTGTTTTGCGTTGACTCAAAGGCAGTGTTAATGGCATTAAAGTCATGGCATGGTAAAATAAGGAATGATATTGTATTTGAGATAAAATTCCTGATACATTCTATTGCAAGCAGAGGCATCAGCATAACTTTTTGCTGGATACCCTCTCATTGTGGAATTTATTCGAATGAGCTGGTTGATTCTTTGGCAAACAAGGTGCCTCTGAATACAGTACTGAAGTGTTTTGATTCTAATCTTGCATTGTCGTCTTATGGAATTCATTCTAAGTTAATGAAATGCATACATTCAAAGATTATAGAAAAACATTATCAGCAGTTTCCTTGCCCACGGAAATTAGAAATTCTAATACATAAACTGAGATTAAATGCATGGAATACTAAATATTCAAAAAATGTAACATGTTGTTCTATTCCACTTTCAGTCCACCATTTGTTGTTTGATTGCCCAATTCTTCTTGACATGTATAAAAGGAGAGGTTTAGATATTCATAAGAAATATGCCACTAGTCAAGAAGTTTTATATGACTCTCAGCAATTCATAGTGTCAGTTGCTGAAGTCATATATTCTTCACCTGTAAAACCTTTACTGTAATTACATATATATATAATATATATATATATATTTATATATATGTATTTTACATATATATTTATATATTTATATATATGTATATATTTATATACTTATGTGTGAGTGGATGTGGGTGCGTGTAGGGGAGGAGAAAGAAGAGAGAGAGAAGAGAGGAGAGAGAGAGAGAGAGAGAGAGAGAGAGAGAGAGAGGAGAGAGAGATGAGAGAGAGAGAGAGAGAGAGAGAGATGCGGTGTGTAATAATAGGTACTTTGGTATGAATGCGGGTGTGTCTAAATCACCATGTAGTGAATAGACATTAAACAAAACAAAACAAAACAGCACACACGCAGCACACACACACACCACACACACAGTACAGCACGCACACACCACACACACAGCACACACACACATTACACACACGATGCATCCTGACTGCCCTGACCTGAAAGAGGTCGGTCATGCGGCACTGCCGGTGCCCCATCCTGGGGATGACCCTGGTGATGGAGGTGCCGGCCTGGTGGATGCGCAGCTGCCGGTCGAACATGACGTGGAAGGGGAAGGCGCTGCAGAAGGTGGCGGGGCTGATCTTGTTCTCGTGGGACAGGAACTCCGTGCACGTCTCCAGGTCGCCCGCGCTGTTCTCCCAGTCCTTCTCCTTCTCCAGGATGGCGAACTGCACGTGGTCACAGTCCTCACTCTTCTGCTTGACCACCTCCACGCTGACCACAGAATTGTGCAGCTCCTTGGCCACGGCTTTGACGATGCCGACCACGATGGGCTCCAGCCCCGGCCTCTCCGAGTAGTAGTGCAGTATGGTGACGCCATCTTCCTCCCGCTCCGTGCACCGGAAGGAGGGAGCGCGCATGCCCGGGTAGATGCTGGAGAGGTGGTCGTGGAGAGCGTCCAGGTTTTGGAGGAAGTCGGCTGTGTGCCTCCCAGGACCTTGAGGATCTTGTCGTAGCCCGATTCCTTGCAGTAGTCGAAGAACATCTTGCCGAACAGCTCCAGGATATCGCTGGCTGGAATGTCTGTGAGAGAAAGAGAAGAATAAATAAATTAGATGTAATGGTGTCTTTTGCATGTTGCCGGCGTGTAGGGATAGTTGGATCTAGAATGATACCACGCCGAAGTCGGATCCGCTAGGCCTGACTTGTCAGGTGCTTAACGGCAGCGCGACGCATTTTCACTCATATGGCAGACAGCAATAATTGTTCTCTGAGCGTTCAACGAAGAATAAGATATATGAACATATAGTAAGAAGAATGATCACGATGGGCCTGATGATGATGACGACGACGATGATAATGACGATGAAAGTAAGGATGGCAATAACGGCAACGACAACGATAATGACGACGACGAGGAGGATGGTATTGATGAATATAATGATTGTTATGTAAAAAATACAACAACAACAATAAAAACATAAGCGCTGGCACACTTTTTAAATACAGAGACAGAAGCACATACACGGAGAAACAGAGACAGAGGGATAAATTAATTGAGTGCAAGCGCTTCGATTTGTTTCTTTTTACAAGATGCAGCGCTATATAAATTCCTTATTATTATTATTATTATTATTATCATTAAGAAGAGACAGAGATACAGAAGCACAGGCATGAAGAGACAAAGATAGAGAGAGGGATAGGGATAGGCAAAGAGACTTGTCATTTTATTTATTTTTAACTTTTAAAAATTCTTTTATTTCGAGGATAATGGAATAAGCATAAATACCATTTTTTAAATCCAGCACCTGTGTGTATGCAGTTTTGTAAATTATGTCATCCGTTTCTACCGACACACAATGGCCTACTCTTCCGAGAAGTGGCACGAGTTTTAACGTGTGCGCAAGATGTTCTGCGAACGTTTACACTCGGGGCCTGGGGTCATAGTCTCATCCGAAGGACTTTTGGGAGAATGGAGTCGACACTGATGAGAAACAGAAGCACAGAGATCGAGAAGCATACACAGAGAGACAACGAGACAGAAGTAGTGAAGAAAAGGGACAGGAGAAAGACAGAGACACAGGCAGACAGACAAACCGACAGAAACAGAGACAGAGACTAGCAGACAGACAGATGGTCACGCAGAAGGAAGGGGCGGGGTGGGGGATGGGGATGGGGGGGGGGGGGGGGAGGATGGAGGAAGTGAGTCAGTAAGGGAGAGTCAGACTTGGCCACAAGGCTTACAGCAGAAACAAGTCAGCTGAGCACGCCAGTCGTCCATTCAGCACACGTAGGTCTGTCTGTCTGTCTGTCTGTCTGACCGTCTGCCTGTCCGTCTGTTTGTCTGTCTGCCTGTCTGTCTGTCTGTCTGCCGTCCGTCTGTCTTCCTATCTGTCTGACTGTTCGTCTGTCTGTCTGTCCTCCTGTCTGTCTGTCCTCCTGTCTGTCTGCCTCTGGCTATCTCTCTCTCTGTCTCTGTGTCTCTGTCTCTGTGAAAAATCATCTCTCTTTCTCTGTCTCTTTGTCTCTCCTTCCCCCTTTCTCTCTCCCTCTCTCTCGCTCCCTCCCTCCCTCCCTCTCTCTCCCTCCCTCCCCCCTCTCTCTCTCTCTTTCTCTCTCCCTCTCTCTCCCTCCCCACTCTCTCTCTCTTTCTCTCTCCCTCTCTCTCCCTCCCTCCCACTCTCTCTCCCTTCCTCCCTCTCTCTCCTCCCTCTCTCTGTCTAACCCCCAAGGGCCGGATGAAAAAAGCATGTTAATGCTTATTAATAATAATAATAATAGTATATGGAATTTATATAGTATATATTCTGTAATCTTTGGAAACTTCAGATCATAAAGATCATTCTCTCTGGTTTCTTTCTATTTTTTGGTATAAATGTGTTTGTGTTCTTGTTGTTTTGGTTTTGTTTTCCACCAAACCAGAAATATTGGCTGGGATCTGTTTTCCATTTTCGCCGTAATCTTGCCTTGCCTTGCCTTGCCTTGCCTCGCCTCGCCTCGCCTCGCCTCGCCTCGCCTCGCCTCGCCTCGCCTCGCCTCGCCTCGCCTCGCCTTGCCTTGCATTGCCTTGCCTTGCCTAACCTTGCCTTGCCTTGCCTTGCGTAGC
>CM054144.1:3262970-3275470 GCA_028751875.1 Rapana venosa | reverse complement strand
CCCCACCTGTTGGAAATTCTGTGCTAGAAATGTCCTCTTTTCTATCACTCTCTTTCTTTCTGCCTTGTTCCTTTACTTCCTGTCACCTCTTTCTTATCTATTTTCTGCCTTTTTCTTCCATTCTCCTGCGTGTCTTCTTCAGAAAGACTTAAAAGATAACAATTCTCTCTTATGCCGAAGTCGGATGCGCTGGGCTTGACTTGTCAGGCGCTTAACGTGACGCCAGCGTGACGCATTTTTTCTCATATAACGGACAATAATTGCTGTCTGAGCGTTCGACGAAGAAGAAGAACTATAACAAGAAAAATAATTAACAATAACAGTTCCGGCAACAGCAGCAACAACAACAGAAAGAGCACACAAAAAACATCAACAGCAACAACAAGTACAACAACAAGTACAACAACAATTTAACCTTTATACAAAAAATAGTCAGACATAACAAAAATGTGGGAGAAGAAAACATATAAAAAGAACAACACTGACAACAGCCCACATGCACGTTAACAGCAGGTCATTCTAATGCTCGGGGATTGACGTTTTCTGGGATTTTTTCTCTGACGTTAAACTTTACAGTGAAGACGTCACAGTTCACCTCATGTGCGCTTGTGTTGGTGAGGCAGCCGACATTAATTTCAGGCCATCCTTTGTCTAGTGAAAGGATAAGAGAGGTATCGTTATACTGAGGGAGAGAAGGAGAGAGAGAGAGCGAGAGGGAGAGAGAGAGAGAGAGAGGAGAGAGAGAGAGAGAGAGAGAGAGAGAGAGAGAGAGAGACAGACAGACAGACAGACAGACAGACAGACAAAGAGACACAGAGAGACAGTCAGACAGACAGACAGACAGACAAAGAGACACAGAGAGACAGTCAGACAGACAGACAGACCGACCGACAGACAGACAGGCAAAGACAGACACAGAGATAGAGAGAGACAGACAGACAGAAACAGACAGACAGACAGACAGAGCGAGTGCACACGCATTACTTCGTGCGTCCGTGTGCTTGCGCATGCAATCATGGGCACGTTTGCGTGCGTTCCAGTGTCTATCAATGTACGTGTGAGGTGTGCTTATACGTGTGTGTGTGTGTGTGAAGAGGGGGTTTGGGGGGGGGGGGGGAGGAGATCGGGGTCAGTGGTGTGTGTGTGTGTGTGCGTGCGTGTCCTTTTCTTTTTCTCTTCTTTACCTTGTACATGCATGACCCTCTCTGAACAAATAGCGCACAGAGATCAAGGAGATCACTCTCCGCCGCTGACAAGGGAAGCGGGCTGTTGTTGTCTGTCATCATGTGGCTGAAGCTGGCCACGACAGTCTGAGCTATGGGGGCACTTAAGAAGTTCCTCCATAACAATAACAACATCCTCATCATTGTAAACAACAACAACCACAGTAACAGCAGCAATAAAAACAGCAGCCACAAATAGGAAATTCCCTTGAAAAGATGTCAGGTTAATTGTTAGCTTCTAAACATTTTGCTATGTTGGTTGGGTGTTTGGATAGTTTTGATAGAGCACGCGCACGCGTACGCGTGTGTGCGTGTGTGTATGTGTGTGTAGATGTGTGTATGTGTGTATGTGTGCGCACAGGACGAGAGGAGGGTCTATTCTGTATTAAAATAGAGGTGCGCGTGCGCATGTGTGCCCATTTTTTTTATACCAGAATATACTTTCCTCCACCTACGATAGATCACACACACACACACACCTACATACAACACACATACCTACATACACACACACATACACACACATACACACACACATACACACACACACACACAACACACACACACACACACACCACGAGCGTGCGCACTAGCGAGCGCCTCCGTTCTTTTTAAACAGAAGCTACCCACCCCCATTTCCTCAGCTTCGAAAATTAGACCTATAGTCTGATCCATCAGTATGTTAACGAATAAAGACTAATGTGCAATAGTCATCATCATCATCATCATCATGATTTTGCCATCAGTGTACTGTATCTGGCATGCAGATACATTCCTTAACAGGATTAGTTCATGGGCATCACGGCAACTGTGAATTTTCTGTCTGCCTGAAATTCCCCTATCCTATTTCTATTATAAGCTATTTTGACTTCGTCCGTCCCCACCCCCAACCCTTTTTTCAGTCACGGCAAAGCTGTCTGCAGGAAACTGGGTCTTCTTTCTTCGGATAAAGCAGTCACCACAAGGACAAGTCCTTCGTTTTCAATCAGAAAATTCTGCCTGTTTGCAAGTGCATTCACTTTCTAAATGAGAATTGTAATTTTTTCAGTATTTTACGTTGGAAAGCTCTGTTGTTGCTAAAGGGTTTCGTTTTTAAGTATGAACCTTGCGAGTTTCTGTGATATATGTTTCTTGTTTTGTTTTATTGTATATAGCTTGTGGCTCACTTGAATTCCTCTGTTTATTGAGATGATAAAATACTGATGTTGGTACTGATATAAGTATTATTGAGTAATATGTGCGTGTTGGTGTTCCTAAAGTGTGTCGTGGTATTTTCTGTGAAAGAGTATCTTCCTATTTATATTTTCATTTATATCTTGCAACCTACATGAGATTCTCTATTTGTGAGATAATAAAGTGTTTGAACTCAATTGCATTTAATGGAATTGAATTTAATTGTATTGAATTGAAGCGCACCACATGTAGTTTGTTCATGGGCCCTTGATTATCGACTGATCCAAAAAGACTAGCACTCAGATTACTCGCTAAACATGGTCTAGAGTAAAACGGGAAATGCAGGCTGTGAACACGAATCAAACCTACAACCTCTGTTCCTGTGCTATGGTCAAACCACTGGCGTACGTGTGAGTCAGGGTATAGCTCTCTGGGGTGCTACACACAACCTGTGGTTTAAACTACAGCCTGGGCATATGACGGAGTGAGAGCATAAGTCTATAATATTATATCGGTTTCCTATACTACGATTTGACGGTGATCTCTTTCAGTTGTTGTTATCATTCCATTTGTATAATATATTTGTTTATCACATGTTAGTGTGGGAAAGCAGTATGATCTCTCTGCGACATGCCTGACTGAACCCATTGCCTGAAGTATGAATGATTTAATAGATGATATCGTTTTAGTGTATAATGTCATTAACCTGAATATTCATGAACTGTAACCGTATCCATTCCTTTTCTTTGCAATGGGCAAACGCTTCTGTAATAAATCATCTCTCTCTCTCCTCTCTTCTCTCTCTCTCTCTTCTCTCTCTCTCTCTCTCTCTCTCTCTCTCTCTTCTCTCTCTCTCTCTCTCTCTCTCTCTCTCTCTCTCTCTCTGCCATTCCCTTTGCTCACACACTGCCATTCATTTTACAGCACACAATGCCATTCCTCACACAACACACTGCCATTCCTCACACAACACACTGCCATTCCTCACACAGCACACTGCCATTCCTCACACAGCACACTGCCATTCCTCACACACTGCCATTCCTCACACACTGCCATTCATTTTACAGCACACTGCCATTCCTCACACAACACACTGCCATTCCTCACACAACACACTGCCATTCCTCACACAGCACACTGCCATTCCTCACACAGCACACTGCCATTCCTCACACAGCACACACTGCCATTCCTCACACAACACACTGCCATTCCTCACACAACACACTGCCATTCCTCACACAACACACTGCCATTCCTCACACAGCACACTGCCATTCCTCACACAGCACACACTGCCATTCTCCACAGCACACTGCCATTCCTCACACAGCACACTGCCATTCCTCACACAGCACACTGCCATTCCTCACACAACACACTGCCATTCCTCACACAGCACATTGCCATTCCTCACACAACACACTGTCATTCCTCACACAACACACTGCCATTCCTCACACAGCACACTGCCATTCCTCACACAGCACACTGCCATTCCTCACACAACACACTGCCATTCCTCACACAGCACACACTGCCATTCCTCACACAACACACTGCCATTCCTCACACAACACACTGCCATTCCTCACACAACACACTGCCATTCCTCACACAACACACTGCCATTCCTCACACAGCACACTGCCATTCCTCACACAGCACACACTGCCATTCCTCACACAGCACACTGCCATTCCTCACACAGCACACTGCCATTCCTCACACAGCACACTGCCATTCCTCCACACAACACTGCCATTCCTCACACAGCACATTGCCATTCCTCACACAACACACTGTCATTCCTCACACAACACACTGCCATTCCTCACACAGCACACTGCCATTCCTCACACAGCACACACTGCCATTCCTCCACAGCACACTGCCATTCCTCACACAGCACACTGCCATTCCTCACACAGCACACTGCCATTCCTCACACACTGCCATTCCTCACACAACACACTGTCATTCCTCACACAACACACTGCCATTCCTCACACAGCACACTGCCATTCTTCACACAGCACACTCTGCCATTCCTCACACAGCACACTCTGCCATTCCTGTCGGCACAAGGAAGCAGCATGGCCACTGAGAGTGAATGATGGCACAGGGACACGAACGTCCACCATGTGGAAGTAAGTAAACAGAACCAGAAGAAAAGCCAGCCTTCCTCCAGTGAAGCGATGAATCACTGGCCTGGTGACATCTTAGAGTCGACTACTAGGAGTCGTGTGTCTGCCTAGGTCTTGGATTCTGATTCATCTTCTGGCCAGAGCCAAGACCTGTGTCAGGGATTGATGGGAGCTGGGTGCCAAGGGGTTACATGAGAATGGTGGTGTGCTTTGAATTGTTATGTTGATATTGTTGTTATCCGTCACAATATCTTAGTAATAACTACCTGCACGCTTGATTACAGTTGGAATACAAAGGAAGATGCTGATATCTCGTCTTCACACACGCACACACACTGACACACATGTATGCACGTGCACACACACACGCACACACGCACGCACGCACACATGCACACGCACACACACAGTGAGAAAAGAGACAGAGATGTGAAGAAAGATAAATAGCTAGATAGGCAGACAACCTGACCTAGAGACAGACAAATAGGCAGACTGTATATCTTATCAATTCATCAGCATCATTCTTACGCTCAGTGAGTGTCTCTCTGCCTTTTTGTAGTGTGCTTCTTTTGTAATATCCTTTTCCCTTTCATGTCCACACCTGAGCTCATTTAAGTGAGAAATCGGATGATATTTTACCTGGTTACCTTTATTTTCATAGCAGATTGATTATGACTGGGCTAGGTAGGGTGAGACAAGCAGGATATATAAGCAGAGCAAAGTGATAATGATACTCACTGCAGCAGTTATTCATCAGAAGATGCATCATCTGTTCGCTCCTCTGCTCGCTATTATGCTGGCTAAACACCTTCAGAGAGGTGTTGGATTTACAATTCCCTGATGGCTCTTAGCGTCATTTGTAATAAATCTCTGGGATGTTGGGGAAGTATCTTTTTATCTGTTTTTTTATGTCTGAGTGTAAGAGTGGGGACGTGATAGCTCAGTGGTCAGAGCATTCGCTTTCCCCAAGTTAAGGCTAAGCAGCATTGATCGTGGATACCAAGTGGATAGATTTTCATTTTCATGTGCCTTGGCTTCAGCACAATCCCCCAGTTCACCCAGTTGTCAATGGGTATCTACCCTTTTTAGGGACAGGGAAGGAAAAACAGCAGGGGAGAAGAGATGGTCGCCGCCCTTAATATGCTGGTCCCTAGAGAAGCTGAGGTTTCTGACATCTCACTTCTCAAGCCCCACAAAGTTTATGGGACACCTTTACCTTGAATTATGACTCCTTGCACTGATATATCGGCTTTCTGTCTCAGTCACTCTCCCCGTGTGTTTGTTTCTATTGCTCTCTGTCTCTGTCTCCCTCTCTGTCTCTGCCTTTCCCTGTGTATTTCTGTCTGTCTTTGTGTCCTTTTTTGTAGGTCTGTTTCTCCTTCTGCCATACTTCTGTCTTCTTTTTGTTCCGCTGTCTCCGCTTTTATATCTCCATCCCTGTTTCTCTCTTCCCAGTCTGTTAACGTTTTGATTCTACCTATCTGTTCTTCAGTCTCTAACTATACGTTTACTTCACTGACTCAATCTTCTTCTTCTTCTCCTCCTCCTCTTGTTCTTGTTTTCTTGTTCTTGTTCTTCTTGTTCCTCTTGTTCTTCTTGTTCTTGTTCTTGTTCTTGTTCTTCTTCTTCTTCTTCTTCTTCTCCTCCTCCTCCTCCTCCTCCCCTTCCTCCTCCTCCTCTCTATCATACCTTATCATAAGTACACAATATCACATAGTGAAATTAAACTTCTACGCTTTTCAAAGCCTCACCCCAAAAAAATTCAAAAAAATAAAACAAAACAAACAAACACAAACCACCGCACATCACACAAGACATACTGCTACTATGCGAGCGTCGCAACAATCTTCATAATTATCAGGTTCCGTCTTGCCCCGCTCCGACACCCCCCCCCCCCCCCCCTTCCCCCCCCCTCATCCATCCTGTCCACCTGCAGCAGTCCCCCCCCTCCCTCTCCCCCCCACCCCACCCGCACACACCACAGACCATTCCTGTCGGCACAAGGAAGAAGCATGGCCGCCGAGGAAGAGCTATGGCACTGGGGCACGAAAGTCCGCCATGTGTAAGTAAACAAAACCTGACGGAAAACAGAAAAAGAAGAAAGCGGGAACAGAAAAAGACTGTGATCAATGACTGGCACGTTGACACAAAGCAGTCTACAGGAAGGCTGACTGGCTGGATGGCTGTGGGGATGCTGAGTATATGGCGTGGTGTCTGATCCACCTTCTCTTGCATTGTGGCCAGGATAGGGTTGGTGCCTAGGCCAGCTGTGAGGATGATGTAGACGAGAGAGAGAGAGAGAGAGAGGAGAGAGAGAGAGAGAGAGAGAGAGAGAGAGAGAGAGGAGTGAGAGAGGAGAGAGAGAGAGAGAGAGAGAGAGAGAGAGAGAGAAGGAAAAAACCACACAGTTACTGGATATAGTGAAAACGTAAACAGCAGGAACAGTAACAGCAACAAAAACCCTGCAAAGCACTCACCCATCACATACATACAGACATACAGATAGATAGACAGACAGACGGACAGATAGATAGATAGATAGATGGAAAGATATATAAATAGATAGATAGATAGATAGGTAGATAGATAGGTAGGTAGGTAGATAGATAGAGACAGACACACAGACACACAGATACACTCATGGACAAAGAGACAGACAGACAGGCACAAATACACACATGCGCAGATAAACAGACAGACAGACAAACACACAGACAGACAGACACAGACACACACACTCAATAAGTCTGTTTTCCATGCTCTCTCTCTCTCTCTCTCTCTCCTCTCTCTCTCTCCTCTCTTCTCTCTCTCTCTCTCTCTCTCTCTTCTTTTTCCTCTCTCCCCCTCCTCTCCACCCCCCCTCTCTCTCTCTGTCATCCAGCAATATTTTAAACTCTATGCCCCCTACCCCAGCCTGTCCTTTAATTTGCATACTTTCGATGAAGCAAGTGCGAATTAATGTGAGAACATTTTCTCTGCTCATTTTATTTTATTTCATACTGAAATAATTGCGATTGTGTCAGGCAGGGCACTTCAGGCATGATAGCTTTGTCAGAGCAGGGTGAGGCAGTGAGTGCAGCGGTTAATAATTATCAGAAAATAGGGATGTTCTTTCCGCTGCTGTGCCTGCTATTAATGTGGGTAAACAGGGGGTGGGTTTGGAATTCCCTGATTTGCCATGCTGCCATTTGTAATAGTTATAGTGTGTGTGGAGAGAAACAGACAGACTAAACAGACAGACAGACAGAAGAGTTAGACAGAGACAGAGACAATCAAAAACAGGCACAGGCAGACAAGGTCAATATAATGGACAGACAGACAGACAGACAGAGACTGAGAGAAGTGGAGGGAGGAATTGAGGGGGGAAACAAAGACATGGAGACAGAGAAATGAGGAAACGAGTAAAACTGTATAAGAGAAAGAAAAAAACAAGTAGATAAATTAAAAAAAATTAAAAGTAAGTAAGTAAGTAAGCAAGCAAAAAGGTAAAGATACAACAGAAAACCCCCCATAAAAAGCAACTATATAAAAAAGATCCCCTAAAAAAAAACTAGACAGCACGATTCCCTGCTCTAATGAAATGTCCCCAAAGTCTCCTCTCTAATCCCACAGACCTGTCTGCACACTCCATCACTTGGAAGCAGGCTGTTCTCAGACACACCGGCATCCCTCACAGAGATGTCAGAACCATGCCAGCCTGTAGCACATCTGTCTGTACGCTTACATGAACCAGTGATGCCACTGCACGAACCTCTGCCTTGGCTAAACCCACACCGCGGGTGCTGTGTCTGCCTCAGAAAGCTGGGTGACCTGTGGGAGAGAGTGGTGAACTGCTGATCTAACTCCCTTCATTTCATTTCATACCAATTTAAGTCACGGCAGATTTCTCTGCGTGAAATTCGGGATGCTCTCATTAGGGAGAACGCGTCGCCACAAGAGCAGCGCCACCTATTATTTGTTTGCTTTTTCCTGTTTGAACTGCATTTGTTTTCCTATCAGAATGGCTTTTCTCTATAGAATTTTGCAAGGGATAACTCTCTTCTTCCTGAGGGTTCTTATACGTGCGCTAAATAATCATGTGTAACACACGGGACCTCGGTTTATCGTCTCATCCGAAAGACCAGAACCCAGACCACGACTCATCGTCTAATGGATGGGGGAAAAGCTTTGAGCCCAAACGGGATTCGAACCATCATACACTTTCGACCCGGACTTTTCGCTTTGTAGGCAGGTGCGTTACATCTAAACCACCGATGCACTTAACGGTAGTTAACCTACACCAGTGCAGTGGTGTTGTGTCTGTCTCAGGGGGCCGGGTAGCCAGGTGGTTAGAGTGATGATCTGGTGTCTAACGGTAGCTTGGGTTGTGGGTTCAAGTCTTCGCCAAGGTGTCCGTTCAAGAGGCTTTTTCCTGTGACGTTGAGTCTATTCCATTCTTCCGAGATTGGTCAATGTTGATAAGTGAATGGTTGTCATAAAAAAGGATTCTTTTACAAAGTTAACTCTAGTGATTCTTGCGAACTGTTAGCAGAACCAGTTTTTTTCAATAAAAGAATACAGACAGGAAACAGTGTATTGATACTAGAATATGGATTGATAAAGGCATTCGTTGCATAGGAAACTTTATACTTGAAAATGGCAATCTTATGTCATATGAACAGTTTAGACTTAGATATGATGCGAACATTGGTTTTCTTACTTTCACTGGTCATAGATAATAATAATAATAATAATAATAATAATAATAATAATAATAAATTGAATTTATATAGCGCTGAATCTTGTAAAAAAAAAAAACAAATTGAAGCGCTTGCACTCAAATCATTTACACGCATGCAACTCTCCTTAAACGTAATTAACAACATATTTCAAATCCATGCGCGCGCACGCGGAGTCAGCAATATCAGAATATATCAGAAAAACCAAGGTTGGAATACAAGACAGTATTTGCTGCCTGTCTGAGGAAGCTGAACAGTGTACTGAAAGGGTCCAAACCCTTTTATGAGGAGCTCATTAGAAACAATCATCACCCAAAAAGTTGTATCAAGTGGGATAAAAAACTTAATGTTGAAAATGATTGGAAAAAGTGTTTTTCGTATGTTTATAAAATTTCTGATATTAAAATGAAATGGCTCCAACTTGGAATAATTCACAGGTGTCTTGGGACCAATGTTGTATTGAAGGAGATGGGTGTGACTGACAGTGACTTCTGCAATGTTTGCCATACAGCAGTAGACAGTAATAGACACATGTTTTGGCAGTGCACAGTTGTTCAGAGTTTTTGGCAGGCACTTACTGAAGTAATGAATGAAAAATGTGAGAATGTGTTCAATATGAATATAACAGAAAGTCTGGCTATACTCGGATATGACAGAAAAAAATTTGTAATATAAGTATTGATGATAAGTTTTATTTCATTCTACTACTGGCCAAACAATACATCTACCATTGTAAATTGAAAAGTAATATACCCGTACCCCATGTATTCATTAATACATTAAGATACATATATCTTATTGAGGAATATATTCCTCATAAAATATTTACACATAACAAGTTTATCATTCAGTGGATTCCATATCAACCTCTGTTTGATAACAGTAGTCAAAACAGTCAGCATTAAAACTTTTGTGAATATCATTGTTGTCTACGGTCGTTCCAGTGGAGGCCTTCTGTAAAACAAAAGAACGGTACAAAATATGCTAAAACAGTCAAATCTGATTTTGTTTTAGTGCACAGACTGTATAGCAGCCCATACATGTCATGCCGGTATTGAGCTCAGTGCCCATTTGGGACCTCTGGGTCTGTCTGTCTGCCTGCCACTCTTTCCCTCTGTCTCTGTTGGTCTACCTGACAGGCTCTCTTTCTCTCCAAAAAAATGTGTATATGTTTATAGCTGTGCAATGTAAAAAACCAAAAACTTTATAAAATAGTTATAAAATAAAAGTTGTCTTAAGCTTATATATATATATATATAAATATATATATAATATATATATATATAATATATATATATTATATATATATATATATATATATATATATATAGGAGTAAGCGAGAGTAGATGGACTGGATCTGGGAGAGTGAGAACCACCACCTGAGAAACCGTCCTCTACTCTGGAGAGATGACGACACATCACACGAGGGAGTTGCCATCATCCATCAAAAAAGGCGTTGAGCGATGCCTTATGGAGTGGAAGCCCATCAAACAGCAGACTAATGAGTGCGAGACTGAGGGAAGACACATCAACATCACCATCATCCAGTGCTACGCACCAACCAACAACAGCAGCAATGAGAGCAAAGATGACTTTTACCACCAGCTGCAGACAGAGACAGAGAAAGCCCCACGCCATGACCTCATCGTCATCATGGGGGACCTAAATGCCAAGGTCGGAAGTGACAACACCGACTATGAGAGAGTCATGGGAAAACACGGGGTGGGGAACAGAATCATCACCTGGGGAGAGACTTGTGGAGTTCTGCGCCATGAACAAGTTAGTGATAGGAGGGACCCTATTCACGCACCGGGACATCCACAAGCTGACTTGGGCGTCGCCGAATGGGAGATATGAACCAGATTGACCATCTGATGATCAATGGTAAGTGGAGACGATCTCTCCTGGATGTGAGAACCAAGCGAAGTGCGATGTCGGGAGCGATCATCACCTGGTGACAGCACACATCCAGATGAAACTGAAGAAGAACACCAAGACCAACCACTCAAGCGCGATTGATACCCAGCGATTGAGAGACACCAACGTAAAGTCTGCATTCGTCAACGATCTGAGAACAGATTCCACATCCTGCAGAACATGACAGAACAGCATGACATAGATACGACATGGAAGCAGATCTGTAAACTGTACACTGAGAGCAGCAAGGACAACATCGGCCATCAAAAGAAGAAGACCAACAATGACTGGATCCAACAAGAGACCCTCAATGCCATCAAAGAAAGAAGAGAGACCAAGAAGAGACTTCTGCAAGTAAAGTCTCCACGGCTACGAGAGAGGCAGGAAGAGTTGTACAGAGAGGCACACAGGAAAGTGAAGAGACTCACACGCCGTGACAAGAGAGAAGCCATGGACCAGCTGGCAGCTGAGGCAGAAGAGGCGGCGGCCCAAGGAGAGCAAGGGAGAGTCTACAAAATCACCAAGAAAGTATGCAACAAATTTAAGAGGAGCGCTGGGGGACCAATCAGGGACAGACAAGGGAAACTGTTGACAACAGAAAAAGAGCAAGAAGAAAGATGGGCTGAACACTTCCAGGAAGTTCTCAACCGACCACCACCTGACGAGACAGCCGACATCCCAGAAGCTACAAAAGACTTAGACATTGACGTCAACCCCCCAGCAAAGGAAGAGATAGTGGCTGCCATCAAGACCCCCAAGAATGGCAAGTCACCAGGCCAGGACAACCTTGGTGCCGAATTGTTCAAGGCAGATTCTGAACTAGCAGCTGACATACTGCAACCACTGTTCACAGCTGCATGGAAGAACGAGAAAGTACCTGATGACTGGACCAAGGGAGTGATAGTCAAAATCCCCAAGAAAGGAACCCTGAGCGACTGCAACAACTGGAGGGGAATCACTCTTTTGTCTGTGCCAAGCAAGATACTGGCCAAGGTCATCATCAGAAGAACATCAGACGCTGTGGACGATGCTTTGAGGAAGGAACAAGCAGGGTTCAGGAAGCAACGAGGATGTATAGATCAGATATTCACGCTCAGAAACATCATCGAACAGTGCATAGAGTGGCAAAGACAACTGTATGTGAACTTTGTGGACTTCGAAAAGGCATTTGACAGCATACACAGAGACAGCCTTTGGAGTATCCTTCGACACTATGGCATCCCATAGAAACTGGTACACCTTATCAAAAGCTTCTATGACAACTTCAGATGCTCTGTGGGCCATAGCAACACTATCTTCGAAGTCAAGACTGGAGTAA
>CM054144.1:3250470-3257970 GCA_028751875.1 Rapana venosa | reverse complement strand
TTGGGGGTGAAGTCTTAACCCTAACCCCGGTATGGTTACCACCGCTGTTTCAAGGGAAAGAAAGGGCTTTCCTAATTGGGTTCCCCCCCTTATTGTACTACTGTTAAATAAACACCTTTCTCCATCGCCCTGCCTGAGTGTTTTTTCTCCTTTGTGTTTTGTTGTGTGGTTGTGTGTGTGGTGGATCAATTTAATATCAGTTAATCCTAATACATTGGGCGGGTTCAGGTCTAAATGATCTAAATGCAAGCAAACTGATTTGTTTGCCCTTTTCAAGATTCACGCTATTACATTCCATGCAAAAAACAAAAAAACACAAAGCAAACTAAAAACAAACGAAACACCAATCACCCCCCCCTCCCCCCCCCCCCCCCCCCCCACCCCAACAATTGAAATAATAAAAATAAAGAAAAACTAAAAAATCAAAAAAAATAAATATTCCCCTTCCACGACCCCCATCCCTCCTTTCAACAACAACAACAACAACAACACCAAAAAAAAACTTCCCAAACAGCCATAACACACACACAAAAGAACAAAAAAAAATCACTCAAACACGCAACACTGAACAAGCGTGCGAGAAAGCCAACCAACAAACCCAGTTTTGTCTTTTTACCGCTGACTGTCTGTGTATGCTACAGGGCCGGCCAAATTTTTTCAGTCTATCCATCTACCCCTCTGTCTACCTGCTTGTCCGCCGTGTATTAGCCAGTCTGCCTACTAAATAACCAGTCTGTCTACTAAATAACCAGTCTGTCTACTAAATAACCATTTTGCCTACTAAATAAAACCCGTCTGCCTACTAAAAAAACCAAATACCAGTCGCCTACTAAATAACCAGTCTGTCTACTAAATAACCAGTCTGTCTACTAAATAACCATCTGTCTACTAAATAACCAGTCTGTCTACTAAATCACCAGTCTGCCTACTAAATAACCAGTCTGCCCACTAAATAACCAGTCCCGCCTACTAAATAACCAGTCTGTCTACTAAATCACCAGTCTGTCTACTAAATCACCAGTCTGCCTACTAAATAACCAGTCTGCCTACTAAATAACCATCTGCCTACTAAATAACCAGTCTGTCTACTACATAACCAGTCTGTCTACTAAACAGCTTGCTCACCAGACCACCTAGGTGTTTATGTGTCATATCTCTGGGAATAGTGAAGTGATTTACGTCACGTCCCACAGCACGTCTTACGCTATGCGGTTAACTGCATAAGTTACAGGAAGCGTGTCCATTGTTCTTCTCTCCCAAAACGCATTGTGACTGATGTTGCCCTCAGCGTCAGGCAAGGCCCCATCATTGTGCCGGTCAGCCTGTCAGAGAAATGGCTGCTTGTCAGATGAAGTGCATCTTTCCTGCTGCCCTGCACGCTACATTCCGCTGGAAGCGGTGTTAATTATGACTCCACCTGATAAATCATGCCCCTAACTGCTTCATCCTCAGTCACAGCTTTTAAGTAGAGCTTAAGTTGAGAGTTTTATTATAGTTTTTTCGGACTCTTCATCTCTGTGTGTCCGCGTGTCTGTTTGTCTTTCCTGCCTCAATCTATTTACAATTTCCGTTTATTTGTCTCTCGTCTATGTTTCTGTCTCTCTCTGTTTCTGTTTGTGTGTCTGTTTTTTCTGTCTGTCTGTCTCGTTGATAGCTTGCTCATTCTCTCTGTCTCTGTATTAGTCTGTAATTATTTCATATCCCGGTTTTTTCTGTCTCTGTCTGGCTCCTGGTCTGTCAGTTTGTCCGTCTGTCTATCAGTCTGTTCGTCTGTCTGTTAGTCTGTCTGTCTGTCTGTCTGTCAGTCTGTCTGTCTGTCTGTCTGTCTGTTTGTCCGTCTCGTACTCGTGCGCGTACACAACAGCTAACGGACCGAGCAGCAGAGCCAACCAACCATCATTTTCTAGTGATGGCATACCTGCTCTAACTGGTTGCAAGTAACAGCAGTCAGGTGACAGATTTAAGACCAACGAATATGAAATACTGCTTCCTGTCACCAAGGTACAGCACTAAGGAAGACTCACACCATGATAATGACGATAATGACAGTGAGATTCCATGACTTGATGAGACCAAACCATGTAGCCAGCATGAGCTACACCAAGGCTGAAGCAGATGGACTCTTCCTCTGTACATTTCACAAGTGTCGTTTTCTTCTCTATCATGCTGATTGCTGCCTCATCTTCTGTGACGTTCCGGTCCTGCTGTTCTCACGCCGCTTATTTCAATCTCTTCGGCCAAGCCATCCCCAGATTCTTTTACGTCGTTTTCCTCAGGGTCTTTGAGTCCATAGTATACTTCACCATTATTCACATTTGGTTGTTTATTGTCTGCTATTAACACCAAAACTGCTGGATAGTGTGAAGGATGATTCAATGTTTGGGGCAGCATTTTTTTTGGGAGGGGGGTTTGTTCAGTGATATAGATATATATGTTTTGGGTATTGCAAAATTTGCCCCTATAACAGTTGTCATTGGACGCTGTGCCACCCCTCCCTCACCTAATTCACCTATCCCCTAGTCTTGTAGACCTATGGGGCACGACTGAAGAGTTTATGACTAGCTTCCTCCACTCCTCGCAGTTTTCAGCTTTCCGTAGCATGTCGTTCCAGTCAAGGCAGTGCAATGCCGCTACCCATTTCACAATCCAGCCAACCACTGTCATACAAACCTGGAGTCCCTGTGACGTTATCAGACAAACGATTCATAGGGGACACTAAGTCTAGTTCTCCAGGGAGTCTTCACGCTGTTGTGGGGTACTTCAGCATTTAGTGGTCACCTACTGAAAATCCCGCCTCATCACTGAGCTACACTGAAATGAGATGGCCAGAATCCTGAATCCAGTGACCACAAACAAGCACTTTAGCCACAGCACTGAAATAAATATTCAGAGCTTCATTATACCGCAGGCATATAAACGATGGGAAAATCACAACTCAGGTCACTCAGGGTGGTGGCACAGAAGACAAGCAAACCCCTGCCCTGCCTGGTGTGCCCAGTTGGATTTGCATAACAAGCGGGAGGTCTGTAACTGAATCATGCTGACAAACTTGAACTATCGGCCTCGGGCAGCGTTCAAGACGCCTGAAGCAAAGAGTCATCACTGTAGAAATTTGTGGGGTTTTTTTTATAACCCCCCCCCCCCCTTTATTGTTTTTTTGGGTGATTTTCTACCATTAATATTGTACTGGGTTCATACTTTAATAAAAATAGGGTATTAAGTGAACTAAATTTTGTCTGATATTGTCCTTTTGTTGTTGCAAGATATAGCGCTATATAAATTCCATTCATTATTATATTATCATACTTTTTATTACGATTTGGTTTGCGTCATACAATTTCGTGCACGCGTGTGTAAATGTCCCCCTAGTGTTGATTTAAAACCGTTGAGTTTATGACTAGCTTACGTATTGCTGATGTTTGGGTGCGGTTTTACTTGCTAACTGTGCGAGCTAACGTTTGACACTGTGTTTGCTACTACTGTTTTTGCTGCTGCTGCTGCTGCTGCTGCTGCTGCTGCTGCTGCTGCTGCTGCTACTACTACTACTACTACTACAAACTACTGCTGCTGCTGTTGCTGCTGCTGTTTCTACTGTTGCTGTTGCTGATCCCCTGCTTCTAACCCACTTCGACTAGTTTTTACAACAACAACAACAGCAACGGGAACAAAACAGCATCAGCAATTACAACTTATCCAACTCCTTCTACTGCTACTAAATCGATATGATCAGGGGTTCTGGCAACTGTCTTCCCCCCTCACAGCCCTCACTAAGCAGTGGCCACACCACTACAAGACCAGAACCTAACCCTCATGGAAAGGCCAGCCATGTTCCCTTCCCTTTCACCTTAGCATTCCCCAAATGGCACCACCATCCATAAAGCAGACAATGCCATGCCATGATCCAGCTCCTGCCATGCCATTTTGGAAAGCCACCGTGGAACGACAAAGTCAAACCGCGTCTTGACGTCCTTCACTCACTAAAACGAAAGGGTAAACATGACTGTTTTTTTCCATAACCTATGCCGTGTTGGGAACGGGGGTCAGGACCTCAGCTTCTCCGGGGCCAAAGCATATTGAGGGCGGCCCTCTCCTCTCCCTCGCGCTTACCTTCCTGCCCCTAAGGGGAATGTACTATTGACAGGTGGGTGAATCGGGGGACTGTACTAAAACCAAGTTTCGCGAACATTCACTCATCCAAGAGATGCTGCTTAACCGTAGCTTGGAAGAGAGCGAGGCTCTTAGCTTGAAGCTGGCCGGTCTTTTTGTTTTGGATTGCTTTATTAATGTTATACCTGTTTACATCAAGCAGAAAAAACATAGTTATCTTACTTTCCAAATTTTATTTTTAGTTACTTTACCCATAAATTCTATTGCATAGTGAAAAAACGGTCTTTTGAAAAGTGAACGTACATATTTCCTATTGACGTTCCATGATAAATAAGCAAACAAAAAAGGTCTACGATCGAACAAAACAGTACAAATGACACCTACACAAACGATAGACGAGCAGCCTTCAAAAAAAAAAGTATTCAGACAACCAACCAGAATTTATCTTTCCCAGCCTTACCTTCGTCTTCCTTTCCCCTTACAGACTTCACAAACAACAACCCGCCCTCCCAGGAAAGAAAAAAATGCAAAGAAAAATGCGAAGAATAATGCAAAGGGACGATGAGGTAAAAAAGAAGAAGAATGCAAAATATGCGGCGAAGAAGAAGAAGAAGAATGTAAAAAGAACAGAGGAAGAAGAATCGAAGAAGAATCGAAGACTGCGAAGAAAATGCGAAGAATTTTAGGAAGAATGCAAAAAATGCAAAGAAAAATGCGAGGAAGAGGAGAAGAAAAAAAAGAAGAATGCGAAGAAGAAGCAAATACGAAGAAGAATGCGAAGAAGAAGAATGAAGAAGAATGCGAAGAATAAGAATGCGGAGAAAAAGAATGCGAAACAAGAATGCGAAGAACAAGAATGCGAAGAAGAACAAGAATGCGAAGAACAAAAATCCCAAAGAAGAAGAAGAATGCGAAGAAAAGAAGAAGAAGCGAAGAAGAAGAAGAATGCGAAGAATGCGAAGAAGAATGCTAAGAAGAATGCTAAGAAAAGATTGCGAAGAAGAATAAGAATACAAGAATGCGAAAGAAAATGCGAAGAATGCGAAGAAGAAGAAGCAGAAGAAGAAGAAGAAGAAAAAGAAACGAAAAGACCCCCCCCCCCCCCCCTCCTCAAACAAAACAACAAAACAAATAAACCGGGAAAGGAAGGGGGTAGGAGAGGATAAGAAAATAATATGTAACACATCCAAAATACAGCCTGAAAAACATCACTAACTCAACGAGATCATTACAGATAATTCTGTTAATTAACCCCTTTTCTACAAAACTAATAAACCACGAACGCAGTTATTTGCGTGTCTGACGTTAATTCGGTGTGATAATTGCCCCAAGATAATTGGTGCCAAACAAACGACATCCACCTCATGGACTGAGCTAATTGGGTTTCATTACGTTGCTACCAAAATCTATGAGGGAAAAAAAGACGAAAATGAAAATTGGTTTTTACTTTCGTTTTTTTTTAGTACAAAGAAACAATATGAACATTAGGGACATCATGGCTGGATGTTAACACAAATACAGACAGATAAGATCAAGCAAGCTTCTCTTTAACAGAACTGCTAACCATCTATACACACACACACTCACACACACACACACACACACACACACACACACACACACACACCAAAACACACACACACACACGCTCGCACGCACCACGCAACAAAACACTCACACACACATACGCGTGCATACGCACCGCAAAAAACAAGAGAAATCGAGAGAGAGAGAGAGAAAGGGGAGACAGACAGACAGACAGACAGACAGACTGACAGACATTTAAACAGACAGACAGACAAAGAGAGAACCAATCCAATGCCAAACGATTATCTGACTGACAACACGGCCCAACTGTCACACTGATCTGTAAGCTGAAGTCCTGTCTAGTTACTAAAAAGAAGCAGTACAGGCATCCTCACTTACACACACACACACACACACACGCACGCACCCCACGCACACACACACAAAAACCAAACACACCAAACACACACACATACACAAACACACCACGCACGCAACACAAACACAAACACACACAAACACACACAAACCACACACAAACACACCAAACACAGTCGCACGCACACACACACACAAACAAACAAACAAACACCACAACACGCACACACACAAAAAAAACACACACACACACACACACACACACACACAAACCCTATGACCTGTCTGCAGGGAGTTAGGGCTGGAGAAGTGACAGACTGACCACTCTCACTTCTGTCGGCATTTTTCTGCTCCCCCCCCCCCCCTCCGCGCCCATAACCCCCTTCCTGCCACTCCCCTCCACTCCACTCCCCCGGCTGCTGTTTCTGGCATCGTCTGCCAGACAGCATTTCAAGACGTCACTGTTTAGGGGGGCTAGTTTCAACAGGCTTGACCTGACAAGGTGTGTCTTTGTGGGCTGGCATTGCCTGGCTAACCCCTTTCAATCACGCGGATTTCTCTGCCTGAAATGAAGCTTGCTGTTTCCGGAAGACCACCATGTCGCCACAAAAACAACGCCATCCACTTTTTAAAAAATCTGCATGAATGTATGTTTCCCCACATGAGAAGGTTGTTTCATTTTTTTAAAATATTTTTTTTCCAAGGACAACTCTGTTGTTTTTATGTGTGCGAAATGTGTTTCATATGAGACCTCAATGTATCGCTGCATTCAAAAAAACTAGTGCCTAACCATCACTTAAGGTCAAGTGGATGGAAAAACGTTGACTTTAAACAAGCATTTAACCCAGAACTTATAGATTTAAAAAACAGGTGCTTCCTCTTTAGACCACGATTTATGCAGTCAGTGACATGATTATCATGAAAACTGGACACCCAAGGGACAGATACAGAACATTTCTTTATATTGAGAAGACACCGACGAACAGGAGCAGTCCTAGTCCAATCACTGGATGATCAGATGGCACTGGCAGTAGTTCAAACTCACCATGAACACGTCAACTGGTTCCCCTCAACACAAAAAACAACTGGTTCCCCTCATCACAGAAATCAACAGCCTAGGGATCTCAGGAGAGGTGAGTGATATGCGGCAGCTAGTGCTGGAAGGGGCCACGTCCTGTGGACAGCTCTCCTGGCTGTGGGCAGCCTCCTCCCCTCTCTAGCTCCTCCTGCACTGCATGCCGGCAGGGTCCAGCAGGCAGCCGTCCCCGCCTCTCCAGATTTAGATGAGGATATGACATGTTGACCGCTTGAGGGTTTTCTGTTTCCCTGCCGCCTTTGAAGTCTGTCTGTCTGTCTGCTTTATGTCTGCCTCCTAATGTCTGTATTCTGTATGTCTGTTTGATGTATGTCTGTCTGTCTGTCTGTCCCGTATGTCTGTCTGTCTGTCTGTCTGCCAGTCAAGTCAAGTCAATTTTTTTTAATTTTCAG
>CM054144.1:3221660-3249970 GCA_028751875.1 Rapana venosa | reverse complement strand
GAAAAGCAGAAAGAAAGATAGAAAGAAAGAAAAAGAAAGGAAGAATGTATGGAAAGAAGATAAGAAAGAAAACGGTGAGAAAAACAAAGTATCAAACAAACAAACAAACAAAAAAACACAAAAGAAACTACAGAAAAAATAAACAAAAAATACGTTTCCCAACACACCATCTCTCACACTGTCCTTATAACTCTAGAGAATCTCAGCTAATCTCTTAGCACAGTCTTAAAGTCTCGAAGTCGGATGCGCTGGGTCAGTTTTGCCAGGGTCTTAACTGCAGCGTGACGCATTTTCGCTCATCTAACAGATTGTTGCTGACTGAGCGTTCGCCGAAGAAGAATAAGAAGCTCATCTCTGTCCATCATCGTTTCTCTAGCATCACGGACAGAAGACACCGATCTGAGAGAAAGCAGACAGTCATCCCTCACATACACAGCGCTGTGCAGCCCACGTCTGATGGTGCTGCAGGAACCATGCCCTAAATTAACGTTAGCTGCTGTGTTGTGGCGCCAGTTTGGACAGGTCCACCATGTGAATGACTCGCCATGTCACAGGCAATGGAAGTGTTCCAGAGTCGCCTGTTTAGGATGTGCTATGTTTCTTGGTGTGACAGTCTTACACCATAACCCTCTGTGTATGGTTACCACCGTCTGTGCTTCAAGGAATGAAGTGTCATTTCCTAACTTAGGATCTTCCCCTCTTATATGTATCTACTGTTAAATAATCACCTTCATCTCCATCGCCCTGCCTGAGTGTGTTGCTTTCTCTCTCGTGTTTGTGTGTGTGGTGTGTGTGTGTGTGTGTGTATCAATTTAATATCAGTTAATCCTAATACATGTGGACGGTTGCATGCGTCTAAATGATCTAAATGCAAGCAATCTGATTTGTTTGCTTTGCAAGATTCAGCGCTATATACATTCCATGCAAACAAACAAACAAACACAAAGAAAACTAAAATCAATCGAAAGCACCAATCACCCCCCCCTCCCCCCCCCCCCCCCCCCCACCACAACAATTGAAATAATAAAACTAACGAAACAACTAAAAACTCAAAACAAATAAATATTCCCCTTCCACGACCCCCATCCCTCCTTTCAACAACAACAACAACAACAACAGCCAAAAAAAAAACTTCCAAGCAGCCATACACACACACACAAACGAACAAACAAAATCACTCAAACACGCAAACACTGAAACAAGCGTGCGAGAAAGCCAACCAACAAACCCAGTTTTGTCTTTTTACCGCTGAGCTGTCTGTGTATGCTACAGGGCCGGCCATTCTTTCAGTCTATCCATCTACCCCTCTGTCTACCTGCTTGTCCGCCCGTGTATTAGCCAGTCTGCCTACTAAATAACCAGTCTGTCTACTAAATAACCAGTCTGTCTACTAAATAACCAGTCTGCCTACTAAATAACCAGTCTGCCTACTAAATAACCAAATAACCAGTCTGCCTACTAAATAACCAGTCTGTCTACTAAATAACCAGTCTGTCTACTAAATAACCAGTCTGTCTACTAAATAACCAGTCTGTCTACTAAATCACCAGTCTGCCTACTAAATAACCAGTCTGCCTACTAAATAACCAGTCTGCCTACTAAATAACCAGTCTGTCTACTAAATCACCAGTCTGTCTACTAAATCACCAGTCTGCCTACTAAATAACCAGTCTGCCTACTAAATAACCAGTCTGCCTACTAAATAACCAGTCTGTCTACTACATAACCAGTCTGTCTACTAAACAGCTTGCTCACCAGACCAGCCTAGGTGTTTATGTGTCATATCTCTGGGAATAGTGAAGTGATTTACGTCACGTCCCACAGCACGTCTTACGCTATGCGGTTAACTGCATAAGGTTACAGGAAGCGTGTCCATTGTTCTTCTCTCCCCAAAACGCATTGTGACTGATGTTGCCCTCAGCGTCAGGGCAAGGCCCCATCATTGTGCCGGTCAGCCTGTCAGAGAAATGGCTGCTTGTCAGATGAAGTGCATCTTTCCTGCTGCCCTGCACGCTACATTCCGCTGGAAGCGGTGTTTAATTATGACTCCCCTGATAAATCATGCCCCCTAACTGCTTCATCCTCAGTCACAGCTTTTAAGTAGAGCTTAAGTTGAGAGTTTTATTATAGTTTTTTCGGACTCTTCATCTCTGTGTGTCCGCGTGTCTGTTTGTCTTTCTCTGCCTCAATCTATTTACAATTTCCGTTTATTTGTCTCTCGGTCTATGTTTCTGTCTCTCTCTGTTTCTGTTTGTGTGGTCTGTTTGTCTGTCTGTCTGTCTCGTTTGATAGCTTGCTCATTCTCTCTGTCTCTGTATTAGTCTGTAATTATTTCATATCCCGGTTTTTTCTGTCTCTGTCTGGCTCCTGGTCTGTCAGTTTGTCCGTCTGTCTATCAGTCTGTTCGTCTGTCTGTTAGTCTGTCTGTCTGTCTGTCTGTCAGTCTGTCTGTCTGTCTGTCTGTCTGTTTGTCCGTCTCGTACTCGTGCGCGTACACAACAGCTAACGGACCGAGCAGGCAGAGCCAACCAACCATCATTTTCTAGTGATGGCATACCTGCTCTAACTGGTTGCAAGTAACAGCAGTCAGGTGACAGATTTAAGACCAACGAATATGAAATACTGCTTCCTGTCACCAAGGTACAGCACTAAGGAAGACTCACACCATGATAATGACGATAATGACAGTGAGATTCCATGACTTGATGAGACCAAACCATTGTAGCCAGCATGAGCTACACCAAGGCTGAAGCAGATGGACTCTTTCCTCTGTACATTTCACAAGTGTCGTTTTCTTCTCTATCATGCTGATTGCTGCCTCATCTTCTGTGACGTTCCGGTCCTGCTGTTCTCACGCCGCTTATTTCAATCTCTTCGGCCAAGCCATCCCCAGATTCGTTACGTCGCTTCCTCAGGGTCGTGAGTCCATAGTATACTTCACCATTATTCACATTTGGTTGTGTTATTGTCTGCTATTAACACCACACTGCTGGATAGTGTGAAGGATGATTCAATGTTTGTGCAGCATTTTTTTTTAGGAGCGGGGTTGTTCAGTGATATAGATATATAATGTTTTGGGTATTGCTAACTTTGTCCCTATAACAGTTGTCATTGAGACGCTGTGCCACCCCTCTCCTCACCTCAATTCACCTATCCCCTAGTCTTGTAGACCTATGGGGCACGACTGAAGAGTTTATGACTAGCTTCCTCCACTCCTCGCAGTTTTCAGCTTTCCGTAGCATGTCGTTCCAGTCAAGGCAGTGCAATGCCGCTACCCATACACAATCCAGCCAACCACTGTCATACAAACCTGGAGTCCCTGTGACGTTATCAGACTAACGATTCATAGGGGGACACTAAGTCTAGTTCTCCAGGGAGTCTTCACGCTGTTGTGGGGGTACTTCAGCATTTAGTGGTCACCTACTGACATCCCAGCCTCATCACTGAGCTACACTGCATGAGATGGCCAGAATCCTGAATCCAGTGACCACAAACAAGCACTTTAGCCACAGCACTGCATGAATATTCAGAGCTTCATTATACCGCAGGCATATAAACGATGGGAAAATCACAACTCAGGTCAGCTCAGGGTGGTGGCACAGAAGACAAGCAAAGCCCTGCCCTGCCTGGTGTGTGCCCAGTTGGATTTGCATAACAAGCGGGGAGGTGGCTGTAACTGAATCATGCTGACGAACTTGAACTATCGGCCTCTGGCAGCGTTCAAGACGCCTGGAAGCAAAGAGTCATCACTGTAGAAGTTGTGGGGTTTTTTTTATAACCCCCCCCCCCCCCCTTTATTGCTCTTTGTGATTTTCTACCATTAATATTGTGACTGGGTTCAATACTTTAATAGAATAGGGTATTAAGTGAACTGATATTTGTCTGATATTGTCCTTTTGTTGTTGCAAGATATAGCGCTATATAAATTCCATTCATTATTATTATTATCATACATGTTTTATTACGATTTGGTTTGCGTCATACAAGTGCGTGCACGCGTGTGTAAATGTGCCCCTAGTGTTGATTTTACACCGTTGAGTTTATGACTAGCTTACGTATTGCTGATGTTTGGGTGCGGTTTTTACTTTGCTAACTGTGCGAGCTAACGTTTGGACACTGTGTTGCTACTACTGCTGTTGCTGCTGCTGCTGCTGCTGCTGCTGCTGCTGCTGCTGCTGCTGCTGCTACTACTACTACTACTACTACTACTACTGCTGCTGCTGTTGCTGCTGCTGTTTCTACTGTTGCTGTTGCTGATGCGCTGCTTCTAACCCACTTCGACTAGTTTTACAACAACAACAACAGCAACAGGAACAAAACAGCATCAGCAATTACAACTTATCCAACTCCTTCTACTGCTACTAAATCGATATGATCAGCGGTTCTGGGCAACTGTCTTCCCCCCTCACAGCCCTCACTAAGCAGTGGCCACACCACTACAAGACCAGAACCTAACCCTCATGGAAAGGCCAGCCATGTTCCCTTCCCTTTCACCTTAGCATTCCCCAAATGGCACCACCTCCATAAAGCAGACATGCCATGCCATGATGCCAGCTCTCTGCCATGCCATTTTGGCAGCACCGTGGCACACGTACAAAGTCAAACCGCTGTCTTGACGTCCTTTCACTCACTAAAACGAAAGGGTACATGACTGTGTTTCCATAACCTATGCCGTCGTTGGGAAGCGAGGCGTCAGGGACCTCAGCTTCTCCAG
Source organism: Rapana venosa (assembly GCA_028751875.1). Classification (NCBI taxonomy): domain Eukaryota; kingdom Metazoa; phylum Mollusca; class Gastropoda; order Neogastropoda; family Muricidae; genus Rapana; species Rapana venosa. The sequence goes on along the minus strand of CM054144.1, from coordinate 3,245,256 downwards.
GGGCCAGCATATTGAGGGCGGCGCCCATCTCCTCTCCCTCGCTGCTTTACCTTCCCTGACCCTAAAGAGGGAATGTACCTATTGACAGGTGGGTGAATCTGGGGACTGTACTAAAACCAAGTTTCGCGAACAGTCACTCATCCAAGAGATGCTGCTTAACCGTAGCTTGGAGAGAGCGAGGGCTCTTAGCTTGAAGCTGGCCGGTCTTTTTGTTTTGGATTTGCTTTATTAATGTTATACCTGTTTACATCAAGCAGAAAAAACATAGTTATCTTACTTTCCAAATTTTATTTTTAGTTACTTATACCCATAAATTCTATTGCATAGTGAAAAAACGGTCTTTGAAAAGTGTAACGTACATATTCCTATTGACGTTTCCATGTAAAAATAAGCAAACACAAAGGTCTACGATCGAACAAAACAGTACAAATGACACCTACACAAACGATAGACGAGCAGCCTTCAGAAAAAAAAGTATTCAGACAACCAACCAGAATTTATCTTTCCCAGCCGTACCTTCGTCTTCCTTTCCCCTTACAGACTTCACAAACAACAACCCGCCCTCCCAGGAAAGAGAAGAAGAATGCAAAGAAAAATGCGAAGAATAATGCAAAGGACGATGAGGTAAAGAAGAAGAAGAATGCAAAATATGCGGCGAAGAAGAAGAAGAAGAATGTGAAAAAGAACACGAGGAAGAAGAATGCGAAGAAGAATGCGAAGACTGCGAAGAAAAATGCGAAGAATGTGAGGAAGAATGCAAAGAATGCAAAGAAAAATGCGAGGAAGAGGAGAAGAAAAAAAAGAAGAATGCGAAGAAGAAGCAGAATACGAAGAAGAATGCGAAGAAGAAGAATGCGAAGAAGAATGCGAAGAATAAGAATGCGGAGAAAAAGAATGCGAAGAACAAGAATGCGAAGAACAAGAATGCGAAGAAGAACAAGAATGCGAAGAACAAGAATGCAAAGAAGAAGAAGAATGCGAAGAAAAAGAAGAAGAATGCGAAGAAGAAGAAGAATGCGAAGAATGCGAAGAAGAATGCTAAGAAGAATGCTAAGAAGAAGATTGCGAAGAAGAATAAGAATACGAAGAATGCGAAGAAGAAGAATGCGAAGAATGCGAAGAAGAAGAAGCAGAAGAAGAAGAAGAAGAAAAAGAAACGAAGAAGACCCCCCCCCCCCCCCCCCCTCCTCAAACAAAACAACAAAACAAATAACCCGGGAAAGGAAGGGGGTAGGGAGAGGATAAGAAAATAATATGTAACACATCCAAAATACAGCCTGAAAAACATCACTAACTCAACGAGATCATTAGCAGATAATTCTGTTAATTAAGCCCGTTTCTATCAAAACTAATAAACCACGAACGCAGTTATTTGCGTGTCTGACGTTAATTCGGTGTGATAATTGTCCAGAGATAATTGGTGCCAAACAAGACGACATCCACCTCATGGACTGAGCTAATTGGGTTTCATTACGTTGCTACCAAAATCTATGAGGAAAAAAAGATCGAAAATGAACTTGGTTTTTACTTTCGTTTTCTTTTAGTACATAAGAAACAATATGAACATTAGGGACATCATGGCTGGATGTTAACACAAATACAGACAGATAAGATCAAGCAAGCTTCTCTTTTACACAGAACTGCTAACCATCTCATACACACACACACTCACACACACACACACACACACACACACACACACACACACACACACACACACACACACACACGCTCGCACGCACGCACGCAAGCACACACTCACACACACATACGCGTGCATACGCACACGCAAAAAACAAGAGAAATCGAGAGAGAGAGAGAGAGAGAGAGACAGACAGACAGACAGACAGACAGACTGACAGACATTTAAACAGACAGACAGACAAAGAGAGAACCAATCCAATGCCAAACAGATTATCTGACTGACAACACGGCCAACTGTCACACTGATCTGTAAGCTGAAGTCCTGTCTAGTTACTACAAGAAGCAGTACAGGCATCCTCACTTACACACACACACACACACACACGCACGCACGCACGCACACACACACAAAAACACAAACACACACAAACACACACACATACACAAACACACGCACGCACGCACACACAAACACAAACACACACAAACACACACAAACACACACACAAACACACACACAGTCGCACGCACACACACACACAAACAAACAAACAAACACACACACACGCACACACACAAACAAACACACACACACACACACACACACACACACAAACACTCTATGACCTGTCTGCAGGCAGTTAGGACTGGGAGAAGTGACAGACTGACCACTCTCACTTCTGTCGGCATTTTTCTGCTCCCCCCCCCCCCCCTCCGCGCCCATAACCCCGCCTCCTGCCCACTCCACTCCACTCCACTCCACGTGCTGCTCGTGCTGGCATCGTGCTGCCAGACAGCATTTCAAGACGTCACTGTTTAGGGGGGGCTAGTTTCAACAGGCTTGACCTGACAAGGTGTGTCTTTGTGGACTGGCATTGCACTGGCTACCACTTTCAATCACGGCGGATTTCTCTGCCTGAAATGAAAGCTTGCTGTTCCTGGGAAGACCACCATGTCGCCACAAAAACAACGCCATCCACTTTTTAAAAAATCTGCATGATATGTATGTTTCCCTACATGAGAAGGTTGTTTCATTTTTTTAATATATTTTTCCAAGGACAACTCTGTTGTTTTTATGTGTGCGAAATGTGTGTTTCATATGAGACCTCAATGTATCGCTGCATTCAAAACACTAGTGCCTAGACCATCACTTAAGGTCAAGTGGATGGAAAAACGTTGACTTTTAAACAAGCATTTAACCCAGAACTTATAGATTTATAAACAGGTGCTTCCTCTTTAGACCACTGATTCATGCAGTCAGTGACATGATTATCATGAAAACTGGACACGCCAAGGGACAGATACAAGAACATTTCTTTATATTGAGAAGACACCGACGAACAGGAGCAGTCCTAGTCCAATCACTGGGATGATCAGATGGCACTGGCAGTAGTTCAACTCACCATGAACACGTCAACTGGTTCCCCTCAACACAAAAATCAACTGGTTCCCCTCATCACAGAAATCAAGCAGCCTAGGGATCTCAGGAGAGGTGAGTGATATGCGGCAGCTAGTGCTGGAAGGGGGCCACGTCCTGTGGACAGCTCTCCTGGCTGTGGGCAGCCTCCTCCTCCTCTCTAGCTCCTCCCTGCACTGCAGTGCCGGCAGGGTCCAGCAGGCAGCCGTCCAGCCTCTCCAGATGAGATGAGGATGATGACCAGTGTTGACCGCTTGAGGAGTTCTGTGCCCTGCCGCCTTAGAATGTCTGTCTGTCTGTCTGCTTGTATGTCTGCCTCTAATGTCTGTATGTCTGTATGTCTGTTTGTATGTATGTCTGTCTGTCTGTCTGTCTGTATGTCTGTCTGTCTGTCTGTCTGCCAGTCAAGTCAAGTCAATTTTTTTTTAATTTTCAGATGGTACATCGAATAAGCAATGCATTTGGGTTTTTTTTATCAAGCCATTTATCTATGACCAAAAATGTGTTAATGATTATAATTATTGAAGTACTGCATTATTACAACCTTTACCAATAGAGTGTACCAATAAAAGAAGAAGAAACACAAAAACATTTGTCTGTCTGCATGTCTGTCTGCCAGTCTGTATTCCTGTCTGTATGTCTTCATGTCTGTCTGCCAGTCTGTATGTCTGTCTGTATGTCTTTATGTCTGTCTGCCAGTCTGTATGTCTGTCTGTCTGTCTTTATGTCTGTCTGCCAGTCTGTATGTCTGTATGTCTTTATGTCTGTCTGCCAGTCTGTATGTCTGTCTGTCTGTCTTTATGTCTGTCTGCCAATCTGTGTATTATATGTCTGTCTGTCTTTATGTCTGTCTGCCAGTCTGGAATGCTGGCTGTGAAAGAAGAGACGAGTGATCAGGAGGAGTGGTTTGGAATGGAAGGAAGACATGGTGCGCATCGCCGAATGACAAGGACAGGCTGGGAAGGCAGAAAGCACAGGTGAGCAGATGCTGTTGTAGAGATGACCATACAGGCTCAGACAGACAGGTAGACACAGACAGTGAGCGACAGACAGACATAGCCAGAGACGGAGAAACACAAAGACAGAGAAAGACAGAGATGTCTTATAAGTGGAAAATTATTATTATGATGCACTTTCCTGACAACTAAATAGTTTTTCATCATCATAAGCAACAACAAAACACAACATTAACAACCTCCTAAAATGACCTTTACTCCGACTATGAGTTACCCCTAAACCCCCCACCCCACCCCTGTACACACACACACACACACACACTGTGCTTAGCCATTTGAACAATTAGCCCGCAGGCTAAGCTAGTACGACAAAAGAGAGAAAAACCCCACTATTACCACTACTACCCTTAACTACAATAGCACCGCTACAAGCAACGCCATCTTATTGCCACATGCATTCCCAAATACCACAGACACAAGACACTCTTTTGCCTATTGGTCTGGGGTTTCCAGATCAGTAACTGTTTACCGGTTTACTTTAGGATTCGCATTTTTGCGATTCATCAGTTCAGTCCCTGGTTTGCTGTGTGGTGAGACGAGGAACATCCTGTCGTCTGTTTCTTCAGGCATGTCAGCTGGCGACAAGATGAGAGGATGGCAGATATAAAATAATATATATATATATATATTTTATATATATATATATAATATTATATATATATATATATATATAATATATATATATATGTGTGTGTGTGTGTGAAGTCAAGTCAAGTCAAGTCAAAATTTATTTTCAGATGGTACATTGAATAAGCAGTGCATTTGCTTTTTTCATCAGAAAATTGTGTGTTGTGTATATATATATATATTATATATATATATATATATAATATATATATATATATATATATATATATATATAAAAAATATATGTGTAATATATATATATATATATATATATATATATATATATATATATTATATATGTGTGTGTGTGTGCGTGTGTATGTATGTATGTATGTATGTATGTGCGTACGCACGTATGTATGTATGTATTTATGTATGTATGCATGTATGTATGTGTGTGTATGTATGTATGGAAGAAGAAGAAGAAGAAGAAGAAGAAGAACAAGAAGAACAAGAAGAACAAGAAGAACAAGAAGAACAAGAAGAAGAAGAAGAAGAAAACGTCTTAAGGTTAAGGAGATACAGATAAAAAGGAACCGTCCCCTATCCCACACAGATAATCAGACAGCACCGCCAGGAGACAGCCATTCTCAGCACGGAAAGAGCAACTCTTGAGCTGACTGACCAGGAGAGTCAAGCAGCCCGGGGTGCACAGCAGCGGTCAATGATGGTGGTCAGCCAGTGAGCGCTGGTTGAGTGACCGCCTGAGAGCTCGTTGCTGCCGGCATCGTCCGCTGACCTCCTCAGCAGTCTGATGCCACTGGACTTCTCTCTGTCTGCCAGGCAGCTGGCCAGTCTCTCAAGGCATGATTGATGAGTGGTGGGGGAGGGGGAGGGGGGGAGGAGGAGGAGGAGGAGGAGGAATCAGTTTTGACCGACTGTGGAAGGAATTCTTTCTTTCTGTCTTTCTTTCTCTCTGCCTCCTTTTCCTTTCTTCTTCTTCTTCTTCTTCTTCTTCTTTCTTCTTCTCTTCTTCTTCTTCTTCTTCGCATTCTTCTTCGCATTCTTCGCATTCTTCTTCTTCTTCTTCATCTTCTTCTTCGCATTCTTCTTCGCATTCTTCGCATTCTTCTTCGCATTCTTCTTCGCATTCTTTTTCGCATTCTTCGCATTCTTCGCATTCTTCTTCTTCTTCTTCGCATTCTTCTTCGCATTCTTCTTCTTCTTCTTCTTCGCATTCTTCTTCGCATTCTTCTTCTTCTTCGCATTCTTCTTCTTCTTCGCATTCTTCTTCTTCTTCTTCTTCTTCTTCGCATTCTTCGCATTCTTCGCATTCTTCTTCTTCTTCTTCGCATTCTTCGCATTCTTCTTCTTCAACTTCTTCTTCTTCTTCGCATTCTTCGCATTCTTCTTCTTCGCATTCTTCTTCGCATTCTTCGCATTCTTCTTCTTCGCATTTTTCTTCGCATTCTTCTTCCTCTTCTTCTTTGAGTGTGTGTGTGTGTGTGCGTGCGTGCGTGCATGTGTGTGTATATATGTATGTATGTGTGTGTGTGTGTGTAACTTGGCGGATGTTATACTAATGTTGCATTCAGTTTAATGGGCTTTCTCCCCCCCCCCCCCCTTTGTTTTTAATTACTTCAAGTTTGTTTTTCTTTTTGGGCAGAATTGTAAAAAGGCCTTTATTGTGCCTAATTCTTTACCCATTAAAGATTCGATCAATCAATCTTCTTCTTCTTCTTCTTCTTCGAGAATTGAATTCAATTGAATTGAATAAATTTTCTTTAAAGAGGGTTATGGCATAAGCAAACATGCTTTCATTTACATCCAGCCCTCCGGCAAAAGAACACAAACAAACAACAACAACAAAACCTCTCAACCACACAACAGAAACCACAAGTGTGTGAAGCGGGAAAATCAAATCGTCCAAAATGGAAAATACATAATTCTTGTAAGCAGAGAGAGAGAGAGAGAGGAGAGAGAGAGAGAGAGAGAGAGAGAGAGAGAGAGAGAGAGAGAGAGAGAGAGAGAGAGAGAGAGAGAAGAGAACAGTAACAGAGATAATGAAGAGACAGCAACAGAGGACGGTACTAAGAGAGAGTGTGTAGTGAAGGCAAATGAGACAAAGGTAAGAACGTGATTTAGACTTATACGAAAACAAACTACCAGGCATAAAGATACCAAGCAGTAAGAAGAGAGATTGCGACAGAAAAAGAGGAACTAATGGAGAAACAGATACATTCACAGATATAGACACACAGACAGTCTTCAGACAGACAGACAGACAGAAACGGGACGGCACACGCACACAGATTGACATTAAGAGATGCATAGAAAGGGGAACAGACAGACAAACAGAAAGTTAGATAGAAAGATATATAGAAAGGCGACAGAATGTGTATCAGTATCCTCTGATTTTTAAAGAATTTAAGGAAACAAAAATTGTTGCACAAAATGCAATAGTAGTGATATTGATTGCACATTTTGTTTAAATATTTGTATCCATCCTTGAAAAAAAAGTGGTAAAAATTGTTACCAAAATGTTGCGTTATACATTCAAACACTTTGAAGTATAAACAAATCTTGTTTTTAATAAACAGAAAGATTACTCAGTTTTGTGAAAATGATCACTACTACAGAAAATAGAATGTAAACATAGAAGAGAGATGCAGACAGACAGCACACACACACACACACACACACACACACACACACAAGGACAGAGACGGAACAAAGACAGAGAGGCACTGACAGGTAAGCCTACATACGGGGACAACCCTGCAGACAGATAAGTAGACAGACAAGCAGGCAGACAGCAGACAAGCAGACAACAAAAGGAACACGGAGACAGGAACTGTAACAGACAAACAGGGATTCACTTTGCTGCTAGCAGCCATTTCCCCACCACCACCACCACCACCACAACTAGCGCAGTATTGCTACCTCCAATGATTGTTTCAGGAACAACATCAAAAATCTGTTTCCACTTTCGCCCCATAATTATGACCACACCACACATAAAAGGGCTCATATTATCATGCGTACAGTCGCCTTTACACCTAGACGTCAGTACAAAGACAAAACATAATTGAAAACGTCATTTCCTGCCGATACAATGACAGCACCAGCCGAGGCTTCATCCTAGGCCATCTTATCACCGCCTCACTCCCCAAATACAACACACATAAGGCGCCATCTTGTCTAGTGGTCTTGGTTTTCCAGACCAGTGGCTTTTTACCGGTGATATTAGCGGTGGTGCTTTTTGTGAATCAGCGGGGCGTGTGCTGCTGTGTGATGAGGTGAGGAAAGGTAAAGTCCTGTCTGTCGTCTGCTTCTTCCTCATCCTCGACTGTTGGCGACTGATGAAGGGACACAGATTCCTGCCCTTCAGAGAGGACTTCTCTTCTGGGCTTGTTTTTGTGTTTGCTTTTGTTTCTTTGCTTGTTTATTTTGTCTGTTTGTTTACTCCGGATGAGACTTTAAACCGAGGTCCCGAATGCGAACGCACGTAAAACATATTGCGCACACGTTAAAACCCGTTCTGCTTTTCGGAAGAGTAAGCCATTGTGTACCGGTAGGACCGGATTACACAATTAACAAAACTGCATACACACGGGGACTGGATGTTAAAAAAGCACATGAGTGCCTATTCCATTATCCTCGAAATAAAAGACTAATAAATAAATAAATAAATAAATGTGCAGGTCAAGACCAACACTGTCTTATCACAGCATTGTTCCCAAAGAACACAGCATCTTGTCTGGTGGTCTGAGTTTTCCAAACGAATGGCTCTTCACAAGCGTGGTTAGCAGTGGAGCGTCGCTGATTGCAATTTGTCGCTTCATTACCTGTGTGCACCGGGGCGTGCTAATTACCAGAGGTCTTCAGTACCTGTCAGGAAGCTCTTGCAGTCTATTCATTTAGCGCTCACGCGGAGAGAACATGCCTTTCGTCCATTTCTCTGTCCCTGCAAGTTGTGAACATTGGTGGATTTGTTGCTATGCATTAGTGTTGTGTCGATTCTTTATTGAAATATTGATTTCTTCTATGTTTTCTAAACACAGCTCAGTATGGCATAGTATAGTATAGTATAAGATAACACAGAACAACACAGCACTACATATTACAACAAATCATACCCCATTATAATGCCACATGGCACACTAAAACACAACACATTATAGCTTAACAGAGCACAGTATAACAAGCATAATATGTTACATCCCAACACAAGACAGTACAACACATCACAGTATAGCAAAGCGTATTATAGATTCACTGTCCATAGAGCAAGCTGAGAGAGCAAGAGAGAGAGTGAGAGAGAGGGAGAGAGAGGGAGAGAGGAGATGGAGAAAGAGGGGGAAGAGGGAGAGAGAGATAGGGAGGGAGAGAGAGAGGGAGAGAGAGAAGGAGAGAGAGAGAAGGGAAGAGAGAGGGGTGGGGGAGAGAGAGGGTGGGAGAGAGAAAGAGGGAGAGAGAGGGGGGGAGAGAGAGAGGGAGAGAGAGGGGGACAGAGAGAGGGAGAGAGAGGGAGAGAGAGGGAGAGAGGGAGGGAGAGGGGAGAGAGAGAGGGAGAGAGAGACGGGGAAAGGAAGAGGGGAAGAGAGAGGGAGAGAGAGGGGGGGAGAGAGAGGGGAGAGAGAGAGAGGGAGAGAGAGAGGGGGAGGGAGAGAGAGAGGGAGAGAGAAAAGGAGAGAGAGTGGGAGAGAGAGAGAGGGAGAGAGGGAGGAGAGAGAGGGAGAGAGAGAGGGGGGAGAGAGAGAGAGAGAGGAGTGACAGAGAGATAGCTAGATACACGTACAGACAATGAAAAAAACTGATACATACACAAACACAGACAAATCTGGCAAGAAAGACAGAACATGTATTTATGCAATATTATGCATACACGGCTTGTGTGGCACTTTCGTACGTTCGCAGGCCTGGATGTCTACCAGAAGTGTATGTACTATTAAAGGGTGGCCCGAGGGGTTCAAGTGGGACGACTTGTGACCACAGTCCCCAAATCTGATATACTTCCGCTGGGACTATACTATAGTTTCCCGCCTCGTCATCAATGATCAGAAAATCAAGAAAGTCCTGTATAATTCAATTTCGCCACCCGTAAAAATCTTAGTCCAGAATTCATTCTACAAAAAGAAAAAGAAAAAAGAATATCAAGCCACCCCACACCATGCAGACGACAGTGTCACCAAGTACACAACTACAAAAGCGCATGCGTAGATCAAGACTCGCGCCGTCTTGCCCCCGCTGTACGCTTTCCCAACACAGCATGCCATCGTCTGCGTTGATCTCCGTTTCCAGATCAGTGAGCATTGTCATTAGCAGTGGTGCTCTGCTGATTGCAAGTTGTCGCTTCATTACCTGTGCCCGGGGCATGCTACTACCCAGGGGCATCTGGTGCCCGTCAGCCACTTCTTGTGCCTGTAGCCAGCCTGTGGACCTCTGCAGAGGTCATGCAGAACACGAATCGTTTCTTGTTCTGCATCCGTGTAATTCGTCATTGTTGGCAGTGTGGTGGTGGTTTTCAGCTTTGCTTTTGATTTGTTTTTGTTTTGAAATCATTTGTTTCCCTTTGCTTTTTTATTGCAACGTAGTGCAGTACAGTACAGTACAGTCCAACTCTACATCCTAGAGTGCAGTACAACACAATACAGCGTAACACAGCACAACACACCCCAATACAAAATAATTATAACACAACGTAGCATACGATACAAATTATCCAAACAAAAATTGAGAGAGGGGAGACAGAGGGACAAAGACAGAGACAGAAAAAGTCAAACAGAATGACAAACTGACAGACTGACAAGCAGGTAAATTGAATGGCATACTAAAAGCCAGAACGATAAGCATATAGATGGACACACACACACACTCGCGCACACACACACACACACACACAGACACACACACACACACACACACACACACACACACACACACACACACACACACACACACATACACACGCGCGCGCGCGCGCATTTTAACTATATAAACCGACAGACTCAGAGGCAAATACGGAAGAGAGAGAGAGTCAAATGACAAATGACAAATGACAAAATCTTTTATTTCGAGGATAATGAATAAGCACTCATGTGCTTTTTTACATCCAGTCCCCGCCCGTAGGGATACATCTTAATAATAACCCAACACTTATACAGTCTCACAGTAGAAACATGGGGAAATAACCCTTTTCAAAGCAGCCCCCCTCCCCCCAACAACTCCGGGGGGGGCAAGGCAAACTAATAAAAGAAAACCCTAAAAAACATCCCCATCACACCACCACCCACCCCCACCCCCCACCCCCACCCCCCAAAAAAAAAACAACCAACCCACAACCAAAACAAACAAACAAACAAAAGAGAAAGAAAACCAAACCAACAAAAGAAGAAAAAAAGAGAAAAAAGAAACAACAACAAAACCAAGAAGTATAACAACCAAACTTAATAAGTCACAAAGGTAAACATCTACACATTATCAAATGGTACATATACTTGTTACACATAACAATAAGATATTGAAGTAGGGCACTCGTTAAGACTTAAGTGCAGAGGACAAGTCCAATAAGTATTGAAAATATAAAATATGAATCCTTCATCAGGATACACGATAACTATAAGCAAAACGATAAAAGGTGAGAGAGAGAGAGAGACAGAGACAGAGACAGAGACAGAGTGTGTGTGTGTGTATTTCAAAGATAATATCCAATTTATAATTCCAAAACAGTACAGAGAGAGAGACAGAGAGAGAGAGAGAGAGAGAGAGACAGACAGACAGACAGACAGACAGACACAGTCACAGACACAGACACACATAGAAGTGACAGACACTGAAAGACTGACAGACAAGCGGGCAGACAAACAGACAGACAGGTAGACAGACAGACAAGCAGGCTGACTTAGTGTCAGACCCCCGCCCCCCCCCCCCCCCCCCCCCCCCACACACACACAGCTAATCAGACACAGGAACACACACACACACATGGTTCACTAAACAAACAGACTGGCACAAAGACAAAAGAAAGAAAGGTAGACAGACCAACAAACAAACACACAGACAGAAAAAAAAGAAAGAAGAAAAGAAACAAACTCACTGAGAACTTTGGAAGCAGCGCCAACCAGATCGTAGGAGACAGCGTCCTCGTAGACCAGCCTGACCAGAAAGTGGCCTTCCATCTCCACCGCCGCCTCTTGCCTGCAAACACACATACACACAGTCAGGCCCGTGTTGTGTTATTGTGTGGTTCCAAGAGACTGGGTACAATTACATAACGTCAAGGACCATTAGCATGTATGGTTGTGTTGATTGTATGAATCTTCCATGACTTTCCAACCTCACAAAGTGTTTATTCCATTCTATTCCCCGCAGTGTGGAGTGGAGTGGAGGAAGCTGGTTTCAAAATCTTCAGTGGTACCCCCACGTCTACAAGATTGCGAGTTAGTTAAAGGTGAAGGATAGGCCATCTAGGCTTCTATGACAATAAACGATGCTCTGCTCTGCTCTGTTTTGTTCTAGTCTGTTCTGTATTCTTTTTTCTGTTCTCTTCCATTCTGATTTGTTCTGTTCATTCAGAACCTTTCATTCCCGCTATCCATTCAGTGATTTAGATGATTTTACTATATGTACAAAAATAATAAGTGAACTGTTTCAATTGGCACATAGCACTGATCACACACAGCACTTAAAGCTAGTTTTTATTAAATATTGTTATCTGACACTTTTCTGTTATTGTTTGCGTTCTCTTGTTTAGATTACTTTTCCTCGTCTAAAATCACTAAATGTGAATAGGCGTTAAACTGAAGATATACACAGCACTGACAATACTATAGAATAACAGCTGCAATTAATTATTTTTTGTCCTTTTTCTGATGTTCTTCAACAAGTTTGACATTATATCAAATCATTTATGATCAGATCAAACAAGTAAAGACAAGCATTATTGTTACTAGAGACTTCCTATTTGATGAAAAAAAGTTGTTTGCTTCACACCCACACGCACGCACACATGCACACACGCACACATACACACACACACATTCGAGTGCGCGCGTGCATGCACACATAATATAAACTACATTTATGGTTATTTATCCTGATGTTTTGGTAACAAGCGTTTACAAGATTCACGAACCAATGGACAAAGATAAAGCTATTATCAATGTTACCACTGTTCCTTTGCATTGCTTTGAATTGTATACTACTTCTAGTCACGGCAGATTTCTCTGCACGAAATTCATGCTGCTCTTCTCGAGGAGAAGACCGCGTGGCCACTAGCACAGTGCAGCAAACAAAACCAGACCTGTCTACATCTCTCTCTGTTTCCCTTTGAGAGTATTTTTTCTACAAAAAAATGCCAAGTTCACGTATCTTGTTGCCGTGAGGCCTATTACGTGCCATGAATGTGAATTACACATGGGACATTGGTTTACTGTCACATTCAAAAGTCTAGTACCTAGACCTCAATTCAATATCAAGGGAATGGTTAAAAAAGTGCTTGGGGAAAATTGGGAATCTCACCCACACTTCTTCTCTTATTCTATTCTGTCGTTGTCCTCTTGGCTGTTGGATTGTTTGTTTTTTCGCTTCGTTGATCTATTGTTTGTTTTTCCTCTTCTTTGTTCTATTGTTTGTTTTTCCTCTTTGCTGTTCTATTGTTTTTCCTCTTCGCTGTTCTATTGTTTTTCCTCTTCGCTGTTCTATTGTTTGTTTTTCCTCTTCGCTGTTCTATTTTTGTTTTTCCTCTTCGTTGTTCTATTGTTTGTTTTTCCTCTTCGTTGTCTATTGTTTGTTTTTCCTCTTCGCTGTTCTATTGTTTGCTTTTTCCTCCTCGCTGTTCTTCACATTCTTCATTCGTGTGCTGTTTTGTTTTGATGGCCTTGCTGTCTTGTCTCTTAAATACAGACACTTGCCGATCAGTGATGGCTAAGACATCATGAGGCAGGGACTGGTTTTCTTGTGTATTTTTTCTTTCTTTCTTTCTGTCCAAAGACGAGTAGTATCAGCACTCTGCCTGATGTACGTGACTGTTTGTAAGGTACAGGTGAGGTGTATGTATGTTTTAGGTGGAAGCATAAGGGTTTCAGAGAGAGAGAGAGAGAGGTGTGTGTTGTGTGTGTGAAAGTCAGAGACAAGTCAAAGGTGTGTGTGTGTGTAATGGAGGTGGTGTTGTGTGTTTGTGTGTTGTGTGTAGGGGGGGGGGGGGGGGGTAGGGATATGTAAGGGGTATGGGTTGCAAGAAACGTGAGGCGGGGTGAAGTCAGTGGCGTGAGGGGTCACTTTCATCAGAACTTGTGAAGGGCATCAGAGAGATCGGTTCTTGTTTGTTTACTTGCCCTGTGGGTAATGCTAGTCGTTTCTACAAGTTTATTGTTTCTGTCTATTTCTGAGTGACTGTGTGTTTGCCTATCTGTGTGTTATCTCTCTCTCTCTGTCTCTCTCTCTTCTCTCTCTCTCTCTCTCTCTCTCTCTCTCTCTCGCTTTCTGATTCTTTTGGGTTTTTTCTTTCTATCTTAATCACTAAAAAAGCACTGTTTGTTTAGTGTGTGTGAGTGGTGTGGTGTGCTTGTGTGCGCGTGTCGTGCGTGGTGTGATTTTATATATTATATATATATATATATATATATATAAGAGAGAGAGAGAGGAGAGAGAGAGAGAGAGAAGAAGACAGACAGACAGACAGACATACACAGACAGACATACAGACAGACACAGAAAGACAGACAGACACAGACAGACAGACAAACAGACAGACAGAAGGACGGGAACTTGGACGAGGGACAGGTAAACAAAACGCGGCTACCATAAGGGCATTGCCTCTCCTTGCCTTGCCATTGCCTTGCCCTGCCTCAACCCCCTCCTTCATCTTATACTGTTTGCCCTAAAGGTCAAGGCAGCCAGCTCATTTGCATGTTGGGGTCAATGCCACATGCCTCCCTCCACACAGTACGCCCAGTGACAGTGGCTGGGCAGGCAGGCAGGCAGGCACACACAGACAAACGTGTTGCACGTGCGGACAGTACAGAGGACAGGTCAACCTTGGCGATGACAAATGCAGAAAGCAAACAGGGCATTAGCCCACGACTCTGTGACGGCCTCTGCGCTTTGAAGCCAGGCTTGGTGAGGCCAATGTATTTGCCATGGTGGAAATAGCGTGTGTGGTGGATGGTTCATATGAAATGCTACATGTTAGATTATCCAGAATGTTTTGGGGATATTGGGAGTGTAAATGTCTTATCTCTATGTTTCTTAGTATTTTTGTGTATAGATCTTTTTGATTTGTAACTGCATTTTTGCAGTGATAAAAAATTCACCTACATGAGTGACAAATGAAAATAGAATGTACGTATATAATGGTGCTTTATGTCCCTTTTCTTCATTGGAGTCAATTTTTCCATGTTTCTTTTGAAATAAATCTGGATGTTTTCATCATAGCCGTTAATGATTATTGCTGATAGTAATATTCCCTCACTCACGGAGAAATCTCTACGACGAAATTCAGGTGCTCAATGTGCCGCATTGCGCCAAGATTCGCACATTTTTTTTTCCCTGATTTCATTGTGTGCACTTTCAATAGATTTCCAATAAGATGTATACACTTACTAACAGAATGAAGTAAAACAACCCAATCAACGCCACCAACCAAACCAACGCATCCACAACCAACCAACCAACCAACAATCAACCAATCACCAGCCACCAAACCAATCAACAACACATAACCAACCAACCAACAATCAAACAAACCAACCAACCAACCAACAACCAACCAACCGAACAAAACCTGGGCTAGTTTATCTGTAGGGCGGACATGTCTTCTTCTTGCGGGCTTACCTCCCCTTCCTAAGAGGCCGAACCATTTACCGGTTGGCTGAACGGGGAATCATGTACTGAAGCCAGGACTGAACGTCACCGACCAAGAGGTAACCACGTCAACGTGGCCAAAGCGCTTACGTCACGTGGCATAGAAAGAGAGGCTCTGACCACTGAGCCATCCGTCCCTTACAAGCTCGGACAAGTAATGTGGAACCAGCCTAACCAGCCGACCAATCAACCAAACAAACCAAACAAACCAAACCAAACCTGATGTCTTTCATTAGTGACGACCTACTCTCCATGCCGGAGCTAGTTAATCTTCCAGAAAAGACAATGTTGGTAACTGTAAACAAACTGTACACTATCTTATGAATCTCAAGTTTACAATGTCGCAGCACCATTACTTGTACTAATGTTTGCAGGCGTCTTTGCGCTATAGCTGGTGCCGTTCTCATTAAAAGAGTGGAGATTGTCACAACTTCACAATACACGTGTTTAGCATAGAGGGGGGGGGGGGGGGGGGGGGGTCTCATTGATACCACCTGCTACCCTGTTGCCATCTTTGCTGTCTGAAAGACAGACAGAAAACTAATACGGTCAGAAAACTAATGCATGCCGACAGTCAGGAATGCAGACAGATAGTTAGGAATACAGACATACAGATATATTGACAGTCAGCTATACAGACAGGAATACAGTCAGCAATACAGACAGTTACATATACATATAGACATTCAGAAATGCAGACAGACAGAAATACAGACAGGCATACGTACAGACAGACAGGAAAACACACACACACGCACATATATCTATATATATATATATCTATACTATCTATATTATATATATATATTATATATTTCTTATTGCTATTATATATTATATTACATAAATACTGGCATATCCTGGAGAGAACGAAAGAGCCATGAATTTGTCAAGATTCAAATAAACGGCTATGGCAGGATCCACGAAACTCCCTTTCACCATCGTCAAGAAGAAAAACAGACATGTTCGGCCACGTCACCCGCACAAACTCTGCCAAAAACAGTAACTGCAGGAACATCGAATGGTGGCAGAAAGAGGGAAGACACAACAAGCATGGATGGACAAAATCAGAATGGACCAGGATGAATGCCGCACTACTGCAGTGCAGCCGAGGACCGAGGACCGAGATGGATGAGGAGGCTTACCACGCATGTGTGTGTGTGTGTGTGTGTGTGTGTGTGTGTTGTGCATTACTGAGCCTTCCAGTGGTGGGGGCGAGGGGGGGGGGGGGGGTCAGGTCGACAAAACGTGTATTCCCTGATGTGGGAAACGCGCTACCCTCTGAATGATCACATGCGCAAACTGTCTCCACTATTTGGTGAATCTTGGAGCTCTAGCCGAGGGAAGAAAAACAAAGACAAAATGCATGAGTCAAATAGAAAGACAGGGAGATAACCAGACAAAACGAAAATGAATAGAAACTGGGAGAGAGAGACACACACACACAGACAGA
Organism: Rapana venosa; assembly: GCA_028751875.1. Classification (NCBI taxonomy): domain Eukaryota; kingdom Metazoa; phylum Mollusca; class Gastropoda; order Neogastropoda; family Muricidae; genus Rapana; species Rapana venosa. The sequence goes on along the minus strand of CM054144.1, from coordinate 3,228,293 downwards.
GAGACAGAGAGTCAAAAGTCGCACAGCGAGTACTGAGAGACATTGCACCGACACGATTTGCATGTTGCAGACACTGGCAAATGACTTTGCCAACCCAGGAGTCGTGCCTCCCTTGGCCTGCAGTGCTGTGTTGAGGGCAGGAACACCGCTGAGCTGAGCTGACAGCGCTCTGATGGGGTCAGCAGTAATGGAGGCTTTCCTTCCAGACATAGGTCAGTGAGCTCTAAGCCTTTGCATTGGGACATAGAGGTTATTCTCCTTCAACTCCTGTGCAAGAAAGTACGCCGGTTTTATCTCATGTTATGTGTGGTTGATGTGGTTTTTCCCACTTCGCGGTGCCCGTCCTGGGTTGACCCTTATGGCTGGCCAGGGTTGTGATGCGAGGAGTGACAGTAGAGTTGGTGTTATACCCTGTTTTAATCTGCATATTTGCACATTTTTATTCTGAGATTTAAAATTCGACAAGGTGACAGCCCTGATATGGCCATTATGGTCGGCAGGACTGTAAACAACAGGATTGGGTTGGATTGGAAGGCAAGGAAAATGCAGCTGTATAATCTTCTTATCTCTGACAGGTGTCTTTCCTTGTATTTGTGATTCAATCTGTATGTATGTATGTATGTATGTACGTCTGCCTGCCTGTTGGTGTGACTGGAATGCACGCATAACATCTTGCGCATATGTTTAAACATGTTCCACTGTTTGGAAGAGTAGGCCATTGTGTTCCGGTGGGAGAAAATGGCAAAATTTACAAAATGATATACACACAGGGCTTAGTGTAAAAATGAGTGTTTATTGCATTTTCCTCAAAATAAAAGAATAAAAATAAGAAATAAGTAACATTTTAACAGATTGTGCAGTTTGTACACCTTACAGCCAAAGAAAAAAACACCAACCACAACAATGAACAGCAGATTTCAGTAAGCTATACACTTATGTATTTGATAGTGCTTGCAGCTAACAATGGGGTCTAAGAAACAACCATGATTCATTGAAATCGGGTGCGTAACCTGGATTCTCTCCATCATTAAGAAGAATTTGAGTCTTGGACTAAAATCGGTTGAGTTCTGTTTGTCTTTCTCTGTATTTCTTTCGTTATTTTGGTGAGACGATACACAGAAAATGACACAATCACGAGGAAAGAAACCAACAGCAACAAGAGATCACAGCAGTAACATTGCTCTGGTTTAGGCAAAGACACAAAGAAACAAAACAAAACAAACCCCCACAAAACACGGCCACTATCAGGTGGTGGTGCAAATGTGTGGCACAGTGCTTCTGCCAGGAGGGAGGGCGGAGAGGCAGACAGGAACGACTTCTCCAGGCTGTTCCTTCCTGCCTCAAGCCACTACAAATAACCCGCCATTAGCCCGCCTGCCAAGGGACCCATCTGGCAAATACCTCGTGTTTACCTCCCCTGGCAGCAGGGAAGCTTGGGTAAGCACGTGTTGTGATAACAAGGAGATGATTGCAGGAAGGGGACAGAATAAAGAACATGATAAACGGTAAGCGATCTGTAGGTAATGCGCTTAATTGTATACAGGATGCGGCTTGTGAGAATGTAGGCTTTTTTATGTAATGTTGCACAATCATGTATCACGTGCATATGCATGCACTAGCACAAACGAGCACACGCATGCACGCCCGCACGCTTGCGCGCGCGCACACATACACACACACAAACACACACTTCTGTGTGCATACACTTCTAGCGGTTCATACAAACACAGCTTCATATTTGCAAAAAATAAGAAATAATGAGTTGTTAACAATAGCATATTGACCCACTCTGTCTAGCACCTAATGGTGTGCGAATTTCACAAGAATTTTATAATTTAAACGGAGTGTATGTACCATGATCTTTATTTTGAAAGTGCAGGCCCCTAAACGAAGGAGAAGAAGAAATTGCAAAGGATGCAAAGAAGACAAGGAAGAGAAAGACAACAGCATTGGCAACCATGACAGCAGCAAGAACTACAACAGCAATAACAACATCAGCATGGTCATTACTCATAATCATCACCAACATAATTATATCATCATAATCACAATATTGCATACAACTATTATCCTCCTCCTCCTCCTCCTCCTCAATATTATCATAATCGTTGTCACAGCAGCAGCAGCAGCAGCATTCTGCCCATGATGCTCCTCAAAAGTTTATCATCGTTGTTAGAACACACAGTAGGAGCAACAACATTACCAGCACAAAACAACAAAAATGAGAACAGCAACAACAACAACACTAACAACAACGGTAGCACAGGACAATACCCACACATGGAAAATCTGCAGAATATGCGTTTTACAACCCTCTCCACAGCATCAACATCTTTTCTGAAAGCAGTTGGTCATTAACTAACCCTGCTTAGGTTTCCTCCCCTTCCTCCCCCTCCCCTCCCCTGCCCCTCCCCAGTCTTGGCGTGAGGTTTAGGTTAGAGATTCCCCGCCCATGAGGGTAGATAGCAGCAGACAATGGGGTGCAGACTTTGGTGCCACTGCCTACAGTACAGTAACAGCACCGCCTGGGCAACCTTGACACAGTGCTCTCAATCAACTATCTCCAACACACGTGCACGTATCCATGACCTACTGTAATCAGCTAACCTCCCAACTTTGCCAGCAGTAGAGAACATGTTTGCATGTTCAAGCACAGGCGCATGATCTGTATTCATGTACAGGTATACTTGAAGACAGCCTTTCTTACACATGTCAACAGTAATGGTACAATATAACACATTACAATACTAGCAAACTTGAAATTCTCTGTTCTTGGTTTATTTGGGGTTTTGTCTTATTTTTCTGTCGTTCGAGGCACTTGTTGTTGTTGAGTTGATTGCTTTTTCCTAAGGTATACATGGCACAATGATGTGTAACAACTCCACAAAGTTTTTTATCTTAAGTAGTGGTTTTAAGGAGGGCTTGTCTTACATGTGGGGCTTAGAGAAGCAAGCACCATCGCTATTTCAAGTGCTTCCGGTAGTTATTGCCAGCTTCCGGTTTCCATCAGGAGAGAGGCACTCCTACATGGGTAAAACAAACCAACCACAAAATGTAATAATAATAATAAATGGAATTGATATAGCTCTATATCTTGCAAAAACAAATCAAAGCGCTTACACATTTGATGCACGTTTGTGTGTATGTGTGTGTGTGCTCATGCCTGTTTGCTAGGGGATGTGTGTGCGTGTGCATCCTTGCATACATAAAAGCATTCACTCGAGTAAATTATCTTTCCTCATATGCAGAAAACGCAATGTAGGAATTCCAAGAAAAAGTTATGTACTAAATTGTGCATGAGGGGTCACCAGTGTTAGGGATTGTTTGCTTTAGAAATATTGCTGTTAGCACTGCTCATGATATTGATTAAAGTAAGGTCTGCTGAAGGAAATATCTGCATGAATTAATGGCACAGTTCCGAACCTGTTAGTCCTTAAAGTCACGAATCAGAGGCTAAAGACTGTGTTTGCTTGATGATGACCTCAACATGGTCAGGCCTATCAGCGTGGTGTGAACATGAGCTATGGCCAATACTTTCCTCAACAACCTGTGTCTTTGATGCCTCTGCTTTGTCCACTGGCCTCTACACTTCCCACGTGCTGCCACTAATTAGCTGGTGCAGGAGAGGCCCTTGTGCTCTCAAGCATGCTTCAAGACTGGTTTCCCACCTTCAACTCCAAGACAAGGCACTTCAAGGGATGCTTCAGCTTTCCTCAGCGAGCGCAGCATCAGAAGGAAGAGTGGACCACCAAGCCATTGCTGTGTAAGTGTGCTGACTTTGGCTAGCACCTCTTCCACTGGCCTTGCACTATACCCGGCCATTAACGATCTTATCTCCCTTGCTTTCTCTACAGAGGTGAAACGCTGCCGCTGATTGGTGTAAAACCTGACGGCAGCTGATGATAGGTGTTTTTGTACTCCTGTTGATGGTTGTGATGACGATGGCGATTGTGGCGTATGTATAAGGAAAGTGGTGAGATAATCAAACACATGACGATGGTGGAAGATGTTAGTAATGATGATGGAAGTAGTTGTAGTAGTGGTAGTAGTTATTGCTGGTAGTAGCAGGGTAGTGGTTTTAAGTATGGAGGTGAGAGTATGCCAAAACGCATGTTGGTTGGTGCAATATTCAGTACGTGTGAGTGCAAGAATGGAATAAGTTATTAATCTGAATCGGGCCTAAAACGTTATTTTTCGTGTTAGTTTGTTTTCCATTTTTACAAGACTTAAGAGCTAAGTGATTGTTGCTTCTGTTGTTGCTGAGGTTAGGCTAGAGACAATAAGAAATGCTTGCGCAAAACTGCACATAGGAGATCTGCATCTTGTGGTCTACCTCGTTCACTCCTGCCTAAGTAGCTTTTCCAGACAGAAGGAAATTAACCCTGCATAGGCTTTAGCCTCCCCCCCCCCCCCCCCCACATCCCCACCCACTTACCCACCCACACACTCCAGTCCTTACCCTCTCCCCTCCCCGTCACCTCAGACTTCTGGCATGTGGTGTGGGTTAGCAGCAAGTTTCCTCACACATGAAACCAAGGAGCAACAGATTCGAGCTCTCAGTGCCACTACAAATAAGTTCCCTTAAACAAGCCTGTGTGTGATTGCATGCACTCAAGTATCGCGAACACACGCACACACACACACACACACACACACACACACACACACACACACACACACATGCACCTACGCATGCCGTACCCCAATCGACTTGACCCCAAGTGTGTAAGTTGTAAAGGGCATGCTTGCTTGCTGAAACTTAGATAAGTAAATTACCATAATCACCCATGCACATGCGTGTTGGGGGATGGCTCTTTCCCTCCACACGTGTGTCGTGTGCGCACCCACGCACACACAGAAGACAGCGAAATGCTGTTAAACTTCGGGCGGTTTTGTGTGTTTCTGTGCTTGTTATGTTCTTGTTTTGTTTTACTTTACTTTCTGTTGGTTTAACAGTGGTTTTACGCTTGTTATAATTTTGAAGATTGCTGTTTAAAATGTATCTTGCAGAATGTAGTAGAAGGACTCTGAAATGCCGCCCCTCTTTAAGGAGGCCTCTAAGCCGGGGCTGGGGTGCAGGAAAAGCCCAATATAGACAAGAGCAATCTCGCTCCTTCAAGTGCTTCCGGTTATCAGTGCGAGTTTCCGGTTTCCAACAAGAGAGAGGGACACTTTTAGAGAAGCAAAATAAAATGCTCACATATAAAACCAGATTGATTCAATGTTGGTTCTTCAAATCTTCTCAGCATTTTCAACGTTTCTGCCTTTATGACTGTTTATTATGTTGTTCCTAGTGTGTAGATTCTGTGGTTACAGCAGCTGAAGGGATAAGGCGGGAGGATTCTAATACTGATTCCCATGTTTGATGAGTGAGATAGAATATATTATGGGTTACCCCTAAGTTGCTAAAATAGCAATTCTAACAGCAAAAGCAGCTACAGTTGATTATGGATGAGGGTTTCTACAATCTTCAAGGTGAACTCAAGTGCAGACTGGACAATGCCTTGTCCAGTATCTGCCCTATGTCAACAGATGTATAGAGGAGACTATGATTATCTTGACCTTGGAGATGAAATTGCCTCGTAGAGGGGCTTGGGGCCGCATTCATTTCTTTGGAATCCTCGAAATCTGAATGTAATGCGGCTACCTTCACCGTCACCTATTCCGTAGTCTAGTGGACTTTTAGGGGGCACCACTGAAGAATTTGCAGCCAGCTTCCTCCAGTACTCGCGGCTTTCAACTGTCCACAGCACTGTGCGGCTACCTTCATGGTGGGCACAAAGAGTCCTTATGCAAAAATGCCACCACTGGTAAACCTCCAAGCTCTAGTTAAGGAACAAATAGAAAAGACAAAAAATCAACTGAGACATTTTTAGTGTACTTTTTAATGCACCATTGCCTCTGGTGGGTTTGCTAGAGAGCTTTGTGGAATCTTTAGCACCTCCTTCTATCACCATCTTGTGTATTAACTTTTGGCTTTTGCTTTTTCCGTTGGTCTTTGAGTACCTCTCCATTTGCATTGATTCCAGTCCCTGCCGTTTAGTGTGTGTATGCCCTGTTAGTCCTGTCCTTGGCTTGAGACCCCTCCTTTGCCCTTAACTGGTTCTGGAATTGACCATTTGCTGAAGGGTTTCACCGAGGGTCAGATTGATGTACGATTACGGCCTTGTCATCTCAACTCTCAAAGTATGGAGGGGGGGGGGGGGGGGGTTTGCTTCTTTCCTCAACTAGTGCCCCGTGGTTCATGAATGGCGAGATTTTTATGTATGGCGCCGTTTCTGCCCACCACTAAGGCAGCTGCTATACGACTTCAGGGATGATGCCTAAAAACGACACCAGAGTGCATGCATTCTTTTTTTAGGTATTTTTGTCATCATTCTATTCTTACTGGCACAAAGCGCTTACCCTTCGAAAGGCACAGCTGTGCCATGGTTTATATAATTCATAGTCTCATCCCAAGGATTTTGTGGGGAGTGGAGTCAGCACTGATGTTAAATTAATCTGCAGGCGAGAAGAATCCTTGAATGGGCGGCTGGGTGGTGGCTCAAACCTAGGCTGGTTCCTGGAGACGTCAACTCGCGAGCACAACGCCGTAACCACTATGTTATCCTGCCCCCGACCTTCGTCCCTCTC
>CM054144.1:3214160-3216660 GCA_028751875.1 Rapana venosa | reverse complement strand
AGAATTTACAAAACCGCATACACACGGGAACTGGTTGTAAAAAGGCACATACATGCTTATTCCATTATCCTCGATATAGAAGAATGAAATAAATAAAAAATAAATAGACAATGTACTTCGGCTTTGTATCACTATACGTTCTGTAGGCTTGTGTGTCGCCACATTACCGCGCCACCTTGTTTTCTTGCCTGAACTTCCCTTCAAGATCAGATGTCTCGGAAAGACGAAGGCTTCTTTCTTGAAAGACAGGCCAACTGATGCACTTTGTCTGAAAGAGGCGACGTGTGTTTGTTGGTGACGATAGCTAGAGCACCCGTGTGAGGTGGCGCAGCATCCACCCCAGTGCACTGGCTCTGGCAGCAGGCATGGAGTGCTGCTGGGCATTGATGTTCGCAAACAGCGGCAACAACAGATATCCGGCCACTAACTCAACTTGCGCAAGGCCTTTCTTTCGGAACTAGCTACGGATCAGTGGAGTTAATTGCCGTCATTGCAAGCTTTCAAAGAAAACAGTACAGCTAATGTCCTCTCAATGTAGTTAGTAGCGGCTTAAAATAGCCTCCCGAGCTGGCTAATAATGCCTTCTCCGCCTGACTGTCTCATTTTGAATGATTTCATTTCTTTCTTTCTTTCTTTTTTTGGGATCGAAAATACTGCTACCTGTTCTCTTTTGATCTTTAATGTCCGACAGTTTCATGCCAAGAGATGTGGGTTTTTTAAAAATCTGCTTTTCTTTGTTTCTTTCTTTGATTGGTTGTTTCGTTTTGCGTCAGTCGTGTGTTTTGAAAAGAAAAATCATTAGCACGACACTGTCATTTTTAACAATGTTGCAAACACGTTTATAACATTGCCACTTTAACTAGTCGGCGGGATGATGTCAAACAGAAATTTGCGTGTTGAATGCCACAACTGTACACACACACACACACACACACACACACACAATATATCTCTCTCTCTCTCTCTCTCTCTCTCTCTCTCTATATATATATATATAATATATATATAAATATATATATACACGCACGCACGCACGTACGCATACGTGTGCGCGCGCACATGCACACACGCACCTTCATTAAACTACAAAGAAATGAAAGAGAGACAGACAGATGGACAGACAGACACAAACACAGACAGACAGACAGAGACAGAGAGGCAGAGACAAACAGAAAGAGACAGATAGGCACACAGACATACAGACAGAGACAGACAGAAAGAGACAAACAGGCACACAGACAGAGACACAGACAGAAAGAGGCAGACAGAGACAGACAGACAGACAGACAGAGATTACAAACACCATGAGAGGCCAAAAGGAAGAGCACATTACCCCTTCTTCAGCTTCCTTTTCCTCCCCCCTACCCCCCCCCCCCCCCCCCCCCCCCCCCCGTTACAAGCACTGCCAATTCATTATCTCATTATCATGCCGCTGGTTTTTATGGAGGTAGAGTCTATTACAGGATCCTCTGGGAAATAATAAACATTTATAAGAGAGTTGAAGAAGGAGGGTGGCAGGGTGGTTAAAACGTTCGCCTGCCTAACAAGTCAATCGTGATGTTCTGGGTTCGATTCCCAGCCTGGCCCTTTCTCTCCAGTTTGAAGGGAAAATCGAACTAAATGTCAAAGTCCTTCGGATAAGATTATAAACAGATGGCCCGTGTGCGAATGCACGCAGAACATCTTGCGCACACGTTAAAAACCCGTTCCACCTTTCGGAAGATTAGGCCACTTCGTGCCGGTGTGACAACAGTTCAAAAACGCATGCACACAAGTTCGGGATGAGACACCAACCCCGAAGTCGGAATGCGGCTACATAAATGATTTGGGAGACGGTCGCATACACAAAAACATCGCCATTTGTGAACCACGCACACGCACGAAATGTCACATACGCGTTAAGAGCACTGGCACACTTCTACCCGCAAGGCCAATTCTTCTCCATTCCAGGCGTGTTGTTTGTCAATGGGGACGCCAGAGGTGACCCAGCTGTCTAATACTGACAAATATCACCACCAACAAAACAAACCGCAAACAGAGTGCACGAGCCACATAAAGAAAGACAGGCTGCTAGCGAGAGGAAGGAAGCTGGCTATCCCCTTCATAGAGGGGAAAAGAAAATAGCAGAGGAGATCTATTCTGACAGTTGCTTCAGATAGCGGCCAGCTCGTGCTACCCTTTACCTGGAGCCTGCAGACTGCCTGGCAACACTCCGCTCCACAGCGAAAAAAACCCAACAAAAAACAAAAAACCTTTAAAAAAGCACACAAAAAACAAAAAAAACCTTTAAAAAACCCCAACAAAAAACAAAAAAACCTTTAAAAAAGCACACAAAAAACGAAACATAAACAGGTAGGTTCACGGATGAAAAAGAACACATAATATAATCCTACAGCTCGAACTGTGCACAGTTGGTTTGGCTCAGTCTTTTTAAGGGAATATAGGCTTTGTTAGGGACGGGATAGCTCAGTGGTCAGAGCACTCGCTTTCCCCCAGCCAA
>CM054144.1:3186660-3199160 GCA_028751875.1 Rapana venosa | reverse complement strand
GTGTGTGTGTGTGTGTGTGTGTGTGTGTGTGTGTGGTGTGTGTGTGTGTGTGTGTGTGTGTGTGTGTGTGTGTGTGTGTGTGTGTGTGTGTGTGTGATTCAGGGGATGTGTGAGGGATTATGGCAAAGCCACAGGATTCTGCACTGAAGCCCACCGCCTGTTTCCCAGTGATGCTTAATCCCAGGGGGATCCGTCGTCAGAATGGTGTGGAATTTTTTTTTCTGCTTCGCGTTTGTGTGTGTGTGCGTGTGTGTGTGTGTGTGTGTGTGTGTGTGTGTGTGCGTGCGTGTGTGTGTGTGTGCGTGCGTGTGTGTGTGTTTGTGTGTGTGTGCTGATTTGGGTGATTGGTTATGGTATAACTAGCTCTCTCTGTCTCTCTCTCTGTCTCTCTGTCTGTCTCTCTGTGTGTATGTCTGTCTGTCTGTCTGTCTCTCCCTCCCCCTCCTCTCTCTCTCTATCTCTCTCGCGAAATTTTTGACGCTAAGATACAGCCAATATTGCTTTATGCTGCTGAAATATGGGGGTTGAACAGATTAGATCATATAGAAAAGGTCCATATGATGGCTTGTAAGAGGTTTCTGGGTGTTCCAAGTAAGACTCCTAATAGAATGGTATATGGAGACCTTGGCAGATATCCATTATACGTGAATTCTTATGTAGCCTGTGTGAGATATTGGTGCAAATTGTTAGAAATGAATATTGAACGTTTACCATGCAAAGCTTATCAAATGTTACTAGAATTAGACATCTGTGGTAAACAATGTTGGGTCTCAAAAGTAAGAGAAGTTCTGTGTGCAACTGGCTTTAACATTGTTTGGCTTCAACAGGGTGTTGGAAATGTAAAACTTTTCTTGGCCACATTCAAACAGAGGCTTGTTGATATGTAATTCAAGAATGGACAGGCACTATTAGAGATCGTGATAGATACCAGCCTTATCGATCATTTAAGACCATTTTTGGAAAAGAACAGTACATTCTTGATATGGATGCGTTTTGCTTTCGTGTTGCCATTACACAAATAAGATTTAATGTTCTTCCTTTAAATAATAATGTACATCGATATAGCAAATCGTTTCGTGACAAATACTATCCATTTTGCAAAAATCAGATTGAAAATGAACAGCATTTTGTGTTTATGTGTAATGCATATGACGATATAAGGAACAAATTCCTTAGCGATTTTGTTACTCTTCCTCTAAACGTGCTTCTCAGAGCCAAAAATACCACTCTCAGATATAGTTTATCTAGATATACGTTTCATGCTACAAACCGAAGGACACAGATGATACTGTAGATCTGTCATTTGGAACATTACTTTTGGTATGTTTCACTATACTGCATTATTTTTTTGCCTTTTTCTATTGGTTTTTGTTGTGTTTTTATTATTGTGAATGTTTCCTCTTTCTTCTTCTTGAAAGTTCTAAGTGATACTATTTTATGGTGATGTCGCATCACTGTATAAGGTGTAATATTCATTAAGTTTTTTGCTTTCAAAGTTTATCAACATTTTAAATAACTTTAAATTGGGAAAGAGACTATATTACTGACTAGTTTCAAACCATTTAGGATGCTGTAATCCTAAAATGAATCATCAGTTTCGTTTCATATACTGAACAGCATGGTAGGGTTATTTGTCATTCGGTTGGTTTGACTGTTTGTTTTCTTATTCAAGATTGCATTGCTGTCTTAGACTGTTGACAGTAAATTAGATTCACGACACATAGCCATGATTCTCAGGACGTTTTTTCGCATTTCATCTTTCGTAAGTTATGCTGGTGCTTTGTGATCAAACTGGAATGAGTGAGCGTACATAGTTACCAAGTTAAACCCCTAAGCTGTTGACAGGGGAATATGTGTACATACATAGAAGTGAAGCTTTTCAACTGATTCAAAATTGTATTTACATTGTGAAATCATTGTTCTCTTCCATTGTATACCCGCTCCCCGCCCCCAACACTCCCTTTTGTTGTATTGTGGCCTAAGGCCGATGTACTATTAAACTATTTCAGAGTTCAGAGTTCAGAGAGTTCTCTCTCTCTCGCGGATGTCTTTGTAGTTTAATGAAGGTAGCCTACCCACCTCTGTGTGTGTGTGTGTACGTGCGTGCGTGTGCGTGTATGTGTGTGTATGTGTGTGTGTGCGAGCATGTGTGTGTGCGTGTGTAGGTGTATGTGTAAGTGTGTGTGCGTGTGTAAGTGTGTGTGTGTAAGTGTGTGTGTGTAAGTGCGTGTGTGTGTGTGTGTGTAGCTCCAGGATAGCAGTGTCAGATCAAAGAGAAGCACTGATCAGAGTGGCCGGGTAAAGACAGCAGCAGCAGCAGCCCTGCATCTTCCAGACCTGCTCCACATCGTCTGCTTTGTCTCTGTAGGGCTACAATCTCCCTGCCGGTGTTACGGCAGAAAATGCCCTCCCCTATCAGATTTATTCCAAGTGTGATTTATCTGTTGTCCTTTCTGAATTTGTTTCTGAGGTTTTTGTGTGTGTGTTTTGTATGTTTACGTGTTTATGGTGTTTTGTCTTGTGTTTGTTTTATCTTCAGTACGTCAGCGTTTTGGTTATTTCATAATCGTGTAGGTATGGAATACAGTGAGGTACAAAGCGATATTATCATGTAATGTGAAAAGTTACGATATATCCACGGTTTTGTGTTAAAGAGAATGAGACATGAGATAAGAGGGGCTCTTAAACTAATTCAATTGTCGGCATAACAACAGTATAAGTTAGACGCTATTCTAATATAATTAAGAAATGCCAATGTACAATGTTGCTAGACACAAGACAGCATGTTGGTCAGATGACAATCAATCAATTAATAGGCAATCATTGTCACTGTTATTGCTACTGTTAACATGATCCAATTAAAAAACTTGTTACAAGTTTGAACATCTAGAGATTGGGGGTAGGAGGAAAAGAACAGTTAGTGAAGCATCTTTTTGAAGTATGTGCCTAGAAAAGTGGAAAATCAGGAGATAAAGAAATGGGAAGAGGTTGGAGTGAGATGTGAGCGCTCTCCCGTGAGGTGCGGGAAACTGTCATTATAAATATCATCCCCACCTTGTGGAAATTATGTCCTAGGAATTCCCTCTTTTCTATCCCTCTCTTTGTTTCTGCCTTGTTTCGTTTCTTTCTGTCGTCTCCTTGTCGTCTTTTTTCTGTCTTCCTGGTCCATTCTCTTGCCCTTTTTATTCCAGAAAGACTTAAAAGATAAAAATTTCTCCCAGGTCGAAGTCGGATGCCCTGGGCCTGACTTGTCAGGCGCTTAACGGCAGCGCAAAGCATTGTCGCTCATACGACAGACAACAATAATCCTCATTATTATGGAGGAATTTACCGTTTGCTTCCAAGTCAGCATTCTGTGCCCCTGACATCAAGCAGGCCCAGGAATCCTGACAGTCCTTTGTCAGTCTGTTGACAGTCCTCTGAAGGACGTCTGGACCAACACAGCAGTGCCATCCACTTTGCTGCCGACACCATCAGCAAGAAAACATCGTCTTCTTGGACAACAGAACAGAAACTACATCTCTAGAGACAAACAGGCAAAACACCATCAACTGTATTTAACAACACGAGCCAGCGCTACCAACCTTCCATTCAGAGCAGACAGTGTCTGTACAGGAAGCAGACCAGACCAAGGGCTGGTCGTTTTGGTTTCGGAGGACGGCCACTTTCTTTGGCAAACAGAAAACTGCTATATTTGTGAGTGATGCCTGGTGATATAAACCAACCAGCTCTGATTCTTAAGGAGACTAGATCATTGCTGTACGTCAGCAGGAGGAGGCAGGCGGTGTGCTTCACTGCACCATCAGGGAGTGACGTTTCTGTTCTGTGCCATCCTGGTGTCGTTTAACAGATAATCAAAACTGTGTTGTAAGTAGTTTAACCCTGATGTATATAATCATTCTGTCTTCGTTTCTCTCTCTCTCTCTCTCTCTCTCTCTCTCTCTCTCTCTCTCTCTCTCTCTCTCTCTCTCTCTCTCCCCTCTCTCTCTCTCTCTCTCTCTCTCCCCCTCTCTCCCTCTGTTCTATGAATTGGATTAGTTGTTTTCATGTATTTCTTGGTTCTTCTTTGTTTCAGAATTAAACAGTCGCTCAGGCTTTCACCTAAAGTTGCCAAAGGAAACAACAAAATGCATCGCAGTAAAGCCAAACACATACAAAAATCAACACTATACGATATACAAATAGAGAAACAAACAAATACCACAAAAGCTACAATACAATACCAAAAAAAAACCGGTAACAGCTACCTGTTCTTGCATTCTTTTTTTTCTTCTTTTTTTATATCGAGGATAATGGAATAAGCACTCATGTGCTTTTTTACATCCAGTCCCCGTGTGTATGCGGTTTTGTAAATTTTGTCATCTGTTCCCACCGGCACACAATGGCCTACTCTTTCGAAAAGCGGAACAGGATTTAACGTGTGCGCAAGATGTTCTGCATGTGTTCGCACACGGGGCCTCGGTATATAGTCTCATCCGAAGGATTCATATATTTATTTCTTCATAGACTTACTTTATCAAAGATGGTATGGATTAAACTAAACAAAAGGCAGAAAAAAACTCATTAAATAGACAGACTGACAGACAGAAAAAAAGAAATGAAGACAGATGGAAAAAAAACAAAAAGAAAGAACGAAAGAAAGATCGACTGAATGAAAACACAAAAGAAAGAAAGAAAGAAAGAAACGGAAGAAAGAAAGAAGAAGAAATGAAGTAAAAAAGTAAAGAAAGAAAGGACATAGAAAGAAAAAAAGAAGAATCGTAATGAAATAGAAAAAGGAAGGAAGGAAAAAACAAGCAAAAACACAAAACAGAAATAAAAAGACACACCCAACAAACCAAAACTAGCAATCATCATGGAATCAATGAACCAACCAACCAACCAGCTAAGCAAACAAACAAATAAACAAAACGACAAAACACAAAGATCAAGGAACGACCACAGACAGTACCATAACCCCAGTTAAAAAGTGATGTCTTTCCAAACTAACAGGTACCACTTGTTGGAAATGGCACTTAGTACCTTCTCTGACAAAACTGGTGAATCACTTCCCGTGTGTTTGGAAACCAGTGAGGATCCTATTGATATTCATTGTTTGTCTAAAACCCCTCCGGGATGTATAAAATACGAGGAAATGATATGTTTAATTATATTTTATGAATAAAGGCTTGTGTTCTTATGCCAGGTTTAATCTGACTTACCGTCTGATCAATGCTATTTTCTCCTTTATTGGATTTCTGATGACATCTTCTACTGTTCTCTCTAATTACCACGTTATTTCCATGCTTCTGTCTCTGTCTGTCTGTGTGTCTGTCTGTGCTCTCTGTCTGTCTGTCTGTCTGTCTGTCTGTCTCTCTCTCTCTCTCTCTCTCTCTCTCTCTCTCTCTCTCTCTCTCTCTCTCTCTCTCTCTCTCTCTCTCTCTCTCTCTGCTTTTCTTATGTCTACGTCTGTCTCCCTGGTTGTGTGCGTACAAAACTTGATACACATTTAATGTGTGTATGTGTACGTGTGTGTTTATGTGTGTGTGGGGGGGGGGGGGGGGGGTGTTCGTGTGTATGTTTGTGTACATGTGTGGTTGAAAGTGTGTGGGCGCATGTGTGTGTTTGTGTGAGTGTGTGTGTATTTGAGAGACACACACAGACAGACAGAAAGACAGACAGACAGACGGACAGAAAACAAAACAAAAATGTTTGCTATATCTTAATACTAGTTTCGATAGAGAGATAAGGGGCTAAGGAAGGAGAGATGTGTGTGATTCGGGGGATGTGTGAGGGATTATGGCAAAGACATGATTCAGCACTGAAGCCCACCACGTGTTTCCTCTCTGTCTGTCTGTTTGTCTGTCTGTCTGTCTATATCTGTCTGTCTATGTTTCTGTCTGTCTCTGTTTCTGTCTGTCTGTCTGTCTGTCTGTCTGTCTGTCTGTCTCTCTCTCTCTCTCTCTCTCTCTCTCTCTCTCTCTCTCTCCTCTCTCTCTCTCTCTCTCTCTCTATCTCAGTAGATGCCTGTGATTCCTTTATTGAAGGCAGTTTATCTCCTTGTATGTATGTGTATGTGTGTATGAGAGTAAGATAGAGAGAGAGAGAAGAGAAAAAGAGAGTTTCCAGATCAAACAGAAGCGATGATCGCAGTAGCCAGGTTGAAGACTATAGCCACTAGCCTGCACCCCCCAGGCTTTGTCTGTGCAGGTCTGACATGTCCTTGCAGGTATCTGGACAGAAAAACACACCCCTAAGAAGATGTGTCCCACGGCTCTTTTGACTTGTGTGTTTGTCTGAGCAATTCTCAGGGCATGGATTTGAATTTGAGTCTGGGCAGGGACAGTGTACAAGCAGAAGGGAAGAGAGTAACCATGATCCGGATGCAATGTAGCCCCAGCCCCCCACCCCCCATCCCCACTCCCGAAGAAGTTAAGACAAAAGCATTGGCTAGTAACGCGCCTCTTCTCTGTCCACATTCTGCTGTCCACCCCTCCACGGACTCTCTCCTGACCACTACACAAACAGTCCGGCCTTTGGCACTGGTCAACACACAGGATTGCTTTTCTGGAAGCAGCGTCCAGGCAGCCAGTATTCCTTCTTGGACCAGCAAATCACCCCCACATTCCTACTCTTTCTGAATATCTCTCTCTCTCTCTGTCTTGCTCTCTCTGTCTCTCTGTCTCTGCCTATCTCTGTCTCTCTCTCCTCTGTCTCTGTAATCCGTATCTGTCTCTCTCTGTTTCTGTATCTGTCTCCCTATCTTTCTCTGTCTCTGTCTGTATGTCTGTCTCTGTCTAATAACTAAATAATAATAATAAATAATGTATGGAATTTATATTGCGCTGAATCATGTAAAGCAATAATCAAAGCTCTCAGATGACTTTTTTTAATTTAATTTTTTTTTTTAATGTATGCGTGTGTATGTGGTTTTTTAAAAATCATTTTGTCATCTGTTCCCACCGGCACACAATGGCCTACGCTTTCGAACAGCGGAACAGGATTTAACGTGTGCGCAAGATGTTATGCATGCGTTCGCACACGGGGCCTCGGTTTATAGTCTCATCCGAAGGACTGTCTAGATGGCTCTGTCCGTCTATCTGTATATCTGTCTATCCGTCTGTCTGTCTCTCTGTATCTGTCTCTCTCTGATAAATTCAACCAGTCATTAACAAAGTTACCCCATTGTTGTTTATCAAATACAGGAAGCGGATAGCCCCTCAGCTGCAGACGCAACAGGCGACAACAACAAAGCATTGATGTCAACCCAAACAAACAATAACAACTGCCATGCAGAGCGACCAAAATAGCAAGTGCCAAACAAACAAACCAACCAAGAAAACAGAGAAACAAACAAGTAAACAAACACCATTCACAGTTACAAATATAACACGTAAGAATTATACATAGTTCATTTGATATGTCGAAATAAAATGCAATACAATATCTTTTGTTCTGAAAGGTATTTCGTTAATACATGTAACCATTAAAAGGTAAAGGGTGCCCCATAACCTATGAAGTCGTAGAGGAGTGAGACGAATGAGACCTCAGCTTCTTTAGGGGGCCAGCATATTGAGGGCGGCGCCCATCTCCTCTCCCTCGCTGCTTTACCTCCCCTGACCCTAAAGAGGCAGGTACCCATTGACAGCTGGGTGAACTGGGGGAACTGTACTGAAGCCAAGGCGCGCAAACGGTCACCCAACCAAGTGGTAACCACGCTCGACGCTGCTTAACTTGGCTAGGGGAAAGAAAGTGCTCCGACCACTGAGCTATCCGTCCCCGTAATCATTAGTTAGCTATATAGCAATAGCAATTTGGTCAAGTAAAATAAAAAGACGAAAGAGAAACGAGAAATAACGTACAGAACAAAAATACAAACAGAAAAAAAGAAAGTCAGTGAAAAACTAAACAAGAAGATATAGAAAGAAAGCAAGAAAAAAGAAAAATATGAAAGAAAGAAAGAAGCAGTAGAAGAAGAGGGCAAGAAAATACAAAGAAATGAACACACAAGAATGGAAGTAAATTAAAAACAAACATTAACGAAAGCAAAACCAAAAGAAGGGGGGAATGACGAAAAAAAGAAAGAACGAATGAAACAAAAGAAGAAAGAAGGCAAGAAAATGAAAGATTTCAAGACACAAGAATGAATGTAAATTAAAAAGAAACATTGACAAACAAAACAAAGAAAATTGAAAAAAAAAGAGGAAGGTATGAAAAGAGAGAAACGCAATCAAAGAAATGGGCCACATAACCACAGGTAGAAAACAGCAAACACACACAGGAAGAGCCAAGAACTCTCATTGAAACATCATAGCGCCTGGTCACACCCCGACATCCTTTCCAAAACCACACCTGTCTAACCTTATCAAACTGACAAAGCAGCTCTCTGTGTATTTTGAAAACAGTGTGGCTGTTTCTTTCATAATATTTACTGTTTGTAGAAATCCCCATGAGATACATTTAATGTGGGGGAGATGGGACATTTAATTCCACTTTATGACAGGCCTGTTGTGCTATGCCAGCCTCAATCACAGTTCTTAGCGGAGTGATTGGATTCCGCTGTTTATGTTGGCCCGTATTACTCCGCCTCGTTCTGCTGATTTGCTTTCCTATTACTGCTCTGTCCATGTTTCTGTCTCTGCCAATGCCTGCCTTTCTGTCTGTGCATCTGTTCCTCTGTATGTCTGTCTATCTGTCTCTTATATTTTTTTTGGGGTATCTGTATGTCACTATTTATGTATGAATGCAAATATATATACATACAGCACGCACAAATACACATGTGGGTAAGAATTTTACAGAAAAAGAAAGTAGAGTAAAGGGCAGAAAATGACAGAAACAGTGAGGCAGAGAAAGATAACAAGAGAAACAGACAAACGTAGGCCTATAGATACAGACAGAAAGAGACAGATATAAACAGAGAGAAAAAGTGAGTAAGACACACATGAAATACACAGAAACAGAGACTATACGCATCAAGTTAAAATCCAGCAAGAAATCGGCTGTGCGATGTTTTTTAACGCTGGTTAGGTTGGACGTGGAGATAAGGAGCTAAGGAAGGGGGGATGTGTGTGTGTGTGTGTGTGTGTGTGTGTGTGTGTGTGTGTGTGTGTGTGTGTGTGTGTGCGTGTGTGTGTGTGTGTGTGTGTGATTCTAGGGATGTGTGATGGATTATGGCAAGGACACAGGAATCAGCACTGAAGCCCACCGCCTGTTTCCCAGTGATGCTTAATCGCATGGAACCGGTCTTTTAAAGTGCGGGCAATTCCTTCCATTCCTCTCTCTCCCTCTCTCTCTCTTCTCTCTCTCTCTCTCTCTCTCTCTCCTCTCTCTCTCTCTCTCTCTCCTCTCTCTCTCTCCTCTCTCTCTCTCTCCTCTCTCTCTCTCTCTCTCTCTCTCTCTCTCTCTCTCTCTCTCTCTCTTCGAAAGAGTAGGCCATTGTGTGCCGATGGGAACAGATGACAACATTTACAAAACCGCATACACACAGGGACTAGATGTAAAAAAGCACACGAGTGCTTATTCCATTATCCTCGGAAAAAAAGTCATCAAAGTCTGTCTCTCTCTCTGTCTCTCTCTCTCTGTCTCTCTCTCTCTGTCTGTCTCTCTCTCCTCCTCTCTCTCTCCTCTCTCTCTCTCTCTCTCTCTCTCTGTCTCTCTCTCTGTCTCTCTCTGTCTCTCTCTCTCTCACTGGCTGCTGTCATTTCAGCCTGTCTCTGGGTGTCCCTGTGCTGGCATGCTTGGCTGAATTGCCGGACGATTAGACTTCTGTCACTCTGTCAGAACGTCTGTCTGTATGTCAGTTGCGGGTATTCTATTGTTTGTTTGTCTGTCTGTTTGTCAGTCTAGCTGGCTGGCTGGATGTCATTATGTCTGTCTGTCTGTCTCTGTCTGTCTCTGTCTGTCTCTGTCTGTCTCTGTCTCTGTCTCTCTCAGTCTCTCCGTCTCTGTCTCTCTGTCTCTGTGTCTATCTCTGTCTTTCTGTCTCTGTCCCTCTCTCTCTCTGTCTCTGTCTCTGCCTCTGTTTCTGCATTTCTCATGTCTGTCTGTCTGTCTTCCTGCATGTCTGTCTGTCTTCCTGCATGTCTTTCTGTCTGTCTGTCCCTCTCTCTGTCTCTCTCTGTCTCTCTCTGTGTCTCTCTCTCTCTGTCTCTGTCTCTCTCTCTCTCTCAGTGGAGTTCTGTGAATCTTGTGCAGTGTAATGAAGGTGGTCTATCTCTCCACTTCCCTGTGGCTTCAGGACAGAGACAACTCAAAGAGAAGCGGTGATCAAAGTGGGCAGGTAAAAGACTAGGGAGGAGCCTGCATCTTCCACAGTCGCCTTCCTTTTGTGTAAGTCTGGAACTATCCCGCCGGTGTCCAGACAGAAAACTCACCTGTGTCAGAATTGCCCTCGGTGTGTTTTTGTATCTGTCTTTCTTTCTGTGTTTCCTTGTGCCTTTGCTTCTTTCGTTGTTTCTTTCGTTCTTTCTGTCTTTCATTCTTTCTTTCGTTCTTTTTTCTCTTTCTTTCTTTCTTTTTGTCTTTTTTTCTTTCCTTCTTTTTTCTTTCTTTCTTTCTTTCTTTCTTTCATTCTTTTCTGTTCTTTCTTTCTGTCTGTCTGTCTGTCTTTCTTTCTTTATCTCTCCCTTTCTGTCTGTCTATCATTATTTCCTTCTTTCTTTCGTTATTTCTTTCTTTGTTTGTTTTTTTATTTATTTGCCTTTTCAGACATCGTCGTCAGAGTGTTATGGTTTTGTCCTTGAATCTTTATGTTTCTTTTTTTTTCGATTGTCTAATCTGTAGTCGCTGTCGTTTTGCTTTACTGATAAACAAGTAACGCTTGAGTGTAGCAGAGCATGAAGTGACACTGCAGGACGTAAAACAGCATTTTCCTGTATCGGTGCAGTGTAGCTCCACTTTCGTCACAGAAACATGATTTCACATGAAGGCAAATAAACTGACGAATTGTTTCACAACCGTATGTAACATGTATCAATGTAAAATTTTAAAAAAAGCAAACAGTTAAAGTTCCCATAATTGTACAATGCTGTTTGACATAAGCTTGGGGAAAGCGAGTGCTCTGACCACTGAGCTAATCCGTTCCATAAAATTGTAAATTAGTGCAAAGGAATTCAACATAGTCTACTGCTGAGCTTTATACTACACTGCACTACACTGCTCTACACTGCACTACACTGCTCTACACTGCACTACACTGCACTACACGACCGGCCATTACAATAAGCTACAAAACAACTTCACCAAACTGTACTGCGCAATACAACATTAGGCCACGCGAAACTCTACAGCCCCGCTATACTGAATTACCTGTCAAAACACAAAGATGCATTAGGCCGCGCTAAACTCCACAGCACATATACTAAATTACCCGTCAAAACACAAAGATGCATTAGGCCACGCTAAACTCCACAGCACATATACTAAATTACCCGTCAAAACACAAAGATGCATTAGGCCACGCTAAACTCCACAGCCCCGCTATACTAAATTACCTGTCAAAACACAAAGATGCATTAGGCCACGCTAAACTCCACAGCACATATACTAAATTACCCGTCAAAACACAAAGATGCATTAGGCCACGCTAAACTCCACAGCACCGCTACACTGAATTACCCGTCAAAACACAAAGATGCATTAGGCCACGCTAAACTCCACAGCACATATACTAAATTACCCGTCAAAACACAAAGATGCATTAGGCCACGCTAAACTCCACAGCCCCGCTATACTAAATTACCCGTCAAAACACAAAGATGCATTAGGCCACGCTACTCCACAGCACCGCAATACTGAATTACCCGTCAAAACACAAAGATGCATTAGGCTACGCTCCTTGGAACTTTTCATCCCCACACAATAGGCCTCACGACATTAAATATTTTCAGTTTTAGTCAAACATAACTAAGTTCAATCACATCAGTATATGAATGCAATACAACTCACTACAACATACAGTATTTCTTGGTAACAAACGTACTGTAGTTGACTTTAGGAGAGATAGTGAGATGCGTGTAAAGTCTTTCTCCAATCTGTGTCTAAGATGGCCCGAGGGGGAGCAATAAGACATTTTTTTTAAAAACATACAGGAAGAAAGGAGGGGGGAACCTCTGAATTCTCTCCCATCCCGGAAGGTGTGGCCATTCCCTCCAGCACACGGCTCTGTGGGCCAGACCAGCGTCCTGTCTGGGGTCCGGACCAACAGAGCCTTGTGCCAGACTGTGTTTGCCCAGCGCTGATGGAAGTCTAGCACCAACAGACAGCCCCGACTAACTTTCCTCCTTGGTTCAACAAACAATAAAACTGCTTGCTTCTATCCCGACCGCTAGACAGATCGTTTTCACAGCGACCGAGGGGTCAATATTTCCCAGCGTTTGTTTCTGAGCCAATGGGCAAACACGGTCTACTTTTCTTCTTATCAGATCAAAGATAATCACTGTTTCTTTTACAAGCAGTCAGCAAGCAATGACCTCTTCTTGGTCTTAAAAAGACAAGCACTTGGACTGATTAATAAAGGG
>CM054144.1:3159160-3176660 GCA_028751875.1 Rapana venosa | reverse complement strand
AGAATGACAAACGTAACTAGTTTGGATGTTGCATCAGTGGACAGGTTCTTTCAAACTGCACTGATGCGCCGCAATTGATAGTATCACAACTTGCAGGCTTGGGTGATGATTTTTTGCATGGAGAGTGTGTTGTTTATAACGACCCCTAGATATGTCACATCAGTAGATAGAGGGACAGATGTATTGCCGAATTCTATTGAAGCTATTGTGATGGAAGAGAGTTTGCGTTTGGTCCCTACAAGCATGGCTTCGGTTTTATCTGCATTTAGCCGTACCTTGGTCTGTATCATCCAATGTTTTGATATCTTGAAGGCAGTAGGACATATTAATCAAGATAGAATGCAGATTTTCAGGAGTATCACTGCTAAGAATTTGAGAGAAATCTGCATAGAAATGATGGTTGATCTTATGACGATTTATTATGTGTGAAAGAGGAGCAGTGTAGAGTGTGAAAAGAACAGGGCCAAGAACTGATCCCTGTGGGACTCCACATTCCAGTTTAGCAGGTGTTCATTGAATCTTGTTTACTGCAACTGTGTGGAATCGATCTGTAAGTATGAACTGAACCAGGTGAGGGCTGTGCCTTTAATACCAAAAGTCTTTTGGAGACGGGAGAGAAGAATTGAGTGGCATATAGTGTCGAAGGCTGCAGATAAGTCAAGAAAAGTGAGAAGGGAGAATTTTCCTGAATCAGACGCATGTAGAAGCGTATTTAAGGTGTGGACTAGGGTGGTCTCGGTGCTGTAGTTGACGCGATAGGCAGACTGAAAAGGGGGAAGGAGATTGTTGGAATGAAGATGGCTGTTGAGTTGTATCACAACTTTTTCAAGGACTTTAGAGATGAACGGTAGGTTGGCTACAGGTCTATAATTCTTCAGAGTGTTAGGAGAGACAGACAGACAGAGACAGACAAAGAAAGAGACAGATATAGACAGGGAGAACTAACGCCGCCCCCCCCCCCCCCCCCAACAGAGAAGAATACATAACTCTTACTCCAACGCCACCACCACCATCAACAACAACAATAACAACAACTGAAAAGAACACACCAAACAGACACAGGCAACTCACATAACAATTATCCTTAACAAACAAACAAGCAAACAAACAAACAAACAAACAAAAGCTTTAATGCCTTTGAATTCAAATACCCATCTGCTGATTTCACAACTGCAGCTGCTTTCTTATTCCTGTAGTTGTTTCTGAAAAATAAAAACCGCAAGAGAACTCTTGATCCTTTCAAAATCAAATAAAAGAAGACACTTTTTCTGCTGCCAAAGTCAAATACAGCTAGCAATTTCTCCATCTCATCTTCAATCGGTGCAATCAGCCATTTAAGGACACGCTATGTGTTGACATATCTTTTGGCAGGAAATTGCCCAAATTACCGGCATCAGACTGATAGTAACGCTTTTTCTTGCTTGAAATCGAAGACTGAAAATGGCGTTGACAATGTGAGAGAGAAAAGAAAATAGAGAGACAGAGACAGACAGACAGGTAGACAGAGAGGCAGGCAGAGAGACAGACACAGAAAGGGACAGGGAGAGAGAGAGAGAGAGAGAGAGAGAGAGAAGACAGACAGACAGACAGACAGACAGACAGACAGACAGGCAGGCAGTCAGGCAGTCAGACTGATACAGACAAAAGACACTGACAAAAGACACAGACAAAAGACACAGAAAAAAGACAGACAGACATATACATACATATAGGCATACAGACATACATACAGACAGACAGAGACAGAGATAGAGACAAGAGTGAGAGAGGAAAACGTAGATGCAGACAGACAGGAGCAGATATATATGGGGTAAGTGCGTGAGAGGAAGTGTATTGCATTGGAAAGAAAGAAAGAAAGAAAGAAAGGAGGAAAGAAAGAAAGAAAGATAGAGAAAGAAAGAAAGAGAGAGAAAGAAAGAAAGAAAGAAAGAAAGAAAAGACAGACAGACAGACAACAATTTATACAGAGATACAGACAGACAGAAATAAGGAAAGAAAGAGAGAAAGAAAGAAAGACAGAAACAAAGAAAGAAAAGAAAGAAAGAAAGAAGAAAACTAGAAAGAAAAGAAAGACAGGCAGACATACATACAGACAGACAGACAGAAAGAAAGAAAGAAAAGAAAGATAGACATACATATAGATAGACAGACAGAAAGGAGGAAAGAAAGAAAGAAAGAAAGAAAGAAAGAAAGAAAGAAAGAAAAAGAAACGAAAAACTTTATTAGAAATACTACAATCAACCACCACCATTGCCTCAAAAACAAAAACAACAAAATAAAAAATACCCAATAAACAAAAAGCAATAACCTAAACAAACACAAATCCAAGCAACAACAAAAACAGCCGAGCAATGAAAAAACAATTGAAAACCATGATGCAAATAAAAAACCAACCAACCAAACAAAAATCCCAAAATGATTTACGAGAAATGGATCAGGCAATGTGTGATTAAAACCTGTTTTCTTTTCTCATTTTTTCATAGATTTTTTTTCTATCTCTTGTTTGTCTTTCTCTGTTGTGTTTTTTTTGTGTTGCTTACTTGTTACCTACTTCCTAACTTCGTTGTTTGTTTGTTTGTTTGTCTGTTTGTCTGTTTCTTATTCATTCTTTCTTTCTTTCAATCATTCCTTTTTCAATTCTTTCTACGTTTCATGATCGTGGTTTTTTTCATGTATTTTTTTGTTCATTCATTCTTTCTTGAATTCATTATTTGTTGCTTGCTTTTCTTCTTTTCTTCTTCAACTATTTCTTTTTTTCGTGTCTCTCTTGCTTTCTTCCTCTCTTTCTTATTTTCTTTCTTTCTTTCGTATTGTCTTTTTTTATCTTTCTTTCTTGTTTACTTATCTTTTTCTTTCTTTCTTTCTTTCCTTTTCTTTCTTTCTTTCTTCCCCTCCCGCCTTCCTTCCTCTCCTTTTTTTTTTTACCTTTCTGCTGTCCTACTTTCCCTTCCTTCACCTAGATTTATTTCAATCTGCTGTGTTTTTTCCTTTCCTTTTACCTTTCTTCAGACCATCGAGCTTGTTTCTTTTCTTACCTCTTCTCCTGTTACCTGTTCGCTGCCACTGTCTTTCAGGAACAAGGGAATTTATGACAGACATGACATTCTTGAAGAGGACTGCCATGTCATGAGATAGTATTGATGACAAACACCAAGATGACGGGTGCAGAGAGAGAGAGAGAGGGAGAGAGAGAGAGAGAGAGAGAGAGAGAGAGAGAGAGAGAGAGAGAGAGAGAGAGAGAGAGAGAGAGATACAGACAGACAGACAGACACACACACAAACACACAACACACACACACAGACACCGACAGACACACAGACAGACACACAGTCAGACAGATGCATACAGACAGACGGAAGGAAAGACACACAGACAGACTTCCAGATAGAAACAAGAACAGACAGATAGAGAGACAGAGAGAGGCAGAAACAGATACAGAGAGAGAAACGTGGTACGTGTGTGTGTGTGTGTGTGTGTGTGTGTGTGTGTGTGTGTGTGTGTGTGTATGTGTGTGTGTGTGTGAGTGAGTGAGTGAGAGAGAGAGAGAAAGAGAGTCTGTGAGTGTGTGTGTGTGTGTGCATGCGTGTGTGCGTGCGCGCGTCCGTGCGTGCGTGTGTTGTGTGTGTGTCTGTCTGTGAATTGTGATGTCTTTAAAAGTATTTTTCAATACTTCTGACGATAATT
Source organism: Rapana venosa (assembly GCA_028751875.1). Lineage (NCBI taxonomy): Eukaryota > Metazoa > Mollusca > Gastropoda > Neogastropoda > Muricidae > Rapana > Rapana venosa. Next base: position 3,172,975 of record CM054144.1, on the reverse strand, counting down.
CGTGGCCTTGCCTCCTCTTATAGTTACTTTAGAATTCTCTTTCTCTCTTTCTCCCCCCCCTCCTCTCTCTCTCTCTCTCTCTCTCCTCTCCTCCTCTCTCTCTCTCTCTCTCTCTCTCTCTCTCTCTCTCTCTCTCTCTCCTCTCTCTCTCTCTCGCTCTCTCTCGTCCACAATCCTATCTGAATGTCAGAAAAACAAAAACAGAGACACAGACATAGAATAGAAATCAATCAATCAATCAAAGAAAGAAGCACATTCACATACACATATAATTATAAGAACATCAAAGTCATGACACAGTCAACAACCAGCAAACATGGATAAGATGTAAAGTAACACTCCGATGCAGAAGGTTATGTTAGCAAATTGAAAAATGGCCCATTCTGGTTTCAGGCATTCTCCTAAGTCTTTGATATTTTTTCATACATGTATCTCTAAAGGTGATCAGTTTTTAAAATTTTCTTCTTTTTTTTTCAAGAAAAAACCTCCCGGGGTACATGAAATTTCGCACTGTCACAATCAGCAGATGTGGGTGTGTGAATTTACTCACAACGTAACCCACTCATTCCACAAAACAAAACGATCATGTAATATAATGTAGTGCATTACAAGTGGAAGCCCTTACATCTCCCTACCCTGAAGAAACCCAAAGTGCTCAAATATAACAATACATACACGTTTTAAGTACAGTTGGCTCAAATACATCCCAAGCATTGTCAAAATCAGTCAGTTTTCAAATTCTCGCTGCAGAGAACTGTTCTTTAAAAAAAAAATCAAATTCAGAGAGAACAAAGCTAACAGACAAAGGCGACTAATGGTAACTGTCAGTTTTTCAGTTCAAAAGCCCAAATCCTCATTTCCCAATAGCAGCTGTCATTAAGCCCCTTTCACCACTTCTCACAAAAATAGGAACACTTTTCCCTGTCAAAGTAAAATACAATTCGTCCTCCATCTCATCCGAAATCTGACAATCAGCCGTTTGAGAACACGCCATGTGTTGACGTCATCTTTTGACAGGAAATTGTGCCAATTTCAACAATCAGCCTGACAGAGAGAGAGAGGGGAGATTTTTATTATTTTATTCTATATATTCTTTTACTTTGAGGATAGTGGAATAAGCACTCTGTGCTTTTCTATATCCAGTCCCCCTGTGCATGCAGTTTGTAAATGTTGTCATCTAATCCCACCGGCACACAATGGCCTACTCTTCCGAAAAGCGGAACATGATTTAATGTGAGAAACATAGAAAGGCAGGCAGAGAAAGACAAACAGACAGGCAGACAGGCAGATAGAGAATAAGAATCAAATAAACAAAAAGAAACAAAAAACGCAAGAATTTTCAAAAGTAAAACAGAAACAGGCAAGACGACTTATGCGAATACAAGAAAAGTCGGTGCCAAGTTACCATTCCAGCCAATAACTCATAGGTCGTCACTTTCACTTCGCAGAGGTGGTTGCTTTCCTGCCCCTGTCATTACTTCTCAAAAAAGAAACACTTTGGCTAGTCAAAGTCAAACACAGCACTTTCTCCATTCCATCTTGAATCTGACCAATCAGCCTTTGCCACGTGTTGACATATCTTACGGGAGGAAATTGCCCAAATCACCGCCACAAGACCGATAGCAATTGTGTCCTTTGTTCTCCAAACCAAAGGCTCAAAATGACACTGAGAGTTGTCGTTGGATGATTTTTTTTCTTAAGATAAAAGAAAAGGATAGAGATAAAACGATAGACAGAGTGACTGTCAGCAGACAAACAGACAGACACAGAGTCATGTATATAGGCAGACAAACAAACAAACAGAAATACAGAGAAGGGGGGAGAAACAAATAAATAGACAGGCAGACAGACAAATACAGACTGACACGTAGACAGACAGACAAAGAAACAAAAATACAGAATAAAAGAGAAATAAGATACAGAGGAACAACAGATTAACAGAGACAGACAAAACAGAGAGAGAGAGAGAGAGAGAGAGAGAGAGAGAGAGAGAGAGAGAGAGAGAGAGAGAGAGAAGAGAAGAGAAGATAAGACAAGAAGAAGGAGGAGGAAAAGAAGGAGAAGAGGAAGAAGAAGAGATACAAAAGTACATACTGTCAGATAGACAAACTGATTGGTGGACAGATATACAAACAGACAGACAGACAGACAGACAGGGACATACACAGGAGGCACATGTTTTGGAGGCAACTTCGTGCAAGCAATTCTACCAGCGTTGAAACAAGAAAGAACAAAAGAAAGACAGACAAAAACACAGAAATACATACAGAAAGACAGATGTTTAGACAGAAGGAAAGAGCTTGTTTTAAATTTAAACAAAAGAAAGACAGTCACACATCTGATTTTCCTTTCTTCCTTTCTTTCTTGCTTGCTCTCTTCCTGTCTGTCTTTTCTTTCTTCTTTTCTTTTCTTCCTTCTTTCATTCCTTTTGCCCTACTTTCTGTCTATCTGTCGTTATTTCTTTTTATGTTCCCTCTTATCATCTTTCTTTCTTTCCTTTAATTTTGTCTTCCTTCATTCTTTCGTTCGTTCTTCTTTATTTCCTACTTTCTTTGCTTCGTTTATTTATCTTTCCTTCCTATGGTTGAAGTGTTTCTCATTCCCTTGTTCTCCTTCACTGATTTCATCCGCCAACAAATCATTTACTTTCTTCTCCTTGTGGTGATCTCCCCACTGGCCATCATTACTGTGGCAGACACAGGAGGAGTTATGAGATCGATGACATTCTTCAACACGTCTGCCATGTCAAAAGATGGTATGGATTACAACAAATATCCAGATGTGAGAGAGAGCTAGAGAGAAAGGGAGAAAAGAAAGAGGGAAAGAGAGAGAGAGAGAAACAGTCAGGCACACACACACACATACACACAGATGGAAAAGCGCGTGCGCGTGTGGTGTGTGTGGTGTGTGTGTGTGTGTGTGTGTGTGTGTGTGTGTGTGTGTGTGTGTGTGTGCGTGTGTGTGTGTGTGAATGGTTCTATTGTCATCATCAACAATATCAACGCTTTTAATAATATTAATAATAATTATATAATATTTATCATCATATAATATCATTGTCATTTTAGCTTTTCATTCTAGTTCCCTGTTACTTTGAAATCTCTCTCTCTCTCTCTCTCCCTCCTCACTTTAACTGGAACCTCCCCCCCCCCCCCCCACCCCAACCCATCTTTTTCTTTCTTTCACAACCCTTACCAAACCCCTCTCCCTCTTCCTCATATTCTCACCCTCCCAACACCTCCTCCTCTCCCCACCCCCACCCCTCACCACCCAGTTCCAATTCTTGCTTCCCCTCCTCCCTCCCCACACCCTCTCTGCCTGTTAGCCCTGTGTAGAAGGAGCACATAGATCACAGGACGCTGACCTCAACACACTGGGTGAAACAACTGCACAGGTGGCGGGTGTGGTCAGCGCTAGCTAGATAAAGTCCAGACATTGTGAGGGCCTGGAGGATGATAAAGTGACCGGCTAACCTGTTTCCTCTCTCTCTCTCTCTCTCTCTCTCTCTCTCTCTCTCTCTCTCTCTCTCTCTCTCTCTCTCTCTCTCTCTCTCTCTCTCTCTCTCTCTCTTGCCTTTTTCCTCTGAATAATTCAATCTGTCCACTTTCTCAGGTCGTGCAAATATTAACATTTCCCCTTCACACACATTCGCGCGCGCAACACACACACATACACACACGCACGCACGCACACACACCATTTATCAAGAAAACTCTTTCTTATCGTCATTGGGTCTCTGAGTTGTTTCTTTTTGTCCAGAAGAGGTAGGTCTGTAGTCTATAAGGTTGGTACCCTGTATAGCCGATTTGGGTCTGTTTATTGGGGGAACGAGAGAGAGAGAGAGAGAGAGAGAGAGAGAGAGAGAGAGAGAGAGAGAGAGAGAGAGAGAGACAGACAGACAGACAGACAGACAGACAGAGACAGAATCAGACAGACACACAGAGTGCACGTGTGTGTGTGAGTGTAGGGGGGGGGATGGGTGTGGAGTTGGGACATGTTGTTGCTGTTATAATGTGTTTTCCTCTCTGCATTATGGATTAGACTATAAACTGCAATCCGATGCGCTAGCACATGCATACCATTTTGTACACAAACTATACATAATTATATCAATCCCCGAAGTCAGAGTGCGTCTACCTCCATAATAGGCAAAAAGAGAGGCATTCGCAAACTCTCACCATTGGTGAACCTCGGAGCTCTAGCCGAAGAGCGCATAAAAATCAACAACAAGAAAACACCTACAAAACCCATCTATCAATGTCATCAAAGACTAGCTCAGTATGGCTATTAGCATGGAGAACACGAGCATACCCAGCATGCAACCTATGACCTGCAGAAGGCTGTGCTCCGCTAAGTTGACTTTCCCCCAGACATGCTTCAGTGTGTGCCCCGACAGCTCTACAGGCGGCTGAAGCCACGTCATGACTCCATGGACAGTGTGCCGGAGACAGGAGTGGGCGTGGCTTGTCTCAGAGCAGGATGGAGGGATGTCCCTAGCGCTGCCCGTCAGTGAGGTGACGTCAGCTCTGCCTCTGCTCTCCAGTTCAAACTGTAAACAGTAAAGGTGTCCCATAACCTCTGTGGTCGTAGGGGAGTGAAGCATCAAAGACCTCAACTTCTCCAGGTGCCAGCGTATTGAGGGCGGCGCCAATCTCCTCTCCCTCGCTACTTTACCTTCCCTGTCCCTAAATAAGGCAGGTACCCATTTACAGCTGGGTGAACTGAGGGACTGTACTGAAGCCAAGGCGCGCGCATGGTCAACCATCCAATTTGTAACCGCCCTCGATGCTGCTTAATTTGTTTTTAGATAGATGGCTTGATGAAAAAACGCAAATGCATTGCTTATTTAATGTACCATCTGGAAATAAAATTTTGACTTGACTTGACTTAATATTGGCTGGGGGAAAGCGAGTGCTCTGACCACTGAGCTATCCCGTCCCCAGCTGAAATTGTAGTTTCTGACTAAACGCTGATCAATACATTTCTCATGTTAAAGGTTACAACAGAGAGAAAGCAACGTTTGTGATTTTGTGAGAAATATCAATCTTCTAGTTTTACATCAGCGCGAGAAATAAAATATGTTGTTAACGCCCATCGTTACTTCCTTGACCGTTTCAAGTCGAAAAGCAAAGCGGCAGAGTGACTTGTTGCCATGACATACCCATGCTGTCCCTTCAAGAAGGAAAATAGCCATTCAGTGAATCCTACATGACAGGATAACGTGTATCCCTGGCTTTGTCTTCATTTCCTGCCTACATTTTATTGTTCACTCCTATGGCTTTTCCAGCATCACTCTTGGCCTTTGCCTGAACTTTGCAGGCAAGTAGTTTCCCCCACAAAAACCAGAGGATGCTGCTTTTCTCATAACCATTTATTTTGCTTCTTACTTTAGACCCCGAACAGTTGTCTGGTAATTTCCCCCTGCAGTGTTAATCATCAGGTCAGAAGAAGTGGCACCTTGAGCATCACGCGATGAGTTATATGTCTGTCCGCCTGTCTGTCTGTCCGCCTGTCTGTCTGCCCGCCTGTCTGTCTGTCCGCCTGTCTGTCTGTCCGCCTGTCTGTCTGTCCGCCTGTCTGTCTGCCCGCCTGTCTGTCTGCCCGCTGTCTGTCTTCTTGTCTGTTTATGTCTTTTTTATATCTTTCTGTTGTGTGCTCGGTTTTGCTACTCTGTCCCGTTGTCATCTATGTCTGTCTATCTGTCTGTCTGTTTGTCTCTCTCTGTCTCTGTATCTGTTTCTGTCTCTGTCTCTCTCTTCTTTCTCTGTCTCTCTCTCTCTCTGCTCTCTCTCTCCCTCTCTCCTTGTTGCCTTTAAGTCAGAAATATTGCTATTGATCAAAATCTAACTTCTAACAATGTTTTGTGTGTCAACAGTTCAATGAAAAATAGTGTTAATGTAATTGGTATTGTTCTCTTCTCTCTCTCTCTCTCTCTCTCTCTCTCTCTCTCTCTCTCTCTCTCTCTCTCTCTCTCTCTCTCTCTCTCTCGCTCGCTCGCTCGCTCGCTCTCTATCTCTCCTCTCTCTATGTTTTTATAAATCTACATTTAATGAGCTTGCCTGTGAATGTTTATTAATATGTTCACACTTGTGTTTTCATGAATTATTTCTGCGCGTGCTTTCATCGAAATCCGTATGAAGAGAAAGAGAAGGACAAAGAAAGAAAGAAAGACAGACAGACAGACAGAAAGAGAGAAGAGAGAGAGAGAGAGAGAGAGAGAGAGAGAGAGAGAGAGAGAGAGAAGAAAGAAAGAGAGTGAGAGAGAGAAAGAGAGACAGACAGACAGACAGACAGACAGACACACAGACAGACACAGTGTGTGTGTGTGTGTTTCTGTGTGTATGCATGCGCATGTGCGTGCGTGCCTTGACGTCCTCACGCCTTGTGTGTGTGTGTGTGTGTGTGTGTGTGTTGTGTGTGTGTGTGTGTGTTGTGTGTATGTATGTGTGTGTGTGTATGTGTGTGTGTGTGTGTGTGGTGTATTTATATAGTTGTATAAACCTACATTAAGCGAGCGGATGTATAAGCTGCCACGCGTAAAAATTGAGAATACTTCAATTCATGCCTACTTGTTTCAAACTTGCGTGGGACTTTTTAATAGTTTAAGTCACTATATTATAGCTTGCTTGCTTGCTTGGTAGCATCAAAATGATTTGGTTTTTTATTTATATTTTTCTATATTGTTATACCACTTTAAGTCACGGCAGATGTCTCTGCAGGAAATTCGGGCTGTTCTCTGGGGAGAGTGCGTTGCATCGTGTTAGTGTTCTTCTTTGCTTTTTCATTCGTTTGTTTTTCTTGTTTCACAATATGGCTTATCATAGAGGTCTCTGCGAGTTATTGACCGTGTTCAACACCATGGAAAAATCAGTGGTGTTGTTTTTGTTGTTGGTTGTTTTTGTTTTGTTTATCCAGTAATATTATCGGCGGCACAGAAGCGATGAAGTCAACTGTCAATACTTAACAATATCTTTTTGTTCCGATATTGAACAACTGTAATAGGATCAAAGTGCTTTCGTGGGAATGGGGATTGAAAAACAATATTTTTCCTTGCTGAATTGTATGAGGAATTAGAAATATTATATCGATGTTTTGGTTTTTGTTTTAAAAATACACAGGCACTCTGTCTGTCTGTCTGTCTGTCTGTCTCTCTGTCTGTCTGTCTGTCTGTCTGTCTGTCTGTCTCTCTCTCTCTCTCTCTCTCTCTCTCTCTTTCTCTGCCTCTTTCTTTGTCTTTATCGCTCGCTCTCTCCCCTCACTCTTCCTCCCCCCCCCCTCTCTCTCTCTCTCTCTCTCTCCTCTCTCTCTCTCTCTTTTTCTCCCTCTCCCCCCCTCCCCTTCTCTTTCTTTCTGCCTCTCTCTCTGTTTCTCTCTCTTCCTCTGCATCCCCCCCTCTCTCTCCTCTCTCCACTCTCTCTCTTCCCTCCACTCCCCCTCTCTCTCTCGCTCTCTCTCTTCTCTCTCTCTCTCTCTCTCTCTCTCTCTCTCTCTCTCTCTCTCTCTCTCTCTCTCTCTCTCTCTTCCCTCTCCCTCCTCTCTCTCTCTCTCTCTCTCTCTCTCTCTCTCTCTCTCTCTCTCTCTCTCTCTCTCTCTCTCTCTCTCTCGTGGAGTGCCTTTTACGAGTCTGCATGTTTGTTTTCATCTACAAAAGCTCAGTCTGCAAGTCCGCTGATCCTTCTGGGACGCTGAATCAACCAAAAGATGGCAGCAATCTTCTAAAGCAAAGACTCCCCGTTCCAGTCATTATTGTTGATGAAGCCTTTTAAGCCAGCTCGTGTTGATAGCGGTGATTTCTCTTGACCTATGTTTTTACTCTCTCATAAAGAATTGAATGTTGATACCCTGCAACAACAACAAAGCCCCAAACAAACAAACTAGGTGTTGACAAAGTTGAACCTGCGAAACGCCTTTTATCACGTGAGTTCAAATGTATGTATGTCCATGTACTCTTAGTTATTTAGATATGCTGTTAATCACTGTGAAACAAATTTCCTTTCATAGAACTGTTTGTGAATGTGTGTGTGTTTACAAATGTTACTTTTTAACATGTGCAGTCATTTCTATATCTATCTGTATTCTATTACTTTCTTAGATACGTTTTAATCACTGCAAAGCAAATTTCCTGTAAACAGAGGACAATAAAGGAATTGAATTGAATAGAATTGAAATGGAACTGTGTTGCACTGCCTTTAAGCGACTGACAAGCCAAGCCCAGTGCAGCAGACTTCGGCGTGTGAAAGAAGAGTTCTCTTTAAAGTCCTTCAGTAAAATGGGCCAAGAAGGCAGAACAAAGATAAGAAGAAGATGATAGAGAAAAAGGGAACAAGGCAGAGATAAAGAGAGGGATAGAAAAGAGGGAATCCACCTTTTCCTTTAAAACAATCTTCAAAACATGTGTAACATCAGCCGCTATTAATATAAAAAGCACAGGCTGGAAAACAATGTCACTTGACCCTCTTCACTCCAAGGCCATTACAGCAGAGACTAATAGCACACATGCATATATACACACATATTTTATATATAGATATAGATAGATAGATACAGAGATACAGAGATACAGAGATAGATACAGAGATACAGAGATAGATAGAGAGAGAGATCTATTATATGAGAGAGAGAGATCATACCCGGCGTGCCCGTAATATCAAAAGCTGCAAGAACAAACGCGAAGAAAAAACATGACCTGTTCATGTACGCTTTCTCTTAAGACTTTCGGAATGCTACCATTTGTCTTTTCTAGCTAGAAAATAAGGAAGAAAGAGATCAGCGAGAGTACAGGAGAGACAGACAGATACAGAGAAACAGACAACTTGACCGAGAAAGACAGAAAGAGAGAGGGGGAAAGACAGAGATAAATAGACAGACCAACAGAGGGAGAAACCAACAAACGAAATGACAAACATACAGAATGCTGGAAGAAGCAGAAAGAACGAAATGTGGGGACAAGAAAGAGAGAGACGGGGAAAACGGAGAAAGAAAGACAGACAGATACAAAGAAAGAAAGACAGACAGACACAAAGACAGACAAACAGACAAACACAAAGACAGACAGACAGACACAAAGAAAGAAAGACAGACAGACAGACACAATGACAGACAAACAGACAAACACAAAGACAGACACAAAGACAGACAGACAGACACAATGGCAGACAAACAGACAGACACCAGGACAGATAGACAGACAGACAGACCGTCAAAGGGAAAAAAGAGAAACTACTTATTAGCAAGATAGACAGACGGCAGGACTGTATCCCACCCAGCAAAAGAAAGAGCAGTGATGCAGTTTTCTTGTCCGTGTCACTTCACAGTCAATACCCGGTCAATAACTGCACACTGCTGGCAAAAAATAACGCTGATGAATATTCATAAAGCATAGAATCGATACTAAATAACCCCGCACGCGCACACACTCTGGTTACTTTGAATATTGCTGAACAGCCTTCCATGAGGAATAGGTTCTTCTGAAAATCCAAACGACCTATTCGTCAAACTTCTCAGCGTTCTGGATAGGCTGAAGCAGATCAGTTGCATCTGAATTATCAATTTTGTTATCCTCATTAACATCATCATCATCATCATCATTATCATCATCGTCATCGTTATCATCATCATCATCATCATCGTCGTCGTCGTCGTCGTCGTCATCATCATCATCATCATGAAAATAATGATGATGACGATGCTGATTGTGATGATGATGATGATGGCGATGATGATAACGATGACGATGATGATAATGATGATGATGATGATGATGATGGTTGTTGTTATTATTATTATTATTACTATTATTATTATTATTATTATTATATTATTATTATTATTAATAATGATGAGATTTATGCGAATGCGATCATTCCCCCTCCCGAACCATTTAGGTAGCCTTATTCTGTCTTCGGTGATGTTCTTACCATTATTACTGCCATTATCATTACAATTGTCGTTATCATTATTACTGCCATTATCATTACAATTGTCGTTATCATCATTACTGCCATTATCATTACAATTGTCGTTATCATCATTACTGCCATTATCATTACAATTGTCGTTATCATCATTACTGCCATTATCATTACAATTGTCGTTATCATTATTACTGCCATTATCATTACAGTTATCGTTATCATTATTACTACCATTATCATTACAGTTATCGTTATCATCATTACTATCATTATCATTACAGTTATCGTCATTATCATTTACTATCATTATCAGCAGCAACAGCAGCACCAACACCATGATCCTGTTGGTACCAATCATCTTAATTACTGGACGCCATGTTTTGTCTAAAACGAGGCTGGCTGATCGATAGCAATCTTCCTGCGATATGAAATGAAAGCGAGGCTCTTGCCTGGGCCTGCTCCCTGGAAGGAAGACATGGGCTCCGGGCTCCGCCATCAACATCAAAGGCAATCAGCAACACAGGCGACTTCACAGAGACACACTGATCAGCTTGCATCAAGGCAAGTGGCTTTCATCTGAAAAGGACTTTGGTGAGACATTGACCAAATATTATACTATTTCTTTCATTATTGTGACTGAAGATACATCAGGCTTCTTTCTGGTGACTTATAACCGGGATTAGATCATCGATAACAGGATGTGTTCATGTGCAGTAGTACGTGCAGACCTTTGCGCACAAATACATAATAAATAGACTGTCCATTTAATACATTATGGCAATGAAATGCAAAAGATGAACGCATAGTTTGACAACACGATAATGCACATAGGTGTACAGATGCATGCAAGGCTTGTGTATTCCCCCCAACACACTCACGCAAGCACGCAAACATGCACATGCATACACACATACACGCACGCACGCACACAAGCACACACACATACACACTCACACGCACGCAGAAGAGAGAAAGAGAGAGTGTGGGACAGAGATATACAGACCACAAAAACAGATGCAGACGAGGATAAGACAGATGTGTCAAAGGAGAAACACGAGCAGACAGAACGAACAGACAGACAGGTCAACAGACAGACAGACAAATCAAGACAGAAGAGAGACACAGCAGAACAGACAGAGACTCGGGCCCCCATGCAAGAACAGACAGATGAAAGACTCAGCAATGGTAAAATCCAATCAGGTTTTAAAAGAAAGCTTTGAAGTTAAGTCTGCATCGTTTTACCAATACCTGTTAACTCAGGAATAACGAAGCCAAATCAAAGGCTTCAACATCAAAGCTGTTCCTCATGAAACCAGAAAGCCACCCCTCCTCCATTATGACAGAAACGCTGTTTGAACAGCAAGGTGCAGACACCTCTTGGAGTAAGTGTGTCTCTTTGCTTTTTAGTGTGCTTATTTTGTTTGTACCTTGTTGCTGTTCTTGTGCAGCATGTTCTAGCTTAGGCCCCTTGGTGTTGCCCATAATGTGCCCCATGTGTCACTGATCGGTGGTGGATCGGTGGTCTAGAGGTAACGCACCTGCCTACAAAACGAACAGTCCGGGTTCAAAGAGTGTCGTGGTTTGATCTCTGTTTGTGCCAGAAACTCTCCCCGTCTGCTAGACTTTGAGTGGTGGTCTCGGCGCTAGTCTTTCTGATAAGACAATGAAACCAAGGTCCTGTGTGTAACACGCATTCAGTCCGTATAAAAGAACCCACGGCAAAAAAAATTTGCCCTTAGCAAAATTCTGTAGAAAACACCTCTCTGATAGGGAAACAAAAACTCATGCACACAGGAAAAGAAGCAACAGTAATGGGTTGCGCTGATCTTGTGGCGAAATGCTCTTCCAAGGGAGAACTCTGCCATGCCTGAAAGTGGTATACAATACAGCACAATACAATACAATACATAATCACACTTGGGAACACGTTGAAAGTACACACTGGATGGAAGTTTACATGTATGACGGATCTTTTAAATATCTGACAATATTTATTTATTTATTCATTCATTTATTTATTCTTCTATTTCGAGGATAATGGAGTAAGCACTGACGCGTTTTTTTCTCATCCAGTCCCCATGTGTATGCTGTTTTGTAAACATTGCCATCCATTCCCACCTGCACACAATGACCTTCTCTTCCGAAAAGCTGAACGGGTTTTAACGTGTGCACGAGATGTTCTGTAATACAGTCAGGTTCTTCCTGCTGACTAACCCCCTACCTTCTGTACGTATCCTTTTTCTTCAAACACAAGCTGATTAAAAGCATCACAGCATCCATGGAAGCAGGCCTCTTGTTTTGTCTCTGCCATTGGACACTGATACTGTCAGGATATAGGGAATTCAGAAAGCAGATAATAATTAGTTACGAATAATGGAATGAAAGTTTAAAAAAAAACCCACTTTACACAAGATAAATTTCTCAATACCAGTTCCAAGCAGTATGTTTTGCCCCCTGAAATTGAAGGCTTTGTATAAGTAAAATTCCAGGTACCCCAGAATATTAAATACATTCAAATGACATATGCCAACGAAAACATATGCAATCCAAAACAAAGACGAATTGCAGAATCATATCTTTTGACCAGAGGCGTATTCAATTGTTGTTCTATAAACAATAACCAGAATAGATCTGACATTGGTGAGTTTCATTTTGGGTCTATCATTTCAGTATCCAATAATGTTACATAATTATTGATGTCCACAGGTAATAGAGCTATGGACACCACGACCACAAACGACTATCACTCAACGTCTTTTAGTAAGGAGGCTAACCAACAGCACTGCATCATGGGACAGGAAAGGAGAGCAAGGCTCTTGCCTCGCCCTGGTCACTTCAAAGCACACGCTGGCCCAGCACTCTGCAGTAAACAACAACAACAACAACAACAACAACACCAGTCATGTGAAGGATGGAAGGATGGAAGGAAGGAAGGAGGCACAGCCGGAGCTGCTTCCCACAGGCCATGGTGACTGAAAGCCCAGGGCAGCAGGCAGTGGCCTGACTCGGGTACCTGTCAACAATGACCGCAGGGGGTGGTGTTTTTCTTCTTTCGATTTTTGAAAGATTGGGCTGGTAGAAAATATGCTAGAATATTGATTTCTAAATGATGGAATTATCTGTTCATTATAAGCCTAAATATACGCATGAAAACACACACACACACACACACACATGCACGCAGGCACGCATGCGTGCACACACAAACTCACACATACACACACGCGCATGTACACACGCATACACACATACATACATATACACACACGCACACACACGCACGCACGCGCACTCTACAGGAGGGATACCGAATATTAGAACAAACTTCATGGGGTAAGTTTAAAGAATCTGATCAATTCAAGTAACGATATTCAAAAAGTTGCCCGCCCACTGCCCATATGTCTTGTTATATGGCTCCTTTTCAAACAGATTCACGTTTTATATCCGCGAGAAGGGTTAATTCACTATATTTTAGAATGAAGTTAAATGCATTCCTTACAAAAATTTTGTAAAACATGTCAGATGTCTATGAGGGGATCATATTTCCAATACTCATATCATATTTGAGTGCCCTATTGTAAAACCTTTTGTACCAACATTTTCTGAACAGTCTCTGGAAAATGTATTTGAAAATTCATAGCTAGCCTTTGCCATTGCCAGATGTTTATTGCATAGTCCATTTGAATATTTATTGTAGTTACATTATTGTTATTTCATGTTTCCACATTGAGTTTATATTTTGCTCCTTACTTTTCTAGGGTTTTTTTCTCACAAAAAATACCAACACTGATGCTATTTCTTAACCTTTTCTCCTTCCACTCCTTCCTCTCCCTTCTTTAACTTCCAATACATTTTCTATTTCCTTCGTCTAATATCACTTAGAGTGAAAAGGCGTTAAATT
>CM054144.1:3144160-3146660 GCA_028751875.1 Rapana venosa | reverse complement strand
TGTGTGTGTGTGTGTGTGTGTGTGAGTGTGTGCTGTGTGCTGAGTGCTGTGTGTGTGTGTGTTGTGTGTGTGTGTGTGTGTGTGTGTGTGTGTGTTGTGTGTGTGTGTGCGTGTGCGTGAGAGAAAGGAGGGTAACGATAACGAAATTATATTTTCTGAGGGTAATAGAATAAGTATAACGTTTTTTTTTACATCCAGCCCTCAAAAAGAAAGAAAGAAAGTAAACAGACAGAGGGTGTGATAGAGAGAGAGAGAGAGGGAGAGAGAGGGGGAGAGAAAGAGAGAGACAGAGACACAGAGAGAGGATAGAGAGAGAGATTAAGATTTCAAATGTTTAATGTGTTTTGGCCATAGGCATACATACACATTGAGGGAGGGTGGAGATGGGGTGGTCCATTAATGTATGACAACCGAAATATAATAACCTTTTCCCAATCAGAATACAAAGTACAACCCATTTATATCTACAAACAAGCATTTAGATATTCTACACTATTGCTTATATACAGCTTTTTATCATCTGTCCTTCCTAGAAAAATTAAAGCAAAATATATATCAACTGGACAAGAAAACCACGGAACAAACCTCAAGTTAATATTCGGAAAGTGGTGGGGGGGGGGGGGGGGAATGTGGAGACTGAAGATGACCTAACTTTCAAGAATAGCTTGTCTTCTTCTAATAGCATGAAACACATATTTACCGACATGGCGACAGACATCTTCGCTCTTTCCATCTAGCAGTCTTGACAGAGGTAAATAAAGAAAATCTTTAAGGAACTTTTCTCTCATGTCATTATGTAATGAGAGAGAGAGAGAGGAGAGAGGAGAGAAAGAGTAACATGTATATATAAACATACTGATACATTCTGACAGACAGATGGATTGATGCACAAATAGAACATGTATGTACCATTTTGTACAGGTGTGTTTATCCTCCCTCCCTCCTGCGCGCCCGCACACACACACATTCACACAAACGCATACACACACGTACACACACTCACACGCACGCACGCACACACACACACACACACATCTTTCAAAAAAACATTAAGAGAACACGGTAGCTAAACATAGCCAGAACCCTTTTCTGAAGCCACGAACTCCCTCACCCATGTGACGAAGACATCAAATGCACGAGGGCTGATGTTCGTGTGCACTTTCTATCGCTGCTCCGAGTCAACACATTTAGGCTCACCTCACACATACATACAGTCTTTCATCTTGCACGCTGATCTCTTTTTTTTAACATCAAGCTACTCTTTAGCTTAATACCTATACTAAGAATGCATATACACTACAATTTCAAAACCAGATATATTTTTTATGAAGGTTACAAGCTAACGCATATAGCTTTTAAATGGAAAACCATTATCACAGAACACAGAACAGTTCAGCTTTTAATATCAGCATAACTGTTTTCCTATTCTTGATACGGTGCATATAACATCAGTAACTATCTTAGCTAGACGTGCATTTATCAATGCATAAAACACTATCACGCACTGATGTTAGTGTAGGTACACACACACTCTCTCTCACACACACACACGCAAGCACGCACGCACGCACCCAAGCGCGCACGTGCACGCACGCACACACACATACTGACACACACACATACTTCAAAGAAAATATGTGTTTCACTAGGACTGACACTAAAAATGTTTCATTCTCTTTTTAACTACAAAAAAGCATCCGTAACCATAGCATAAATGCATTGCAGTAGTAACATCCTCAAGAGTCCAATGAGGTTTTTTCATCTCATAATAATCATTTGAGGAACCAAATACAAATAAAAACAAAAACAATAAAACATGGGTGTTTTGCGTTTTCGAATTTCAAAACAAACATGGCATAATTCTGCCATACACGTGGTGCTGTGACCTACACTGGCTGGACTGTGTGCAGGACCCGGCACAGGCTGAAGGGAGGTCCTTTAAACAGACACTACGAGAAAGAAGCTGGGGCTGCAGAAGGAAAGCGGCCATCACACAGCTCAAACATCATCCACCTGGACAACAGATAACCGGACAGAGAAGACAGGAAACTCTTAGTGAACGAAGCTGGGGAGCGCAGGTGTCCCTTGCAGCCATTAGAGCCTCTTGCCTCTCTAGACAAACGACGGCTGAACAAATGACGGCTGAACAAATGACGGCTGAACAAATGATGGCTGAACAAGTGACGGCTGAACAAGTGACGGCTGAACAAGTGACGGCTGAACAAATGACGGCTGAACGAATGACGGCTGAACAAATGACGGCTGAACAAGTGACGGCTGAACAAATGACGGCTGAACAAGTGACGGCTGAACAAGTGACGGCTGAACAAGTGACGGCTGAACAAATGACGGCTGAACAAGTGACGGCTGAACAAAAGACTGCTGAACAAGTGACGGCTGAACAAGTGACGGCTGAACAAGTGACGGCTGAACAAATGATGGCTGAACAAATGACGGCTGAACAAATGATGGCTGACCATGGCTTTTCAACGTAGAAGAC
>CM054144.1:3129160-3134160 GCA_028751875.1 Rapana venosa | reverse complement strand
AGCTGATGCTGATCATAACAGGAACTGACCACACTTGAACTCGATAAAAGGAAGGGGTGTGCTAATTTTAGCACTGGACCCTTGACTGAGCGATGCTGGATGCACACACTGCGAAAGGCCTCCAGTATTGTTTCTAACCTCTGTTTGGCTACATTTAGTTTGAGGTTTCTCATGGTCATCCAAGTCACCCGATGTTGCCACCTGCCAGTACACTCAGTTTTAGCTTTGGTTTGAGTTGACGCCTGCACAAGGTCATATGGTGTACACGTTAGCGATACGTATTTGTGTCAGTCTTGCGTGATTTACAAAACGCAAGATCATACTGACTCACTGTGCATGTCATACTCCACAGGCATTGAAATTAACCTGGGAGATCGTTAAAAAAATATCCCCACCCTTATTCACCAGACGCCTCAGAGATTGGAACCCACGACTTCATGGACCCTTGGGATTGACGTCAAACTGTCTTAACCACTCGGCTATAGCGCTGGTCAGGGCGGAGAGTGTAAAAAATCGTCTGCACGCAGTGGCATCTTCACAGTGAAAAGAAAGAAGAGAGAAGCGGTAAATAAACCCTGACAAATGGAAGGTGGGTCAGGAGACAGAGATCGATTACAACACGATTTACACCTGACCATCCGTCTTCACACAACTCTAAAAATAAATTCAATACATCGTGGAAGTGTTTTTTGTTTTAGTTTTTATTGCATGTTTTCTTTCCTGCTATCACAAACATACACACAAACACGCACGCACACGCGCACGTGCACGCATGCACACGTGCGCGCACACGCATTCACGCACACACACTTTATTAGTTGGCTCGATGCTCCTCTTTCTCTTTCAGCTGGGTGGCGTACATACGTGTTTGATTCCTCACTGTCTCTCCCCATCTCTGTTTTTAACCATCTCTGTTTTTAACCATCTCTGTCTGTCTTTATACCTCTCTGTCTCTCTCATTCATTCGTTCACTCGGTCATTCGTTCGTTTATTGATTGTACGTCGACATTTGTCTGTCTGTCTGTCTGTCTGTTTGTCTTTTCTGTCTGTCTGTCTGTCTGTCTGTCTGTCCTCTGTCTCTGTCTCTCTCTCTCTCTCTCTCTCTCTCTCTCTCTCTCTCTCTCTCTCTCACGCGTAGAAAAAAGCACACTGCCCTGTATAACCTAGTTTCTTGCCCATTGCCACACTATTGTGTTCTGCCAATTCATTTAAAAGAAGAGTAGAACAAAGAAAGAAAGAAAGAAAGAAAGGTTTCGAAAGAAATAGACATAAAGAACGAATAAAAGAAATGAATTATTGGGAGAAAAAACCCATAGAAACAAAGAAAGCAACAACAACAGAAAGAAACTTAAAGAGGAAAGAAAGAAAGAAAGAAGAAGAAAACAGGAGAGTAGAAAAGAAAGCGTTGCGTAGGTGGGACGGTTGGTTGGTTGGGTCAGGAATGAAAATGTCAAACAGTGAGGGCATCTCTACAGCCTGCAGACGTGCTGTGGTGCCAGAACGCCACAGGCAGGGTGCTGCAGAACAATGATTATTGGCAGTCAGAGCTACAGCAGCTCCACTCGTCCTGCTGCTTGGCGCAAGGTCAGGAAAAGGCGGAACGATTGTTCCAGAGCATGGCTTATCAGCTGCTTGCATCTCCGCATGCTCCTCTTGTTGTTGTTGTTTGATGTTGTTGTTGTTCTTCTTCTTCTTCTTCTTCTATTTGTTGTTGTTGTTGTTGTTGTTGTTGTTGTTTCTTCTTCTTCTTCTTCTTCTTCTTCTTCTTCTTCTTTCTTCTTCTTCTTCTTCTTCTTCTTCTTCTTCTTCTTCTTCTTCTTCTTCTTCTTCTTGTTTTGTTGCTGTTGTTGTTGTTGTTGTTGTTGTTCTTCTTCTTCTCTCTTCTTCTTCTTCTTCTTCTTCTTCTTCTTCTTCTCCTTCTTCTTCTCCTTTTTCTTCTTCTTCTTCTCCTTCTTCTGCTTCTTGTTGTTTGCTGTTGTTGTTGTTGTTGTTTCTTCTTCTTCTTCTTCTTCTTCCTCTTCTTCTTCTTCTTCTTCTTCTTCTTCTTCTTCTTCTTCTTCTTCTTCTTCTTCTTCTTCTTCTTCTTCTTCTTCTTCTTTTCTTCTTCGTGATTTCAGTTTCAGTAGATCACAAAGTATACCAATTAACATTTGTCGAAAACAGTGCCAAAAAAAATTGTTCTCATAGACCTTTCTTTTTACTTGAAAACAATCTATACATTGTGAAGTATATTTCTAGAACGGTTTTTTGAACGTATCATTTGTTTCGTGGACATTAGTAAAAACTTCCAGCCTCAACAGGAAGCTTATAACAACCGCAACAAAACTGTCAAAATACGAAATCGACGCTGCTGCTGCTCCTGCTGCTGCTGCTGCTGCTGCTGCTGCTGCTGCTGCTGCTGCTGCTGCTGCTGCTGCTGCTGCTGCTGCTGCTGCTGCTGCTGATGATGATGATGATAATGATGATGATGATGATGATGTTGAT
This sequence comes from Rapana venosa, assembly GCA_028751875.1. Taxonomy (NCBI): domain Eukaryota; kingdom Metazoa; phylum Mollusca; class Gastropoda; order Neogastropoda; family Muricidae; genus Rapana; species Rapana venosa. The sequence goes on along the minus strand of CM054144.1, from coordinate 3,131,676 downwards.
GATGATCATGATGATCATGGTGGTGGTGGTGAAGGTGGTGGTGATGATGATGATGATGATGATGATGATGATGATGATGATGATGATGATGATGATGATGATGATGACGACGACGACGACGACGATGATGATGATGGTAACTATGCGGATGGTGTCTGCAGTGGTGTACATATGTTGCTGCCAGACAGTGATCCTGATTGTCACACACAGTCATCAGCAATGTGGAGACTGATTGTCACACACAGTCATCAGCACTATGAAGACTGATTGTCACACACAATCATCAGCACTGTGGAGACTGAAGAAACCTTTGATCAGGCACAGCCACCCATCAACTGCCGCTGCACTAACAATCGTGGACAATAAAAGAAGAGAGTGAACCAAAAGCCGAAAAAACAACAAATGAAGACAATCCGAATAGAAAAACCCATCAAAGGCAGACCATTTCACACTTGATTGTTTTAAGTTGCCAGGTTTTCATTGATTATTTTTCATTTTGCTGGGATTGCTTCTTCCCAAAGCTGTGGAAACCTACACACTTCCCACATCCTCACCTGCACAATTGTGCACCAATCTGACTGAGAAGTAATCGTCAGTATTTGGGAATTCTCATTTCGACTTTAATGAAAAACTTCACCTCGGCAAATCACACAGCTGGTATAGAATCAAAAGAAAAGAAAATGACACCCTGGGCGAGATATGATAAAATCAAAAGCAACAACTGTAACATTAAAACAAAGATTTAACGCAATAAAGAAAGCCCCAAATCAATATGTAATAAAGCAAAGAGAAAACCACAGAACCCCCACCCTTTGCCCAGCCCTCTCTGTAGAGTACGTTAAAGAGGAAAGCAAAACAACATGACATCCATCCACCCATCCACCCATCCACCCATCCAATCGACCACCCATCCATCCATCTATCCATCCACCCATCCAATCGACCACCCATCCATCCATCCATCTATACACCCACTTATCCATCCATCCATTCACCCACTCATCTACCCACCCACCCACTCATCCATCCATCCATCCATTCATCCACCCATCCATCCATCCATCCACCCACCCACTTATCCATTCATCCACCCCTCCATCCATCCATCCATCCATCTATCCACCCATCTATCCACCCACCCACCCATCCATCCATCCACCCACCCATTCATCCATCCATCCATCCATCCATCCACCCCTCCATCCATCCATCCATCCCTCCATCCATCCACCCTTCCATCCACCCACCCACCCACCCACCCATCCATCCATCCACCCGTCCCCATGCTGAGGTCCTGTGCCGGCCTGCCCAGTGCAGCAGTGCCTGTCTATCACAGGATGATGGGGGACAGTGACGGGTGGCTGTTGCAGCTCTGAGACATCGTGTCAGTCATTGCCTGACTGTGGCCAGAAAGCCACCATGGCAGAGGAGTAAAGATCAGAGAAGAGAGAGAGAGAGAGAGAGAGAGAGAGAGAGAGAGAGAGACAGAGAGAGAGAGACAAAGAGAGACAGAGACAGAGAGAGACAGTGACAGAGAGACAGAGCAGTGAGGTAGAGACAGAGAGACAGAAAGACATAGACAGACAGAGACAGAGAGAGACAGACAGACAATGACAAATGACAATGACAATTTATTTTACTTCGAGGATAATGAATAAGCACTCATGTGCTTTTTTACATCCAGTCTCCGCCCGTAGGGATACTTCTTAATAATAACCCAACACTTATTCACAGACAGAGAGAGACAGAGACAGAGACAGAGACAAAATATGTGGCGGTGCATTGTATTGTGCGGCATTGTATCGCATTGTGTTGCATTGTATTGTGTGTTACTGTACTGTACTGTATTGTATTGCATTGTCTCCTATCGTACTGCACTGCAATGTATCGTATCTCACTCCCACTGCCAACAAGTGTTCTGACATAAAATCAGGGATGATCGCCTTATGAAGAGCCAGTCCCCACACATGCTGCCTCAGCCCTTTGTTCTGGAGTTGTTTTTGGTTTGGTTTTTGTTGTTGTTGCTGTTGTTGGGTTTGAGTTGTTTGGGTGGGTTTGTTTGTTTGTTGTTGGTTGTTGGGTTTTTTGGGGGGTGCTTGTTTTGTTTAGTTTTATTTTGTTGTGTCTTTCGTTCCTCGGCTTGTGCTCCACGATTCATCTGTGGTGACCTTTTGTGTATACGAGCGGTTTTTCCCATCATGAAGGTAGCCACATTCCCACTTCGGGGATGCATGCTGGGTATGTTCGTGTTTCCGTAACCCACCACACGCTGACAGGAATTAACGGATCTTTAACGTGCATAGCTGATCTTCTGCATGTGTGCACACACTGTAAAAAAAAAGCAGATGCATTGCTTATTCAATGTACCATCTGGTAACAAAACTTTGACTTGACTTGACTTGACTTGACACGGAGGGAAGGCAGGCACTGGCAGGTCTGGGGTTGGAGGTGTTGACGTGACCTGGAAGATCGTCACAAACCCCAGCCCTTAGTTCCCCAGTCGCTGCCAAGATTCG
>CM054144.1:3121660-3124160 GCA_028751875.1 Rapana venosa | reverse complement strand
TCTCTCTCTCTCTCTCTCTCTCTCTCTCTCTCTCTCTCTCTCTCTCTCTCTCTCTCTCTCTCTCTCTCACTCCTCTCTCACTCTCTCTCTCTCTCTCTCTCTCTGGGGGACTGGTTGTAAAAAAGCACATGAATATTTATTCATTATCCTGGAAAAAAAGAATTTGTTTCTATTACTTACAATGTGTAGATGATCTTTTTATGACTTTATTGGCTTTTCCCCCCTCTTTATTATGTGAGTGTATGGGTATTGCACTTATTTTATTACCATGACATTCAATTTGCACGAGCATAATTAAAAAGTGTTTGTGTTGATCGTGTGCTATGTGAGTATTACATATTTAGTATTATCCCTGAAACACCCCCCACCCCACCCCCACACACACACGCTCAAACACACACACACACACACACACACACACTCACTCACTCACCCACCCACCCATATTCTCTCCCTCAACGACTGTATAGTTTTAAATTTCTTCTTGGTTTGTTTCTTGTTTTTATTGTGTGGATGTATGGGTATTAAATTTATTTCATTATCATGACATATAATTTGAAACGAGTATAATCTAAAATGAGTGTTGATGGGATCGCATACTGTTTTGGGATTTATATATCGGATATTATCTCTGAAATACACACACACACACACACACTCTCTGTCTCTCTGTCTCTGTCTCTCTCTCTCACCTTTTATCGTCCTGCTTATAGTCATAGTATATCCTGATGAAGGATTCATATTTTTATATTTTCAATACGTTATTGGACTTGCCTCTGTACTTAAGTTTTAATGAGTGCCCTATTTCAATATCTTATAATTATGTGTAACAAGTATGTGTACCATTTGACAATGTGTAGATGTTTATCTTTATGACTTATTAAGTTTGGTTGTGTTATTTTTCTTGGCTTTGTTGTTGTTGTTGTTCTTGTTGTTGTTTGTCTGTTTTTCTCTTTTTTATCATCTTTTGATGGTTTGGTTTTTCCTTCTCTTTTGTTTGTTTGTTTGTTTTGGTTAGGGTTTTTTGGGGGGTGGGGGTAGGGGTGGGGTATTTTTAGGATTTTCTTTTAATTGCTTGCTTTGGGAGGGGGGGGTGGTTGGAGGGGAGCTGTTTTGAAAAGCGTTATTTCCCCTTGTTTTTATTGTGAGACTGTATAAGTATTGGGTTATTATTATTAAGATGTATCCCTAACGGGCGGGGACTGGATGTAAAAAAGCATATGTGTGCTTATTCATTATCCTCGAAATAAAAGAATTTGTCATTGTCATTGTCATTGTCATTGTCTCTCTCTCTCTCTCTCTCTCTCTCTCTCTCTCTCTCTCTCTCTCTCTCTCTCTCTCTCTCTCTCTCTCTCTCTCTCATTGGCATGCTCAATCCAGACCATCAATGACAGAGCACAGGGAGACCATTGTACAATGCGGGAAGATGGGGACAACAAAGACTGCCAAGAAAACACGGACAGACTCGTTCTGATGAAAAACGGCACTTGTTTTCTGTTTAGAAGGAAAGAAGGAAGGAAGACAGGAAAGAAGGAAAGAACGATAGGTGAGTAAATGGATGTACGTATGGGTGGGTGGATGCGTGGATGGATGCATGGATGGATAGAACAAATGAAATCAATCTATCAATCATTCAGTAAATCAATCGAACACACGGATGATTCCATAAACAAATTAAATGAATGAATTTTAGAAAATGATCTATTGACTATTTGACTGAGTGAATGAATGAACGAATAAATGAATAAATAAATGAATGAATATTAAAGAGAGAGAATGAATATGCACGCAAGAATGTCCATCCACCCACCTGTTCACACACACACACACGCACACGCCACACACACACACACAAACACTAACACGCATGCACGCACGCACACACACACACAAACACACACACACACACACACACACAAAACACACACACACACACACACACACACAAGGAATACTCGAGCGCATAGACAAAGAACATTACTTTTCCCTCTGTGAAAGCAATGGTAGAAGTCAATGGAAATCAAAGAACAGAGGAATTTTTACCCCAAGGGAAATACTTGATCTAAAACTACCCGGGCTTTGCTTCATCTTTCATTGATAAAGTCGAAGCTTTATTTTTGGTGCGTGCGTGCGTGCGTGCGTGTGTGCGTGCGTGTGTGTGTGTGTGTGTGTGTGTGTGTGTGTGTGTGTGTGTGTGTGTGATTGTGGAGGAGGAAGGGGGGGGGCGAGTTCCAACTCAACTTTCTTTTTCAGAGGTACTCTATAGTTTTATTTTTAATTTGTGCGTTTGATAATACTGGTAATAATAATGATCATGCGTGGAAGGTTTAGAGCGCTAAATCTTGTAAAGCAAACAAATTGAAACGTTTACAACTGCTACAAATTCAGGAATACACCCTCTTCCTTCCTGAAATAACGTTCGTATCAGTTTTGTTACATGTCCAAGTGTATTTTTAAACACAAGGACATGCAGAAAACGCCTGAGGGTGGGGGTGGGGTG
>CM054144.1:3111660-3116660 GCA_028751875.1 Rapana venosa | reverse complement strand
GCTATAACGTTTCAAGTTAATTTCCAGTTAAGCTTGGAGCGGGTTTGCGCAGTTGAAGACCTTAAGCCAGTTAGCGACAAGAACACAGCGTAACGACACCACCACACTGGGGGCTGCATGGATAGGGACGGGAAGGGAGTTCAGATTAGAAAATCGGGGAGGGAGGCTTCTTTTTTCAAAGAGGAGGAAGTGGAGGTGGGGGGGGGGGGGGGGGTGAGGGGGGGGGTGGAGAAGAGGGAGACGGGGGCGTACTATACCAGACGAATGAAACTGTGGTTCAATCTGTGAACACTTCAGTGTGTGTGAATGAAGACCACGACAACAGTGACAACGACCGAGCTGCAGAAAAAGCCACTGAGAAGAAGAGAAGGGAATGGAGGAAAAAAGAATGCAAAGAAGAAGAAGAATGCAAAGAAGAAGAAGAAGAATGCAAAGAATGCAAAGAATGCAAAGAAGAAGAATGCAAAGAATGCAAAGAATGCAAAGAAGAAGAAGAAGAAGAAGAAGAATTGCGAAGAAAAAGAAGAAGAATTGCGAAGAAGAAGAAGAAAAGGCCTATGCACCAAACTACCTTTCTCAGCCTGTGACCGCATTCCAAAACCAACACTAACACCACAGCTGTTTCACACATACACACACACACACACACACACACTCACGCACACACACATACACACACGCACGCACGCACGCGCGCGCGCACACACACAAACACACACATACGCACGCACGCACGTGCTCGCACGCACACACACACACACACACACACACACACACGTGCGCGTGCATTTTGTCTCCGTGTGGTTCTACTTTTCTGTTTGAATTAAACATGTAGGAGTCCAATATGTGCCTTCATTATCTGACTCTGTATTGCTTGTCTCTCCGACTGTGTCTCCATTCAATTGTTTCTGTCATTCCCTGTCTTTGTCTGTCTGTCTGTCTGTCTCTGTCTGTCTGTCTGTCTGTTTGTTTCTGTCTGTTTCTGTCTGTCTCTCTCTCTCCTCTCTCTCTCTCTGTGCCTGACTTTCTCTTCTCTCTCTCTCTCTCTCTCTCTCTCTCTCTCTCTCTCTCTCTCTCTCTCTCTCTCCCCTCTCTCTCTCTCTCTCTTTCTCACACACACACACACACACACACACACACACAGACTGCTCAAGCTGTTTCCATACTGCATTGTTATCCTATTCATATTGCATTATTCGCCCAGGACAATAGGCACACAACACATACAGGGCTTATTACACTGCTCGGAGGCCTATGCCAGCCTTTTTTTACCCTTCGGTGAAGACAAAACGCTCTTATTCTAATAACACCCCCACCCCACCCCTTCCCTCCTCTTTCACCCTTATCTCCTCCCCCATATTATGCCTTATTATCATCGCATTCTTCGGTTGTTGCTGCAGCAGCTAAATATAAACTGGAGTAATAATAAAAGGAGGAGGAGGAGGAAGGAGGAGGGCGGTATAAGAACGAGAGCGGAGTGAGGGAAAAACGAGATGGGCGTTTTCTGTGAGTGGAAGAAGTGTGGAGATAATTATAGTGTGTGTGTGTGTGTGTGTGTGTGTGTGTGTGTGTGTGTGTGTGTGTGTGTGTGTGTGTGTGTGTGTGTAAGTGCGTGTGTGTGTGTGCGTTCATGCGCGCGCGCGCGGGTAACAGCTGAAAATTAATGTTCATTTAACCCCAAAAGGACGTCAGCTTAATTGATCATGATGTCACGGAGTGCAAGTACATTTGTGCTCTCTGTCTGTCTGTCGCTCTGTCTCTGTCTCTCTCTCTGTGTATCTCTGTCTCCCTGTCTGTCTCTCTGTCTCTGTCTCTGTATCTCTCTCTCTATCTCTATCTCCCTCCCTCTTGTGATGTCATGGGAAACTAAAAAGCATTGGTTAGGAATTCGTTGCAAAAAACCAACAACAACAACAACAAAAAACAACAACAACAAGAACAAGAACAAGAAAGAAAGAAAATGAAACGCCATCTCATCAATTGCATTAGGGTATTTTTTTGTTTGTTTTTTGCTTTGCTTTTTACATTTTCTGATCTATTCATATTCTGAATCGTGCATAGACATCATGCTTATCATGTTGTATTTGAAGTATTTTGGCAATCGTCATAGTTCTCAAACTGTCTGATAAAACACACTAAAACCCGTTCACCTTTCGAAAGAATAGGCCATTGTGTACCGGTGGGAACGGACGGAAAAAATTATTAAACCACATGCACACAGGGACTTGGTGTTGATAAAGCACACTAGTGCATATTGCATTATCCTCAAAATTAAAGAATGAAGACTAATACAAAACAGAAAGATATTGATTCAAGGTAGTTTCTGCATCTGAACTGAATATTCCTTGTTCCATAACTATTGAAGATCTTTACATTTGACGTTACTCATTTCGAATTTCCAGTACTTTCTTATGGCGTCTAAGAACAACATTGCGTAGAAAACTTCGTTCTGATAACGTGTATGTGTGTGTGTGTGTGTGTGTGTGTGTGTGTGTGTGTGTGTTGTGTGTGTGTGTGTGTGTGTGTCTGTCTGTCTGTGTGTGTGTGTCTGTGTGTGTGTGTTGTGTTGTGTGTGGGTGTGGGTGTGTCTGTGCGCGCGCGCATGGGCACCGGGCACACGCATTAACGCGCCTTTGAACCTTCCTTCTGTTATCAGAGTCATTCTGTAATGACATTCTTCAGCTGAGTGGCATCTTTAATTGGAGCCGGTCATCAGGAAGAAGACAGGAATTGGAGGGGCAGGGAGGCAGAAGCCTGTCTTCACACGGTGAAGGTGTACAGCGTTGGACAGCAGAGCTGGAGTGGCACAGAGGCTGGGAGAAATCTCAAAGAAATAGGCCTGCTTTCCTGTCTCCATATTTGCCTGACAGTCTGTCTGCCTGGCTGTCTGTGTGTTGTCACTGTCTGTGCACATAAGCGTCTGTGTGTACTGATGTATCCATGTACGTAGTTCTCAGTTTGCCAAGCTGTTTGTGTATATATATACCATTTTCAATCTTCTATCAGATTTCGCTTGATTTCTCAGCAGCATTCAACAGTGTATAGTATAAACAGTCTCATATTCTTTCGTAGCTTTGACCATCAAATTGACATATCTGGTTTCACTCCTTGTCGCTCTTGGTCATGTTTGACCAGACACTCTTCAGTGGGATGTGTTAGCAGATTTTTACCTCTTGCTTTATGAGCGGAAAGTGGTGTTTCACATGGTTGGCATTTAACTCTCTTCCTTTTTCACTACGCGTGGGGTTTTTCCCTGTTTCTTGTGTCACTGGTGAAGAGCCTGTCATTTTAGATTCCAGCTGAAGACATTAGTTGGCATATTAAGTGATCGAAGTCTAATCAAACGTGTGTGTGTTGTATGTGTGTGTGTGCGTGCGCGCGCGCGAGTGTGTGTGTGCGTGTGTATCAGCCATTATTCTTTGATAAGAGCATATCAAATAACATTGATCTCACCTGAAAGAAAAATAGCACCCAAATGACCATCGATCGGGATGATATAGTGCAACAACAAAAAAGAGAGTAAATATCTCAAGCAGGATTTTCAGCACAGCTGTTGAACATTGTAGACGGGTGTATTCCTGACCGGGCAGCCAGCACACGGCGATGAAGTGAACGATCCAAAGCCGGGGCTTCTCGCCTTACCAGCTGCAGCAGTAAAGTGGATAATGCCGCGAGAAAATGAGCCCGTAAACGGCGGTGTCAGTGTCATTCTCTTCTGAACAGGCCGAACCCCCCTGCATGCATTTCCATGCATTGCCTTCAAGAGTTGGCCAGTTTATAAGTTAGTGAGTCAGTGAGAGACTGTTTGGGAACGGAGGAGTGTGTCGGTGGGTAAAATGGGGTGGGGGGGGGGGGGGTGTTTGTCGGCGTCTGTGCGTGCATAATTGTCTTCCTGCATGTCATCGATCTGTGTATGAGCCTGCATTCATAAAAGGCCGACTCTCTGTCTATCTCTGTTTCTCTCTCTGTCCTTCTCTCTCTGTCTGTCTGTCTGTCTGTCTGTCTGTCTCTCTCTCTCTCTCTCTCTCTCTCTCTCTCTCTCCCCCTCTCTCCCCTCCCCCCTCTCTCTCTCTGGATCAATGAATATTTGATTATATCGATGCAACATGAAGAAATACTCTCTCTCTCTCTCTCTCTCTCTCTCTCTCTCTCTCTCTCTCTCTCTCTCTCTCTCTCAGTGGTTGTCTCAGGAAGTAGGTAGCGAGCATGGGTTTATTTCTGAATTGAAAGACAGACTCATTTGTTCATTTAAACAAAATTGGCACTCGGACATGGAAAGTAAAGATAAACACTGCTGGTTTTTTTCGTTTAAGTGTGCTTTTCAAGCTGAAAAGTATCTTCGAATAGTCACTGACAAATGGCATCGACTAATTTATGCAAGATTTCGACTAAGAACACACGGCTTTAATGCAAACAAAAGATGGTTTCAACCTGAGACGTCCACACAGTTCCCATGCCCTATGTGTGGTCATATTCTTGATGATGAAGTGCATTTCCTGTTTCATTGTCAATCATATGTTTCCATACGTGAAAACTGTGGTGTTCTCAATCTAGAAGCTTTCCGAAGGCAAGATATTTTTTCTATCTTATCGTCCGATGATGATATTGTGATCAAATCGGTTGCAAAGTTTATTGCTGAAGCACTGAAATTAAGACAATTACAGCTAAGTTCCAATTAGCTTAACATTTGTGACTAAACTAAAGTAACATTTATATTATGTAAACTCCAGCATTTTGTGAAACACATAAAGAAACATTTATAATTACGCTGTAGTCTCCAGCAAGAATATATTTTGAAAATTTCACATACAATGTCAATGGATGGTCTAATATAGCATTCTAGAATGTTCTTTTCATTATTTTAGTTATTGCTTATTGGTTCCTATTGTTCATCCTTGTTATCACTTCTGAGTTTACGTCAGAGCTTAAAGTCGTATCCGTTCATAAGAGCTCATTTTTGGTTTTTTGGTTTTCATTACGTTAAATGCATCATGTGATTT